>JANBXA010000735.1:25332500-25732500 GCA_030556225.1 Cricetiscus sungorus | reverse complement strand
TTAGGCCAGGAGTCTTGGGCTGGGCTCTAACAGGGACCTGCCCATTCCAACTCATTGCTCAACACTCCAGGGGGGTTTCATGACATTCTTTCTGCTAAGAAGTGAGCTATGTGTTCAGGTCATTTCAGCAAAGAAATCGAGGAGCCTTTGTCCTAGACCCAGCCTTAATTGAAGGAAAGCAGTAAAGGTATTCACAATGACTTCATTGTTTGGGGAGCAACAAATCAATTCTATGAGGGCCCGACTCAGCCAGCTGTGGGTATAATTTTTAAAACCAGAAATAATGGGCCAGGTATCCATTATGGCCATGGGAATGTGGGGGTCCTGTCATTAATATGACTTGGGAATGACAGGATATATCCATTATCACCTCAGTCATCAGATCAGAAAATGCCTGGGCAGCTCAGACTCTATACTGACTTATGACAGAGCTGAGATGAGAGTCCAGATATTTAGATCATTGATCACAGTATGAGGTCCTCATTGCCTCTGGGGTCCCAATCTGCACTGTGCACCTGTCTCCTGGGGATTTCCTTACAAATACACACTTTGCCCCAGAGTCCAGGCATGGCCTGAAACCCTATGTGTGATGGTTTGAATGAGAACCCCCCCACACACACACACCCATAGTCTCAGGCATTTGAGTTCATGGTTCCTAGCTGGTGGTGCTGTTTGGGAAATTTAGGAGGCATGGCCATACTGGAGTAAGTACATCATTGGTGTTGGCCTTTGAGGTTTCAGAGCTTCCCAACATCCCCAGTGCGTGTTCTCTGCCTCATGCTTGCAGTTGAACATGTAAGACCTCAGCTTCTTGCTCCTGACACTAGGCCTTCACTCAGCCAGCTAGAACCATAGCCCAAATGAACTGTTCTATAAATCTTCTTGGCCATGGTACAGGAACAGAAAAGCAACTAATATGATGTATTTGTGATAAACTCAGAGGTCGGAGGGACCTGACTGTCCCCATTTCATAGGGAAGAAAACAGGAGCAAAGAAAACAACAGAAGATGTAGACTACCAGCTCCCAAAGACTACAGCACTCTAATCCTGGGAACCCATGAGCCTAGGTGCCAAAGGGGATTTCACAGTACGACAAAGGTTGAGGAAGCTGATGTGGAAAAAAGGCTGACCAAAGCTCCTGCATCTTCAGTGTGGAGAAGCTTCCCCAACTGTATGGAGCTGGGACCATAGCAAGGGGGTCAAGGAGGGGCATCGCTAGCTCTGCAGACAGGATGCAGACAGTGTAGGAAAGGTCAGCTTGTAGGTTCTCCCAGAGCTCTGAGAAGCAGGGATCCAGCCCAGGAGGGCCAGGGCTGCCCTTCCAGAGCTGTCAATAAGGACTGAAGCTTCTAAATCTGTGGAACAACAGTTGACCAGCATCATTCACAGTTGGAATGGCTCAGCCAGGAGAGATGGAGCCAAATGTGGGTCCAGCCAGCCTTATCCTCCTGCCGACCCCTGCCATGAACTTTCTCTGGGTGGAAGCCAAACTCTGACTTTAAACTGGAGCTGTGAACAGGAATTACTGAGAAACTCTGAATATGGATTGGGAGTCAAGCTAGGGGCTGTTTACCCACAGTCTCAGCCGTCATGGTAGAACGATCCTGGGGGAAATCCATTGTTCAGACTCCCTGCCCGGAACCTACCAGCTCCAGTGCTGTGTGTGTCCCAGGAAAGCAAGCCAGGTGCAGATATTTCAATCTCTTGAATGAAAAGGTGGACTCCAAGACACAGGAGGGACAGAAAAGATTCTGATTCCCACATTCAGGGTATGTGACAAGCGTTCTGGACACAATGTGGAGAGCCACATTAAGCATTCATCTTCTGTCCACAGATACCATTAAAGTGACCCAGTCACCCCATTTCATTCCCTTTCTTCCCACTCCTAGAAACTCTGGTGAATCCTCTGGCTGCCCAGATGTCCAGGGCTGTGTTTGGGCAGTAGTATCTGCAGGTGCAGGCAGCTGTGACCATAACTACCTTTCTGTAGCTTTGTGTTGGTAAGCGTTCCAGCCCTGCTGCCCTGGATGATGGCTACATTTCTGGAGACCCCACCCCTCCATCGGCACCCCCACAGTATTGAACTCAGACCCTTTGTGGATCTAGCACTCCAAAAGGCTCCAGTTAATAAGGCCTTGTGTTCTTCCTTGACCTCTCCTCCCTGAACCCCATCTGCAATCTTTGTCGTGGGGACAGCCTCTGTGAGCTCAAGTTTACATTCCAGGTGTGTGTGTGTGTGTGTGTGTGTGTGTGTGTGTGTGTGTGTGTGTTTCATGAAAAGAATCTGTAACTACTACTAAATCTTTGAAAATCTGTTTGTTGGGTGCCCAGGAGCACTGATCCCACACTGGGAGGAGGGAGATGGCTTCACAAACATCCCATTTCTACCAGATCCTCTCCATGGGACCTGGAACAAGCACTTTGAAGGTGAGGTTTCCAGTTTGTCACTTGTTGCACAATGACATCATTTTCCTGGCTCATTTTTCACTGCTACCTAAAGCAAGAGGTACCTTGGGGCCACATGAGATGTTGACACATGGCTCTGATGTCCCTTGTGGTATGTCTCCTCCCAAACACTCTGCTTTCTCCTCTGTAGGAGAGGGCAGTGCGAACTCACTTCTAAGTTAGCAGAGGCTCGTTAGAGCTGCTGAAAGAGCTGTAGACAAAGCCCTCCACCTCCCTTCCCCCCGCCGCCAGTTGATAGCAATGGGTGGGTTTGAATTTTGCCTACCTCTTGTTCAGACAAAGTCCAGGTGGGAGAAATGGAAAGCTGAGGTTTTGTAATGACCAGAACAATGGTCTACAAGCTGAGGAGGGGAACCACAGGAGTGGCAAAGCAACAAAGCAGGAGAATCATTTGCATGGTGACAGAGGGGTGGCTGATCTCATCAGAGAAGTGTCCCACATGCTTGCCAATCCAACAAGGCCTTAGCTCCAACAGCTTACCTTCAGAAATACCCAAAACACCCACTAATGGACTAAAGGGTCCTTAGAACTGAGGTGTGGGATATGGGTCCCCTGGGCCCCAAGTCCCTTTTCAGGTCAGAGACATGGGGTTTTCCATGGGACCTCCTGGAAAGAACTTCTGTCCTTGAAGGTCATCCTTCTCTCAAACCTGCCAGGTGCTAAGAATTGGGAAAGCCTTGTAAGTACACAGTCGTTGGAAAGAAGGTAAAGATCTCCTTCTGGGAAGTAGGTCACAGGGTTCATGAGACAAGGTTCAGGGAAGCCCCATTCTGCCTGCTTTGTCCTCTCTAGCTCAGGCATAGAGACCATTTGGCCAATAGAACATTCCTGCTACTTCACCCTGTTCCACCCTTTGCCATTAGCCCTACATTAGCCCTACAAGGCAATTAATCATTTGCTGATGCTCAGCAGGAACCCAATAGCCACCCACCCCTGTCCTGTGTGCCTTCAAGGTACTGGCACCAGACTGGAGCCATTACATTTCAGGCCCTGAGGGGATTGTGTCTTCCATGGCTTTCTTTCATCACAGCCAGGCCCTGAATCCCAGCACCACACCTCTTGTTCCCTAATTATTAATTAACAGACTGAGGCGCCTCCTGCACAGCCGGCACTTATCTGCTGCAGCTCCTCCATGAAGCACTGGCTCCTACCAGCCTGTGTAGGTACCTTGCATTCATCAACAGTTAGCAGGTGAGAAAACACACTTAGGAAGGATGTGCAGCTTGCCTGAGGTCACAGAACTGATGAGCAGGACCTTCAGGTTCCAGACCCAGAGAGGAGGCACTTCCTCCAGCCTCTAAGCTTCTCTCCCATGCTCATGAACCAAAGTCGAAGTTAGCAGTGCTGGGCTGATCTGAACACCTCTGACTCAGGAGAAGCCATTCTTCCTGCTTGGGGGTCTCAGAAATGGAGCCCAGAGAGGTCAGGAGACTTCCCCGAGGACACTCAAAGGAGGCAGTGCTCTCAGGACTCATGGTCACAAACCTACCGTCACTTCCCCTAAACTCCAAAAATGCCTTTGTTTCTTTGGAGGGCTTTGGTTGCTATGACTGTAATAAGGTCTTTGACCCTGTTGGGTTCTACAGGGACAGACTAGCTGGTACTGGGAGAGACAACTATGGAGAAAAGCTTGATCTGAATATGGGTGGAGCTCCAGATAATCACAGTAGCTAGGGGTTTTAGGACTTCCTGGCAATGTGTCAGAGGGGCAGTGCAGTATCCATGTGGAACACCACCAGTGGTTTAGTCATCAGTAAGAACCCTGGTTGTATGAAACTGAGCCCAGAGCCTGTGACGTCTTAACCCACCAATGTATCCTAAGGATTCCAGGAATGCAGCTGTCCAGGAAGTCAGTGGAGAGCTATGCTTGGTGCTGTTGAGACTGCACCAAGACTGCAGCCAACAGCATTACCCATGGTACCTGAGATGTCAACACAGCAGTCTTACCCATGGTGATAACTGCACCATTCCAGGAGACGTGAGTCATTTCCACAAACACATACATTCAGCCCTCACTGTAAAGTGTCAAGTATGATAAAAACAAAACAAAACAGACTGGCATCATCAGGAGGGTTCCTCTCATTCTCCTATGGCCATGTTCAGGTCTGACAGTGGGGATGCTCATGCAAGGTGTGTGTGTGTGTGTGTGTGTGTGTGTGTGTGTGTGTGTGTGTGTGTGTGTGTGTGTATTCATTTCACCCAACTGCTGTTCATGTCCCTTCACCATTTCTGCCTCTGCTACCCTCTCCTCACCCCACTTCACCACACCTCCCATGTCCAGGAAGCACAGAGATACCAGTCAATACCCAGCACCAGTAGGCTAGTCTGATCTCTGTATGTGGTTACCTGCTGGGGCAATGATGGGTGAAGCTGGGCCCCACAGGTAGATGTCAAAACAGGAACCAACTTACTTCTAAACCTAGCTTTGCTGCTTAAGAGCTGTGTGTCCTTGGACAAGCTGCTTAGCCTCTCTGAGGTCCACTTTCCTCTTTTGCAAAAGGAGGATGCCCTTGGAGAGTTGTGTGCAGGGGTTCAATGTCCTTATCTAAGCAAGATGTTTGACACAGTGGCCTGGTTTACTTCGTGTCCTTTTAGAGAAGCCTGGGCTGTGTGATACTGAGAACTCAAGAGCAGTGTCCCCAGTTGCTCCCTGTCTGCAGCTGACAGAGGGGTGGGTACAGCCTAGGTTCTCAGCATCTGGAGGGTCAGGTGCAAGGAGGCACTGTTTTCTAGACTGTACAAGGCTGACCCCAAGCTGCCAGTGCCTGGTCATGTCACCAGTGGAAGCCTGGCAGCAAAGGCTCTTTACACTCCCTGTGACACCAAAAGAATGAAGCATGAAATCAGAAGGCACTGGGAGATAGGACGATGACAACAGGAGGAATCTACATCACAGCCCGGCTGCTTTCAGTTTGGTTTGAGTTTCCTAGCTGCCAAAGCAAAGATGGAAACCAAGGTGCCCAAACACAGGCACAGTTGCAATGGACCTTCCACATTGTTTTTATTACAGGATATGGGAATGGAGACTATGTAACTTAATTCCTGCTAGTGGACATTCAGGCTGTTTACAATTTAGCAGTTGCTCTGTTGTTGCAATTTAGCTCTGGACTGGGTTCAAGGTCTAATCCTGCTACTTGAAGCTGTGAGGCCTTGAGTAAACCAATTCATCGCTCTGAGACTCAGTTTCTCCATCAGTAAAGTGAGATTCACGCTGGTGTGTCAGGACCGGCAGGCAAACAAACAAAACTAAGGAGTCAGATATCAGGGTAAAGACCTGATTGATCAGAAAAGTAGCAGATAAGTGAGTTTGGAATGGCATCCTCACTGTTGAAGAGGTACAGTGGGACACACTTCCACTGAGGCATCAGGGGACAGGTGGAAGGTGCCATCTCCTTCAAGCTGGAGATGGTAGCAATGGTGGAAGAGACACAGGATTAATGTCAAGTGACTCATCCCCAGGACCTGTTGAGGAGCAATGGACAGCAGTGTGTGGCCACAATATGCCCTAGTAGACTAACTACAGCATGGGGAGAAGGGAGGCACCCAGCAGGCTGCAGGAACCACATTAATGATGAGAAAAACAAAAGATACTGAGTAGGTGGGGCCAGAGATCCCCAGCTGGAACCAAGGAGTAAGAGTGTAAATCCTTAGAACGGTCTTTGGCTTTCCAGTTACATCAGAACCAGACCCATGTGGCAGGCATGCCTCTCCATAACCACCTTCCCAGCTCTGTCCCTCCTCCCCCTGAGGCCAGTCCTGTCCTCTTTCCACTCATCCTGAGAATCTAGGGGCATATATTGCCACTGCTGAGCCCTGGCTCCTGAGGGCTCCCTTGTGATTGGCAGTAATGCCTCATTATTGAAGGTGTCCACTACCCTGTGGCTCTCTGGTTCTCACTGGCTTCTCTGCAGCTCAGCGGCTGCCTTTGAGCCGCTCCCATCTCATTATCCCAGGAGTCCCTACTTCTTCTTCTTCTTCTTTTTTTTTTTTTTTTTTTTGTGAAAATTTAATTGCCTGCTGTATTTGAAAGGGTCTCAGCCAGCTGCTCAGGTTTAGGGAGTTGGAGTTAAACGCACCCTGATCAAAGACTGCGTGAGGCCAGCGTTGTTCTCCTTAACATCGGAGCCACTTGACTCCTCCCAAAATGGAAACCAAATTGCTCAGTTCAGAAACTTGAAAGGAATCTTGTTGAACAGCTCACAAGTGTGAGCTGCCTGCCACATGCCTAAACGGAACTCCCTGGGAATTGAACACCCAGAGTACAGGCCTAGGTTCCTGTGGAGATGCAGGTGCCCAGCATCCACTCCTGCATGGACTTCAGGCCCCTTGAATATTCCTTTATTCTTTTTATTTATTTAAAAACACAGTCAGAGTCTCCAGCCTAAACTAGCCTCAAATTCTCCATGACCTTGGATCTCTGAGCCTCCTGCCTCTAACCCCTAAGTGCTAAGAACATAAGAAGCATATACCATCACAACTGGTCTGTGCATTGCTGGGGATTGAACCTAGAACTTGGTGGATGCTAGGCAAGCACTCTATCAATGAGCCTTATCTCCAAACCTGGGTGTCCCTTAACCATCGAGCCAAGATGAATTGCAAGGCACCTGTGAGCTCTGTACATCTTCTCCAAGCACTCCAACCGCCTCACAGGGCCTTGATGTAAACCCAGCACCACAGGCTCGTCTCTCTGTGCTGTAGCTATCTATGCAGGTGAATCCTGGAGTCCTCCCCTGTCTCCTGCTGTTTCTGCTGTAACTAGGAACACATCTCACCCACCCTAGTCAATGTCATTCACCCCTGGATTCACACTACAAAGCTAAGGACACCAGGGGAGCAGGCAGAGCTTCTCAGCGAGGAAGGGGAGCTCACCTGGAACATGTTGGGAAACAAATCTGTGTTTGAAGGGCAGAGATTAACAGGTGTGAAGTTGTGAGCCATGGGTTTATAAATAGCAGAGGAAGTGACAGGAGCAGCTGGCCTCACTCCTGCCATGTGCAGGGCCACCTTCTGCTACTTTACACCATTGGCCACATTCTGTGTTCTTCTAACCCCCTCTCTCCCCTCCCTTCTTCTAGCCTCTCCCCTTAATGGCCATCTTTTTCTCCCCCACCCCAAGTTCTATACCCATTTCTATTGTTGGCCCAAGAAAGCTCTGAGTTTCTCAAGCCAGGATTCTTTCTGTCCAAGTAAGTCAGTCTGGTTTAAACACAAGGGAATTGATTAGCTTGAGTAACTGGACCTTGCGGGGATGGCTTTCAGGCATGGCTGGATCCAGCAGTGGTGCGATGTCTTCAACACCTACTCTCTCCCTTCCCCGCCCCCTGTACAGGCAGGCAGAGGTGCCTCCTATAGCCTCGGGGTTCTTCTTTCCTAGTGCTAGTCTTTCTCTTCTGCTGGTGTGGCTACACTAGTTTTCTGAGCACCTACTATGTATTCCCTGCAGTCTCTTGATCTTTCAGGCACAGTGCAGCCTGAAAGGTCCACCCTCACTGCTTCCTCCAAAAAAAAAAAAAAAAAAGAAAACTTATTCCTGGATCTTGTGACTCATCTGGTCTACCCTGAAATGCCATGCTCCTCCCTACACAGAGGCCATACTGGCCGCTCCTATACAGCTCTATCACCCTGTGTCTGGATTAGTTTCTTGTGTCGTAGCTGTAGTAAAATACCTGATGAAAGTAACTTAGGGGAGAGTCTATTGTGACTTAAGGACACAGTCAACCCTAGCAGGAAGGCATGAGGGTAGGAGCATGGGATGGCTGGTCACATTATACCTGTAGTAAGGAAGTGGGGATATAGTGCCAGCACTCAGCTCACTTTCTCCTCAGCCATGGCATGGTGCCATCCACACGCAGGACACACCTTCCATCCTCAGTCAGATCTCTCTGGAAACACTGTCACAGGCTTGCCCAGAGGTGTGTCTCCTAGGTCATTCTAGTTCAGCAGTTCTCAACCTGTGAGTTCTGACCCTTTTAGGGGCACATATCATATGTCCTGCATATCAAATATTTATGATTCATGACTGTAGCAGAATACAATTTCACAGAATTACAGTTATGAAGTAGCAACAAAATAATGTTATGGTTGGGGGTCACCACAACATGAGGAGCTATTAAAGGGTCACTTTAGGAAGATTGAGAACCACTGTTCTAGAGCTTACCAAGTTGAAAAATCAGTATTAACATCCCAGCTACCTAGAGAAATCCTCTCCTGAGGGTTTTATTCCAATGGGTAGTCACCCACATCTCCCCCCATACCCTGTACAGCCAGCTTTGAGCTGCCTAGAGGAGATAGACTCAGGTCTGGACCCTCAGGGATGCCGAGGAGCCACCTTTAGCAGGAGGGGTGAGGCACAGTAGGTGGGGTCCTGCAGCCTCCCCCCCCCTCCCACCCCCTCCTGCACGACAAGCAGGCATTCACTTTGCACATTCCATGTGGCAAGGCTTTTTTAGGCACAAAGCCCTTGGAAGCAAAGGAAGCTCCAGCAAAAGACAAGTCCTGGCCTGGCTTAAAGAAAGGGGAGCCAGAATTGGCATACCTTGTGTGTACCCCATGCTGTCCTCACCACCACACAAGGAAAGCAGCCATGGCTCAGAGCTACTTGGTGGTGGAGCATAGAAGACCTTCCTGATTGCCAGGCAATGGGCCTCTACCTGCCACAGCTGCTGAGAGAAGCCAGGTCAGGGCCGGGCCAGATGAAGCTGGGTGAGGAAGGATGGACAAAGAAGTAACATCCACCACCACCACCCCCCCTTTGCAAGCAGGCAGTCCATCTTAGCAGCCTGATGCAATGGCCACCTCCCCAACCCCAGCCCCAGAGGCCTTTCCCAGTCTGAGTCACTTGCTTTACAGCCTCGAGACACTTTGTCCCCTAAACTCCTTTTCGTTTAATTCTAGGAGCTGGGAGATGGTGGTTTACACACTTCTCTATGTCTCTCTCTCTCTCTCTCTCTCTCTCTCTCTCTCTCTCTCTCTCTTAATATTTTTTTCTTATTTTACATATCAATCCCAGTTCCCTCTCCCTCTCATCCTCCCATGCCCCCCACAGACCATGGCACATCTGTTTTCCATGGTAGCTGAAGGAAATGACCACAAGCCTAGTGGTTCAGTCTCAACGAGTCCAGGTCAGAAATTATTGCAAGCCACCTTCAGGATAGAGCTGCTTCTTTATTTTTGTTTGTTTGTTGTTTTGTTTGTTTTGTTTTGTTTGTTTGTTTTTGTTTTGTTTTTTGTTTTTTTTAAAGGGGGATTCAAGACAGGGTTTCTCTGTATTGCTTTGGAGCCTGTCCTGGCTAGCACTGTAGACCAGGCTGGCCTCAAACACACAGAGATCCACCTGCCTCTACCTTCTGAGTGCTGGGATTGAAGGCATGTGTCACCTCTCCAGCTGATAGGGCTGCTTCTGCTAGAGAAAAGGATCATTTTGACTCATGTTCTCAGGTGGTCCAGCTTAACTGAGTTTCCTTGTGGCTGGGGGCGGGGTGGAGGGGGTATCAGTGCATCCTGTTGGGAGCATATGACAGAGAAAAACAGCTCAAGGCCCAGCCAGAAGCAAAGAAGAGACCAGGACCTCGTGGCCCCTTTCAAGGGTGCACCCCCATTGACCAAAGGCCTTCCATATAGCCTCATCTCTTAAATTCTCACCACTACCCAATAGTGCTTCCTCCCCAGGGACCAAGCCTCTAACACACAGGCTTGGACCACTCAAGATTTAACCTGAGCATCCCTTTCCCTGTTTCCACTGTGTGAACTCATCCATCTGCCTCTCGTTGGAAGTCAGCTCTGATTGGGTGTAGTGAGTTCCTGGTTGTGGGATTTGCCTATGGGCATCTCCAAGCAGCTTCACTTCTGCCTGCCACACCCAGAAGTCAAAAATGTCTGGAGGCCTTGGGCATGCTGGTCCCTGTGGACCCCAACATCCCCCACTGTGGAGTGAGAAGGTCATTAAGACCGTCAGTCACTTCTTCTGACCAGTTTGAAAGTGGTGGGGTGACATGTGTTCAAGGGACTTTCAAAAGGTCAGGTGCTGAGCTTGGGGCACATTCTCTATTCCCAGGGCATCTCTGTCACCAGCGGCCATGGTGCTCAAATCTTTATGTACTTTGCTCTGAAAAGCTACACCCCACACCCACAGTACCCCAGGAACGAGCATGGTTCTGTCAACCAACTGCTCTGCTAAGTTATAATCTCTTGCTTCTTTTCACAGAACCCCAGGGGCCCCTGGGATTTGGGAACTGGGGAATGTCACTCAAGGCTGCTTATTGAGCACCAAACAATAGCCCTTCATGAGGTCAGCTGGCAGCCTAGCAACCGCTCAAGCCCTTAGTAACGGGCCCAGAAGTGTTGATATTTACCCAACGGAAAGTTTCCCTTATCTTGATAAATGCCCAATTCCATCTCCAGGGCACTTGCAAGAAGCCACACCCACTTAGAGCAACAGACCCTCTTTCCTGAGCAAGTCTACCTACTCACACAGGGAAAGGAGCCAAGGCTCATCCCAGCTCTGAACACCTCCCTAGGTCTCAACTTAACCCACTCAGTGGGTGACAGACATAAGGCACACCAAGGAGTGTGACTATATCCCCCATCTCCCCCACCCCCTTTATCAAAATCCTCTAAAGTATCCTTGCCATTCTTAAGGCTCCCCAATGAGAGAATCACCCACCCACCAGGCCACTGCCAACCCTTGGTCCCATTACCTTCCCTCCATTCCTTTCCTTGGTCCTGAATTAATCTACAATAATCAACCCAAATTTTTTGGGGAGACCTTCTCTAGGCCATGCCTGGAGCTAGGCACTGAGGAAACTGAGGCAGGCCAGACCTGGTCCTTGCTTTCTAAAGCATTGAGTTCTGGGAAGAAAGTGCCTAAGCACTCTGTAGACATCTAGGATGGAATCCAGAACCTCCCCTGCTCGTCCCCACCAAGCTATTTTAGTCGGTAATAATACTCCTCAGTATGCTGGTGGCATTTTGCAGTCTCTAGAACACTTCCCTTGTGTTACCTCATTTAACCCTGACGTCATCTGCGGGTGAGATTCTAGTATGTCCCCATTGCACAGACGGGAGCTGAAGGTCACAGGACCTGGAGAGCTGTAGCCTTGGGAACCAGCTCAGCCAACACTTCCTCCTTCCTCTCCTGCAAGCTTGAATGCTGTGCTAATGCCTGCTTCACAGGGCCATCTGCAGAGGAGACAGGCTGCACTCAGAGCCTTCTTTAAACAATGGCTGCTGTCCAACACAACACCTCAAGATGTGAATGACCCCAGCGACATCCTGAGTATAGACATTCAGACATGTCCCCAGACCACACAGAGGGACCTCCTGACCTATTTTAGAATCCAGAAACACTCTGGGCATAAAGAGCCTTTGGCAACCCCAACCTCAGCTTCTCCATCTGTAAAGTGGGGTAAGTCCAGATGGTTCTGAGGATGGAATGAACACAACAGAGAAAAGCAGCACTCTGGGTTCAGCTGGACTGGGCTGGGAGTGTGGCTTACTACTGGGCCAGGAATGTGGCTTCACTGATGGAGTATTTGCCTAGTTTGCTAAAAGCACTAGGATTGATTCCCAGCACCACATAAATTAGTATGGTTTACCAAGCCTGTTACCCCAGGATTATTTGAGTGGAAGTAGAAGGATCAGAGGTTCAAGGTTATCCTTGACTGTATATGAATTTGAGGCTAGCCTGGCATACCCGGGACAATGTCTTATAGCCTGCCTACCTGGCTGGGTGGGAGCCTCTGTAGGATGTTGGTGTTGGGATCTGATTGTGGGATAGGAGTCCCCTCAGTCTGAGCAGAACCTGCTTTAGTGAAAAAAACCAACAAGGTCTCTGTGCTGGTTAGCTGATTTTTGTTGTTGTTTTTCTAACTCCATATAAGTTAGAGTCATCTGTGAAGAAAGAATCTTAATTGAGAAAGTGATTCTGTTCTATCGCATATTATGTAATATCTGTGCAGAATTTTCTTGATTAATGATTGATGTGGTAATGACCAGTCCATCCTGGGTGGCACCACCCCTGGATAGGTGGCCCTGGGTGGCATTAGGAAGAAGCTGAGCAAAAAAGGGAACCGACCTGTAAACACCATTCCTCCATGGTCTCTGCTTCAATTCCTGCCTCAAGACCATGCACTCACTTCTTGTCATGACGGGCTGTAAGTTATACAATGAAATAAAGCCTCTCCTCCCCAGGTTGCTTTTGGTCATGATGTTTATTGCAGCAATAGAAAGCAGACTAGGACAGCCATCTTCCCCAAGCTTGGCATCTAGCCACATCCCCTTTGAGGGGACCAGATGATGAAGCTGTTTTTCCCAAGCCCAGATCACTGTACAGTGGGGAGCAGGGCCCCTCACTCATTCTTTACCAAACTCCATGGGGCAAAGCTGTCAGATTCTATGGTGCTACCTAAGTGGTTTCCCACCCACACCCCTGCCATGAGCTGAGTCACCCGACACTGGCACCGAGGCAGACTGTGGGAAGGGTGTTCCTTTCTCTGCAGCAGAGCAGCCGCTGCAGGCAAGCTCCCAGAAAGCCAGAACCCAGCCCGTGTCAGGTGCCGGGAGGGACCTTATGCAACTTCTGACATTGTTCAAAATCACTTCTACAGAAAAGCTGGGACCCAGGCTGCAATAGGCACAGCTACACTTTCTTATGTAACCTTTACCATTGTTAAAAAGCAATGCATGTTAACAACTTCCATCTGCCCAAGGCCTCAGACATCTGGCCTGGATAGACCTCCCGTTCTGCTCCCAGCAGCTCAGGCAGAGGCTAGAGCCAGCCTTGGACAGGTGAGGAAAATAAGGCATGTATGGGGAGGCATGTCCCCATACCCCAGGGACAGCTTTGCATCCTTAGCTCTCCACTGGCCAGCCCAGGCACTATTGGGAGTTGAAAAGAAACAGCAGGTAAATGTGTTACATTTGATTCTTTTCTTGACTAAAATAGTTGTCAGTAGCTCTTAGCTAATGACTGGTGGATGGCTGAATGCTGATGTCTAAAACAGAAAAGAGGGCTAAGGAGATGTCTCAATGGGAAAAGGCATGTGCCACTAAGCCTGATGACCGGAGTTTGATCCACAGGACCCACATAGGTGGTGGGAGGGGGAGCTGACTCCTGCAAGTTGTTCTCTGACCTCCATGTGCGCACCATGGCACATGCACACACACTAATAACAACAAGAATTTTTAAAGAAAGGGAAGTTTATTTCTAAGTTTATTTGTTGAACAGGAAAGTGTGTTTGTTACAAGAGCGTTTGTTAGATTGGTTGATTTAGTATCTGTAAGCATTTGTGAGGGTGGGGTGTTTGCATGCCGCCACTGTGTGCATTTGGAGAACAACTTGAGGGTGTGGGTTCATCCTCTTCCACCACTTGCATCCAGGGGATGGAGCTCGGGTCTTCTGTCTTGGCAGCAAGTGCCTTTAGCCGCTGAGCTACCTCACCACCCTGGGGAAAATGTCTACATGAAACTGAATTGCTCTCCAGGGATATGAAGCCCTGGGACTCAGGATCAAGGAGAAAGAGACTGCAGCTGAGGACAGTCTTCAGAAAGGTTCATGCTGGGCCTGCCACCTCTGTCCCTTACTCTACTGCACCCAACATGTGTGCCAAAGGTGTCACAGGTGTGCACCAATGACTGGCCACACTGGAAACCAGGCTGCTTGCTTTGCTGAGGGTTCTGTCTTTCCCCAGTTGCTCACTGCTCCTCGGCGGGTATTCTCACTCAATCATGAATCAGGGTCCAGAGTGGCTGCATGTAGGGAATAGCAAAGCTCCACAGTCATTTGGGTGACAGCATGAAGTTCACATGATTAGCAAAGGATGGCCCTGTTGTGCCTGAGCAGGCTATACCCAGCAGTCACAGGGACAGTGGGCCTGGCCTGGCCACAAGCTGAACTACTACCTGGAGTATCTGCACAGCCCTGGGCCTTGCTGGCTAAGACTTGCAGCATCTGTGTCTCCCAGAGAGCTGTGAATGCCCCCCTGAAATAGCACAGTGACCTCACCAGCATGGGTTCCTACTGTTGAAACCTCTTCTACGACTGACTCTAGATCTGGGAGTAACAATACTTCTTCCTGTGACCAGAGGAGCATATAATGCTAGCAGCTAGGTAGCCAAGGAGCCTGGAATGGATATGCCAAGTCTGACTATGGGTTTGGGAAGTTGGACTTTCTCAGAACCGTGCTCTTGTTACATTCCATGGGGATGGAAGAATGTGTTCCGGAAGGGGTAAGTGTTTATCATAAAAAATAAGAGAGCTGCATGCCTCAGATCACACTGGCTCTTTCCCCATGAAGTATTGTGTGGAGAGAAATGTACTTTCTGAAAGAGGAAATGGTCTATAAATTCAGGGTCCTGTTTGTTTCTGTGTTAAAAAGAAGAAAAAATAGTTAGCTTTGCTTCATGGAACGTTGAAAACATATATTCCACAGTAAAATGAAATACTGTATGTTTTAGCATGATTTTGACTCTCCAGCAAGGTGTGCACTCACCTGCTGTGAATCACAGCTCAGGCTTCAGATGCAATCGTGTCTTGTGGCCTCCTATTAGAGTAGACGTCTTTTCCTTTTATTATTCTCTGCTCTCTGGTCTCTCTGTCCGCAGAGTCTTCCAAGCCTCTATTTCTTGTTACTGACCAATCATAAGACTCCCTCAGGCTGACTCCCTGACATGTCTTAGGGTGTAAGTGATTGTCATCAAGGTCTGGAGGCTTTTAACACTTTGACAACCTAGCAGGGTATTAGAAACACATGAAATTTGCAGCCTGACCTTTTTCTTACTGGGCCACTGGCTTACTTGACTCGACTAGGGAAAAGCCAGGCTGTGCCTTGAGCTGGTGACTTCTGCTGTTGGGACCATGTGGCTCCCTCTCTCAGTTCCAGATCATTGCACAGGATCAGCTGCTACTGGGGGCCCTAACCACTGAGCTGGATTGGTTC
This sequence comes from Cricetiscus sungorus, assembly GCA_030556225.1. NCBI lineage: Eukaryota > Metazoa > Chordata > Mammalia > Rodentia > Cricetidae > Cricetiscus > Cricetiscus sungorus. The sequence goes on along the minus strand of JANBXA010000735.1, from coordinate 25,717,099 downwards.
CCCATACTGTTTTGTGCTTTTCACTTATCTGTCATTCCCAGGCTCCAAGAGCAGAACCTATGTCACACATATATTCTAAGAGCACTGCACAGGACCTAGCAAGAAGAGGAGTGGAGAGGCAAGAAAGAAGGGAAAAAGAGAAGGAGGAAAATGGAGCATAAAGTTTAATCTGCACCCCGCAGTTATTTACCTATGACCTAAGCGATATGACATGCTAAATATGACAGCTTTGCCTCTGTCTATCATGTTCTCATGCCCAGCCCTGCACTTGCCATGGTATAGGTCACATAGGTTAGGCACCATATGCACTTGTAAATGAAGTTCTTAATTGGTCTAAGCAATAGAAACCTGGAGTCAGATGTAGAGGAAAATGCTGAGAGATCAGAAAGAAAAAGGAGCAAGCCAAAGCCACCGTTACCTCCTTAGCCTCACAGCAGACAACAGAGTGAGTTCCTGTTTCTCCCCACTTATATCCTCTCTTCACCCAGCCATCTCACTTCCTGTCTGTCTGTACAGACCTCCAGACCTCTATGGATAGCTAGTGGCAAGCTCCATCTTCTGATCTTCAGACAGGCTTTATTTGTATGAACAAGATATCCCTAAATGCACTTGTGAGTCTGATTACTGTACCAAAACTGTCTCTGAAAATACACCTGATCCTCCCCTAGGTAATAGATCATGATCCACAGGAGAAGTCTAGATGCACTTTTCTGGCCTCCATGGGTACCTGTACTCAAATGCACAGTCTCCCATGCACACATAGACACATATACACATAATTAAAAATAAAATTAGAACTTTAAAAAAGCCTTTGATTAAGCGAGTGGGTGGATGGATGGATGGATGGATGGATGGATGGATGGATGGATGGATGGATGGGTAGACTGGCTAATATTTCTCCATGATCATTGCTCCCAAGCTCTCTCATTTGCCCTTAGTTATTTCTTCCTATTGTGTGTAAGGATTGAATCAAAGCTTCTGAGGTGAAGTGGGACTAGATTCAAAACCAGCCTTCTGGTCAGTAGCCACTTCTGATTACTGAGAGGACAGTCTGACACCTCCATGTCTCAAGCCAGGCTCTCTCAGAAGCCAGCTTTGGTCTTGTCTTTGGCCTATATTTTGTAGAAGGCAGTCTTGACATTAGAGTTCATGGGCAAGGCCGAGGAAGGCTGGAAGGGGAGAGGAAGTGAGGTCAGACAGGGACAATTGTGTCACCAAGCAATTACTCACTGCTGTGGCTATTTGAAGCTTGGCACACTAGGGTATGGTGAGTACTAGTAGTGGTGGTCTGAAAGAAAATTGTCCCCATAGGGAGTGGCACTATTAGGAGGTGTGGCCTTGTTGGAGTAGGTATGACCTTGTTGGAGGAAGTGTGTCACTGTCGAGGTGGGCTTTGCTGGCTCATGGTCTCATAGATGCTCAAGCCACACCCAGTGAGACAGACCAATTCCTGTTGTCTGTGCAAGATGTTTAACTCTCAGCTACCTCTCCAGCACCATGTCTGCCTGCAGGCTGCCAGGCTCAGCCATGATGATAATGAACTAAAACCTCTGAACTGTAAGTGAGCCACCACAATTAAATGTTTTCCTTATAAGAGTTACTATGGTCATGGTGTGTCTTCACAGCAATAGAACCCCTAACTGAGATACTACTGTAAGCGCATAGCTCATGGTATTCCTACCCAAGGCAAGGAAGCTGACCATTTATGTACCAGTCTCTAACCCCATAGTGAGAGGGGCTGGGCTGGGAAGTAGTTCCTCCTCCTAGGAGAGATGGAGAAGTGGGTGTATAGTAGACCCTGCCTGCTGCTCTATGGTCACATACCCTACATCTCTGGTTTCCATCACAGCTCCACACTACTACAAGGTGTGTGTGTGTGTGTGTACATATGTCCATACATATGGAAGCCAGGTGTTGATGTTAGGTGTCTTTCTCAATCACACTCCATCTTTGTTTTTGAGGCAAATCTCTTGCTGAGTCTGGAACTTGCTGGTTCAGGTAGACTGATTAGTCAGCAAGCTCCAGAATTCTCCTGGCCGTGCTTCCTCAGCACTAACATTACAGGTACATGTTGTCATACAAGTCTTTTTAAAAGTGTGGGTGCTGAGGAACAAACTCTGGTCCTCATGCTTGCACAGCCACCACTTTATAGACTGAGCTACCTCTCCAAGACTGAGCTGCCCTTGGTGTACACTAAGCCCTTGATGTTTGCTGCCCTGTAGACTCTTTTCCCAGTGCTCCATGTGTGATACAGAATGGGTACCCATGAAACCAGTGCCTTGGAGTTCCCTCACCATCTTCAGGATAATGTGGTCCTACAGAGTGCTAGGAACTAGGACACAACTGAGATCCTAAGGGATGAGATTCTGGGTATCTAGCTTGCATGGTCCCTCCAGGAACACGGGGCAGGGCTGGAACACTGAGGGCAATGTGGCTGCCTCATTCAACCCCATCACTTTATAAAAAGGAGCCATTGGTCCCAGAACACATGGTTGCAGGGTAGCTCTGAGACTGGCCTCCCTTTAAAGCAGACATCAGATGCATGGAGGACACCAGCTTTCCCAGCCTTCCTGCTAAGGTGCTCACTTCGTTTTGTAGAGCCAGGAACACTCTCTGAAAATGGCCCTTCATGTGTTTCCTGGGTTGATTCTTTTCCATTTTTAGCACAAGATGGTTTTGCCTTAAAGGGGGCTTCAGCTTCCCTGGGAGGTGTTTGCAAAGCCCATGTCTATAGCTTCCTTGAGAACAAACATTCAGAAGTTTCGTGGAACAGTTGATTGGGAGCACAGACCAGGGCCCACTGTGTGACCTCAGACCACTCACATTCCCTCTCTGAGACTTCCTTTTCTGTAAAACGAGGGAAACAGCAGGCCTAGGAATGCTTAGGAAGGTGTGACTCTCCAGGTTTCACTGATAATGGAATGGTGTTCTCTTTAGTGTTGGTGGGGTAACCCCAGGACATCCAGATTTTATGACTTCTTTCTGCCCATAAGTTGTTGTCAGACCAGGAAGTTCCCAGGAATATTCAGACAGTTCCTCCACCCCCATGACACACAGCCATACAATGTGACTTCAGAAGATCTGAAAGGACTCAGGGGCTTTTAGTGAGAAAATGACGTCTTTCCCAAGGTTGGGAAGCCTAACTACCAGCAGTCATTTCCGGAATCCAAGGCTATGAGCTCCCAACATCTAATGTTTTCTAACATCTGTTGTGAGAGCTGTGCCCCACCACCAAACCTAGCCTTTCTCCTCTCCCACATGTAGATCAGCCAGCCCCAGCCATGCAGAGTGCTGGGGTGTTCAATCCCCAGAGCAGGCACCATTTCTGCCTCTGAGTTGGTGTGCAGCAGATGGCTCAGGGACTATTTTCAACTCAAGAGAGGATGTTTCAGAAGAAGATAGGGCTCACAGATGAGGACAGTGGGTCTGGGGCTCGGGCCAGCATGCATTGCCTGGTGTAGGAGCCCACAGCCTCAACTCCAGTTCTGGCTTGCGTCTCTGTGCACTGTGGGATATGCAGCCTTCTGAAGGGTCTCAGGCTCCCCCTTCATAGACTAGGGAAGACAGACCATTAGTAGATCTTTGACATCATCAGCCTTGGAAAGTGAGTCTCATGGAAGAGTGGGTGCAGTGGGGGCTTTGAGAGAGCAGCTCTTTCTGAAAGGGGACTGTTCCTGGGCCTATGGGGTGGAGCTGTCCAAGGTACATAAGTTATTGTGTCCAAGTGGGCCCAGCAGGTGGTGAGGCTGGTAGCTGATGGCCATTGGGCTGAGACCTGAGACCCAGCCAGATCCTTGCTCCCACCTGAGGTCTCAGCCTAAACAGAAGGACTGGGAGGTGAAGGTCCCAAGGGAACCATGATCCGGGACAGAATAGGAAAAGGCATCCTCCTGCTCAACTCTAAACCTCAGCTCCCAGGCATTATTCACTTGTGGTGAATAGGATGTGGGCATGGAAGAGAGTCCCATTCATAGGGTAAGGGCTGTGTATCTGGCCTCTCAGAACAGAAGTACTATGTGAAAATGAGTTTTCCTACATGCTGTGTTTTCTACAGAATATAGGGAATTAGAGGCATTATTGTAGAACCAAACAAAACCTTTGCCTTACCAGTGTTAACATCTTCTGGGACACCATAGTTTTTGTTTGTTTGTTTGTTTGTTTGTTTGTTTGTTTTTATCATCATGTCTTCTTTCTAGACAGTGAACAGAAAAAGATTCTAGTTTGTTTCTTATAAGCTAAAATCCTATTTAGTTTTATTTTCCACATTTTTTGCTTTAGCTTGCCTCTTATTGTACATAATTGTTTCTTTAAGAGCGTTGTTTTGTCCACTTCATGTACATGCCCGTAATCTCAGCAAGTTGAGGTAGAAAGGGTTCAAGGCTAGCCTTAGCTACATAGTGAGACTGTGGCTCAGATATCACACCAGGGGCCAGAAAAATAGTTCAGCAGGTAAAGGTGCCACTCACATAAGCCTGACTGCATGGGATTGATGCCCACAGCATAAGAATCATTAGTCTGTACCTGTGGTCAATGCCTGGAGTATAAGAAGGGCTGTGTGTTCCCCTGGTCCCAGCAGTCCTTTGATGAAGATAGGAGAATAAGTTAGATGCCCAGGCATACAGTACAACAGCTTAAACAAAGAGACCCTGACTCAAAAGACACCATGAAAGATGAGAGCCGACTCCCCAAAAGTTGTCTTCTGACCTGCTCGCATATGCTGTGTTTTTCACAGGCTCACACTCACTCATCAGACACTCAAACACAAATAAAAATAAATAATTTTTTTAAAAATTTATTTTCCAAATACAACCACATTCTGAGGTCTTGGTGTCTGTGCTCATCTGTGTTTGGGAGGAACATGATTCAGCCTCTTACCCAGACAACATCATCAAAGAAAGGCTCAGTAAAGGAACTGAGGTCATCATGCACAGTGAGCACCCTTTTCCAAGGTCAGAGTTCTCCTCACTTCAGAATGCACGCAGTCTTACCTAGCTAAGCACCTCAGTATGACCATCAGAAACTCAAAATCTAAAAGTTTTGGGGGAAACTACAGTAGCTTTCATTTAGAAAGCATTTTGAATTTCAGGTTTTCTGGTGGACACTAGCTTTAAGGGTTCCTGTTTTACTTTAATCATACATATGCATGTGTATCTTGTGTGGGTTTATACACATGAGTGCAATGCCCGCAGAGGCCAGAAGAGGGCGTTGTATCCCCTAGAGCTGGAGTTGCAGGTTACTGAGTCACCCATTTGTCTTACCTCTTAGTGACTCCTTCCTTGAAGAAGGTATTAATGAGCACACCCCCCATGTGAGTGTGGTGTGTGGCAGGTGAGCCACTGCACACATGTGGAAATTAAAGGACAGTTTTGTGAACTTGGTTCTCCTCTTCCACCTTTATGTAGGCTCCAGGGGTCAAACCCAGGTCACCAGACTGAGCACCAAGTGTCTTTACCCACTGAGCCATCCCACCAGGTGACTCATCACCTGATGACTCCTTTGCCCACGCTGCTTTGTAACTTCACACCTTGCTCATCGAGTTGTATACCCTCAAGCGTTTGTACATTTTGTTTGTACATTTTGTCACATAGTCCCAGCTTTCAGAAGTCATGCCTGTTGCCTGACCACTGGCCTCCTAAGAGACTCTTCAGGACTGAGGAGCCATCAAGCTCACAGTGGCAGGTACATGTTTTGGCAAAGTTCTTCATTTTGGGAGTTCAGGTTCTTCAATAACCAGTGCTCGCCTTTGCTTTCTTTGGGGAGATGAGTACACTGGGTACATTTAGAAAAAGCTGCCTGCCACACTCCCAAGTTATTTAACTTGTCAATTATTTGCATTTAAATGGCCTTCCATGAAGACAGCTGCTACATCAGCCAGCAATGTGAAGCACAAAACATATGCCTTCCTCCCTCAGCCACCAGAGGCAAGTACTAATTGTCACCCCCTGTGTTCTCAAGTGTGGAAAGTTCATAAAACCAACCACTCTCACATATGTGGACTGGCACAGCAATGAGTATTTGATGAAAAATACAGTGGCCCTAATACACACTGCCCATTTGGCTTTGTGCTAAACTAGGGTTTTCATGCAACGTTGCTGTTCAACTGCTGTCAGTGAAAATGGCACACAGTATGTTTGTGTCGCTATACTGGCTGGTTTTGTGTGTCAACTTGACACAAGCCAGAGTCATCAGAGAGGAGGGAGCCTCAGTTAAGGACCTGCCTCCTTGAGATCCAACTCTATGGCATTTTCTCAATTAGTGATTGATGGGGAGGGCCCCAGCTATTGTGGGCAGTGCCTCCCTGGGCTGCTGGTCCTGGGTTCGATAAGCCTGAGCCAGCCATGGGAAGCAAGCCAGTGAATGGTACCCTCCATGGCTTCTGCATCAGCTGCTGCCTCCAGAATCCTGCCTGTTTCAGTTCCTGCCCTGACTTCCTTCAATGAACGGTGCTGTGGAGGTGTAAGCCAAATAAACCCTTTCCTCCCCATTACTCTTTGGCTATGGTGTTCCTTCACAGCAATAGAAATCCTGGCTGAGACAGTCACTCTGGGAATTGTTTGGTCTGAGATCTCTGAAAGGCTTTGGGAGCTCTCCCAGAACACGAAACACACTTTGAGAATCAACAGCCACTTTTCTGATACCTTTCTGTTGCTGTGACAAAATAACCAACAAAGGCAACTAAAAAAGGAACTAACTTCGGCTCATGGTTTAGGGATGCAGTCCATCATGGGAGGAAAGGTGTAACAGTCAGAGAGACAGATGTCCACGTTGCACCTGCAGTCAGGAAGCAGAGAGGGGAATGCTGGTTGGTGATCAGCTCACTTTCTCCTTTGTATTCCATCCAGGGCCCCACCCAGCCCATGGGGTGGTGCTGTCCACATTCAAGGTGGCACTTGCTGTGTCCCCCATCAAACCTCTATGGGAAAGCCCTTCAGAAAACCCCAGAGTATTCTCCCTGGGTGATTCTAAGTCTAGTCAAGTTAACAATGAAGTTAAGCAGCACACAGACTTAGGGGGGAAAATAGACAATATTCTTGGGTGCAGAACACCAGAAATGTATAGGGCTAAAGTCACATGATCTGCATGTGGTCAGGAGGGATTGCATGACCTGGGCATGGGGTCTGTTTTCTATTGGATCTGGTTAGATGTAAAGAAGGGTTTGTCTAGCTTATAGTTTTAGATTTAGGACACAGCATGGCTGGGCTTCTGTGAGGACTTTCATAATGTGTGACCTCACTGTGCAAGGCAGGGGGAGGGGGGCCGTCAGCATTGTCTCTGTCCCCGTGCTCCCAACAGAGACCTAGCAGGGCTGGGTCTTAAGCCCCTGAAAATGATTCCAATCTGGGTTTCTAGTATTCACCAAGTCTGCAACTTTGTGGGTTTGCTCCAAGCCACCAAGCATCATGTCATCAGCTCTGAATAAAAATGCCTCAGAGGCCGCAGTTCCCTTTGTCTCCTGACTGAATGGAAGGCCTTTCCTAAGCCAGGTGGAAAGCTAGGCGCCCATGAAGATCGCAGGATTCCTGAACATAAGATTGGGTTAACAGTGTTAAGATGAGCTACAGTGTGATGGCACATGCCCGTGACCTCAGCACTGGGGAGGCTGAGGCAGATGGACTGACATGAGTTTGAGTCCAGCCTCTACTTCATAGAGAGTTCTAGGTCAGACACACACAGAAAGAGAGAGAGGGAGAGAGAGAGAGAGAGAGAGAGAGAGAGAGAGAGAGAGAGAGAGAGAGAGAGAGAGAACATGAAGAGAATTCTGGAAAACTTCAGGCAGATGGAAACCTGTGTTAAAGGCTTCTGCTTCCAGGCTGGCATGGAACCACTCACTATCCACAGTCCTCTCACTTGAGGACAGCTGAAAGCCCCTGCCATTCAGAACAGCTAGAAGACTGGCAGGTGAAGAAGAGACAAAGCTGGCCTGGAGTGGATGAGACCCCTAGACTCCATGGTGGAAACTCTGGGTCCTTCCATGCCAAATGTATCCCAGAGTCAGGACTGAAGCTAGAATTGAAGTCTTGGCAACAGTCACGCCCAACAGCCCGTTCACCTTAGAAAATGCGAATCTTAAGCACGGACTCCAGACACTGGCTACTCTGCCCCCAGCCAACCACCAAGAAACATGGAATGGGGGATGGAACCCCCAGGAAGGCCAAAATCACCCCCCAAACACACACACACACACTTGGAGTGGTGTCAGGGAAGACAGGGATCAGGACAGCTCCATGGTGGGGGGAGAGGGAAACAACACTAAAACCCGCTTCAGTTCCTGTGGCACCAGAAGAAAGTAAGGACTCTAACTTTCCAACTAGAGGATCCCTAACCCCACTCACCAGCAGCAAGAGCCCCCCCCCCAGTAGAGGCTGACGGGAAAAGGTGGATGTGATCCCCCTGCACCTGCTGGAATAGGGCAGAGGAAGCCAGCAGAGATGGAAGGTTTAAATGAGTCTCATGATGTGATAGGTTTCCAGGGAAAATCATTCGTATCGGAAGCACCAGGAAGAACTCTGGCTCGGTGGAAAAGGGCCATTGACAAATGCCAACCTAGATGGCAGAGATACCAGAAACAGCTAACACGAATTTCACAGTAGCCAGTATAAGCAGTTCATGGAACTACTCTGACCACTGGAATTAAGCTTTTAAATTGTCAGAAAAGAATAGAAATCAAGTGGAAATTTTAGAATGAAAAGTGCTCCTGAAAAAAAAAAATCACCCTCAGTGGATGTGTTTTATAGCAGGCTAGAAAGGATTGAAGAAAAAATTGTTAACTTGGAATACAGAATGGTGGAAATTACCTGACTTAAATAATTTTAGGAAAAAATTTCAACAGAGCCTGAGGGCCCTGTGGTAGAATTAATGAGGCTCTTGCAAAGTATTTGATAAATAATGGCTGAAAATGCCCTCCAAGTGATACACACACACACACACACACACACACACACACACACACACACACACACAAACCTTTGAAGAGCCAAGAATCTCAACAAATCTAGAGTAGTATGAACCCAAAGCAATCTACTCTAAAGCAACACATAAATTACTGAAAACTGAAAAAGTGAAATTGGCAATATTGGAGAGAAATGGCATTCATGATTAGATGACAAAGTTCAAAAATAGCAGGACCAGAGAGATGGCTCAGCAGGGAAAGGTATCAAACCTGAGAGACCTGAGTTTGATCTCTAGGATCCTGTTGCCTCCTTCAAGTTGCCCTATGATCTTCAACAAGGCACTCAACACACAAAATAAATGCAAGATCTTTTCAATCAAGCCAGTTAGATACTGAACAAAATGCATGGAGACACTTCTCTGAACATGATGTCCAGTCAGCAAAGTGCACACGAGAAGATGCCTAGCATGGCTGACCACTGGGCAAATGCAGATTAAAAACCATGGCCGATGGCAGCACACTCCATCAGAATGGCTGGCCTAGAAAATGATGACACTGGTAGGCACTGATGAGAATAGCAAGAGACTGGGTCACTCAGACATCCACTCAGGAATGTAACATAGGACAACCGCTCTATAGGGAGGTTTAAGAGATTGCATTCAAAACTGCATCTCCACCATCTGACCCACCACTCATACTTCAGAGCTTATATCACCAATAAATGGAAATGAGTGTTGACTGACCAGCATGTAAAACACCTTATGCAACTTTTCATGGCAATGTGTTATTATTCATAATGATTTCTCCAGTGTGCAATCATGCACGCCTGTACTGGCACACACATACACCACATACAAAATACATGCATAAAAATCTAAAGCAGTCTCCAGAGAATAATCCTGAGTAAAACATAAAGGCTAGTTTTGAAACAGAAAGTTCACCTAGCGCCTGGCTTCATGTCCCTCACATCACTGATGAACAGTATTCTTCAGCCAGGGCAGGATGAGTTGGCCGGGGGATGGGGTGACTGTAAATGCAGAACCCAGGAGGGCTTGTGGTGTGGGGAAACTCTGTGTCTTGACTGTGGTGTTGATGGCATGAATTCATACACAAGCCTATGTGTGCAGCTGCTGTCATGAGAGTGAGCTTTAAGATGTGCCTAAAGTCTCTCGCCTGGTTTTGATGGTAACCTATGGTTATGCAAGCTGTGAACCTCAGATGTGGCTAGGAGAAAGGGCACAGGGCCTCTCTGTGTATTTCTTTCCACCCTCCCTTGAAGTGATGACTACCTCAAAGTAAAAAGTGGAAAATAAATTGATAGATAGAGGGTGGGTGTGTGGATGGATGGATAAGCGGAAATTTGTAATTGGCTCTTCATGCAGGGAAGGGCTCTCTCTCTCTCTCTCTCTCTCTCTCTCTCTCTCTTCAGAGTACACACCATGACTATTCCACTACATCCCCTTCACAGCCCATGCCAGCTACAAATGGGGAGATGTCCCTCAATCACTGCCGACTGGTGGCCTTGCTTCCCTTCGATGAGCTTGAAACCTGGGAAGGGCGAGGTCCATAAGGCAGCCTTAAGGAGCAGACAGCCTGAGAGTGTCTGGGCTAGCCAGGGGAGAAGGAACAACCTGCCTCCACCTCCATCCCCACCCAGCCCTGTTCCCCCAATTCTAACCATGGCCATTTCTCCCCATTTCCAGAGCCGAACTTGGTCACACAGTCCCCAGAGCCAACAAGACATGGGCCCAGTTGTACAACTCCTGACATCCCTGATGTGACCAGAAGACGTGGAGGGGTGAGTTGAAGACTGGGGTCTTGTGAGGGGTAAAGTTCAGTGTGAGAAGAAAGATGCTATGGGTGTGTGTGTGCACAGAGAGGGGTGCCAGCGGAAGGTGCATTGGGCAGGAATGAAGTGCGTTTGAAAGCAACCACCTTCCTCTGCCAGCCATTTCTCTTTGGCATTGACTGGGGTGCAGTAGAGAGTGCAGCTCAGCTTCGTGTCTGTCACAAGACTGTCAATCCTGTTTTTGCCATTCCTGGTGCTGGTGATCCATGCAGGCCCAACACTGCCTGTGCCTTGGGAGGGCTGACAGACAGCTAACCCTGGCTCCTTGTCTACCAGCTGGGCTGACATGGAGCCCCAGTGGTGGGACTCAGGCAGGCTTGCGGTGACAGGTGTTGAGAGCTGAGAGGGGACAGTTCCATCCAGCCAGGTGGCAATGGCATGTGTGGGGCTCAGACTCAGGTCTGGGGTTAGAGGATTGGTTCAGCAGGTTGCCTCTCTGGCTCTCGGTTCCTTCATTTGTAATGTGGGGACAACAGGGGCGTCTTGTGACAGTTGGGCAAATGTGCCCAGTACTGGGCAGACTGGCTGGGACACACCAGGTACTCAGTCTACACATGTTGAGTATAAGGTCATGCCAGGTACCTAATCTATGCTCATTAGAGAGACAGCCTGTTCTCTGTGGTCAGGCTGCCCCCCCCCAGGCAAAGCCAACACAATAGGAGCTTTTTGAGGGTTCCCAGGGAGTGACCTGCCTCTTCTGTGCTCTGCAAGCCTTCCTTTGGGCCCCTGTTTCTGCTTTACTGTGTCCATATATAATGTATAAACCTTGAGGTTTATGCACTGTGCACCCAGAGCTGATGCTGCTCAGCCTCTGGCCTCAGACCCAGCTTCTGTTCCATGACAGCATCCTCTGCCGAGCCCAGTCACCACTCCTGAACTTCCTGTCAGAGTGGGCGTCTTTTGTGTGCCCGCTCTCCTGTTCTCAGCATCACCCTCTTGAAATTTGGTCTCTCGTTGAAGCACTTGGGAGACTAACCAGATTATTTCCAAATATATTCTGTAATTGCTCACATATTTGTTTAATGCCCTCTCTTAAATACCAGGCAACTATGAGTCAGAGCAGACACATGGACATCTAAAACCAGCAGTTTCAGGTGTAGGCCTGAGTGAGGGAAGAGGTCAGATAGCCGCTGATGAGGTCAGATAGCCGCTGATGCGCCAGGCACAGATGGAGGAGGTGACATGGCCCCCAGTGTGTCACAAGGCTTTCTGTGCTCATATCTGGCAGAAGGTCTGGTATGGAGTTGGGAACTATCAGTCTGGCCTAGTCTAAGTCTGGGTCAGGACCTCCACCAGTCTAGCCTGTGTTCTCATAGTGCCCTCAGCCAGACATGGCCTGAACACTAAGAGTCATGTTCCAGGAGGCCTCAGAAGCCCTGGGAGCTGGAGAAATGGGGAGGACTGATCTGTCCTCCTGTGAGCCTCCTCCCTGCTCAAGACCACAGCAGAGGGGTCCCTCCCCAAAAGGCAGGTCCTCCAGTTCCTCACCCTTCCAGGAGGATCCTATACTGTAGCTGCCTGAAAAGAGCAGTGTTCCCTTCTCCCATATGGGAGCCACAAGCTCCACTGAGAAAGAGAGACAGAGAGACAGAGACAGGGACAGAGAGAGAGCTGGAGAGCCTTGCCATCCAAGCACATCACAGTAGAAACCACAGGTGTCTCCTTCCTCATAAAAACATTTAATTGACAGATTTCCACATCTGAACAGTGTATTAAGCTAATCATACAGAATGATTCTTAAAATGCAATTTGCCCAAAATTAGCAGAAAAGTAGGAGCAAAAACCAAGGATGCATTCAATGACTCAAAGCTAAAATGACAACCATGAGTCAAATCCAGAATCAAGCACATATTAGCCAGGTGTGGAGGCCCACAGCTGTAATCCTGATACTCAGAAGGCCAGCTTGGGCTAGCTTGTGTCAAAAGTCAAGAAGAAAGAATTCAGTTCTCCTTAAAATATCAACAATACATTATCCCTGAGTATCCACGAGGGACCAGTGGATGCTTCAGTCGCTAACATAACATGGTGTGGCATTGGCTCATAGCCCAAGTGCATCTTCCCACACACTTAAGCCATCTCTCTCTGACTTTCAAAGCCTAATGTAGCGTTGGCACCACGTAATAGCTGTAGCGTAGTTCAGGGAATAACGAGAGGAAAGCCTGTATCTGTTCAGTAGTGGTGCAGTTGAAAAAAAAAATGCTGGGGACAGCAAGATGGCTCAGCAGGTAAAATGCTTGCGATGCAACCCTGGTGACCTGAGTCCAATCCCCAGAACCCACATGGTAGAAGGGAAGAACCAACTCCACAAAGTTGTCCTCTGGCCTCCACACATCAGTAGATGTATCTGCCATCCCCTGCCATCGCCTCTTCTTCCCGTTGTGTACCTGTCTCTGTGTCCAAAGATCCCACCTTATGAGAATACTCAGTCACATCTGGTCAGGGCCTCTGTATGGCCTCATTTAACTCATTAAGACCATATTTCCATATTTCTAAGGCCTCATCCATAGATTCCTGAGGATTAAGACTCCAACATGGATGCTCGGAAGACACAATGTAATTCCCAGTTGCATTATAACAGTGGCCATGAATTCGTTTATGACTTGGGGAATCTCAAAGATTCAAAGAACATTTACATCATTTTCTAAGATGACAATGTTCCTCTCAGAATTACTGCCCTTTGGCTGCCAGGGGCTGTCCCACTAGTTCCTGGCCTCACAAGGTCCATCTGAGTCCCCTGGGTCAAATTCCCTCTCAGCACAACCGGCTTCTGGACACCAGAATGGCATGAATGACAAGCCAGGGGCCCCATCTGGGGGCAGTCACCTGGAGGAATGTGGGTGGGAATGCCATGCCCCCAGGGTCTTCTCAGCAGTGGTCTCTGTGGAGTGAGGAAGTCACTTCCTGTCTTGATCTCCTGAAGAGGACATGCTCTTTCTAGGTACCCTGAGAGTCTTGAGGGCTCAACCTGCCCTTGGTGTCTATGAACATTGAACGTGCCCACAGGAAGGGAAAGTTACACAGAGACCCCGAGCCTTTTGCCCAACTGAGGGGAATGAGTGGTAGACCCCTGTGTTCTTGTCTTCTCCTGACCTCTCGGGGTATGGGGGAGGAGGTGAGGTGTTATCCCAACCCCAATACTAGTGGTCCCCCAGGCTCCAGATGAAAGCTCTCTGTCCGTATTCCCATCTGATGCCAGCACTGGGAGTCACTGACCCTGTGAACTGGTCAGGGTGCATTAGACCAAGATAGGAGCAGTCTAGCATTCTGAATTTGAATCCAGTACCAAAAGTCCTAGTGAATCTTGTTACTTACCCAGCCATAGTTTCTCGGTGGCCAAACAGACCTGGTCCCTATCTCCGAAATGAGGGGCAGGGCTCAGCATCCTGTAGGCACTCTTCTCTCTCTGGTCCTTAGTTTCTTCCCTGCCAACAAGGAAGAGGACACACATAGGTTCAGCCACCTAAACCTGACTCCTGGGGGCAACCTTCGGGGAGGCTGCAGCAGGGCTGTGCCGCTTAAGCTTGCCTGTGGTCAGGAGACCTCTCTGCTTCTGGCCTATGAAGAGATGCTCATAGCCTCTAGCCCAGGGGACAGCCATACAGACCCCCGTGCCTCGCCAGGCATCTTCAATCCCAGCTCTTCGTTCCATTGCTTCCTGGGCTCTGAGACTTCAGTCACAGTGGGAGGAAAGGCTTATTGAGCAACTAGCTCCAGTCCACACCCAGAACCCTCTTCCTCTGCCTTCTTGTCATAGGTGAAGCCCAACCTCAAGCCCAGAGTGGTGCTGTTCATGCCTTACCATTATTTCTTGAACATTCTGGGCCAGGAAGAGATGAAAACCAGAAAACATACAAGAAGTAGAGTGGGCATGCCAAATACTGGAGAAAGCATGCATATGAAGCTCAGATCTGGCTCCGCTGAGTGGTCCAGGCTCTCTGGTTGACTAATATGTAGATTGACAGCATCACAGCTTGATACACAGACCACAGTCCATGTGCCTTGCCCATCCTGCTGTTGTTTTCTTGCCATGGCTGCACAAGCTCACCATATATCAGGCCTTGCTGTCTCCCCCAGGCCCTGGCATCATGCAAGCAGCCTGGCCAGGTATCCAGCCTGGGGACACCACGGAAAGGTCACCTGAGCTCTCCCCTCCTACTCACGTACCTTTGGTGGATGTTGGGGGGTGTAGAGAGAGATGGATTCTGGCTGCAGAGCCCTCTCAGGACCTCCCTTTATTCCTCTACCTCAGGAGTTGCTGAGTGCTGAGCAGACATCTTACATACAAGGATGTGCCAGAGAAGACACAGCACTGGCCTAGGGTGAACAAAAGCAACTTAAGGGAGGGAGGGAGGTTTGGGCTCACAATTTGAGGGCACAGTTCATCGTGGCAGGGAACTGATGGTAGCTGGAGCATGAGGCAGTTGGCTGTTGTGTGCAAATCAAGGAGCAGAGCATAGTGAATGCTGGTGCTCAGCTCCCTTTCTCTTTTCCTTTCGTCCAGGGCCCCAACCCATGGAATGGCACCACCTGGCACTTAGAGAGGGTCTGCTGCCCTCAGGTAACCCAGTCTCAGAGCTCCCTCACAGACACACCCACAGGGCTGACCCTGGGTGAGGCTAGATCCCGTCAGGTTGACAGTTTTAGCCATCACGGCCACATACTGCTGCTCTGGTGCCTCTGGCTCCTCATCCCACGTCTGTCCCCCATCACAGCTCAGCATCAGTAGGAGAACCAAAACCAGGCTTGGCATTTCTCTGCTAGCCGAGAGTCATCAAACTTGTAGGTCTTACTGCAAGAATAAACCAAGGGCCCCTCCACAGCCCTGTGCTAGAAGCTTCCTAGGTCACTGTCATTTCTCAGAGTCCCCCAGGTCAACTGCCAGGACAGACTTCCCTCCCAAGGGCAGAGGTGGTTCACAGTTGAGGCACTTTCTGGTTAGGTCACCCAGAGACCTCTCTCCAGGTGCCACTACTCCTGCTCTCTGCACTGTGGGGTCACTAGAGGATAGACAGCTTCCGTTCCACGTGCCCTCTTCCCTGGGAACATGCCCCAGATCACTTGCATCTTGTGAAAAGCCTCCCTCCATCCTCCACCACCCCACAGCTCTTTAGCTATCCCCGTTACATTTCATTCAGGGACTTATCTACAAGTCAATCTAATGGGACATTTTCTCAATTGAGAGATTCCTTCTTCCTCAATGGCTCCAACTGTGTCAAACCAAGTTGACCAAACCAGCCAGCACACAGCTAATGAACTTAGATCCACAGGCTTGGCCGCAAGCACCTTCCAGAGGGCTGTGAATGCCCCAAGGAGGCATGGAGTAGCTAGAAGGGCTGGGTGTTAGCCTCAAACCTACTTCCTCCTGGCTGTGTGACCCAGAAGAATCAGTCTAGCCTAACTGAGCACAAGCAAAAAGCAAATTCGTGAGCTGCTACCTCTCCGAGCACACACGGTCCAGGTCTTGCTTGTCTCTGTAACCACAGTCCCCTGATCTATAGCAGGTGTTGGTACTTGCTGAGGAAAGGGAGCACAAAGAGGCTGTTGAGGGGCTGGTGAAGCGGTTCAGCAGATAAAAGTGATTGCTGCCAAGCCTAAAGATATAAGTTCAATCCCTGTGTGTTGGTTAGGTTTTGTCAATTTGACTTGAGACAGCTAGGGCCATCTGGGAAGAAAGAATCTTAACTGAGAAACTGTTCCATCAGGTTAACCTGTAGCCAAGTCTTCGAGGGCATTTGCTTGACTAATGGTTGGTGTGGGAGGGCCCATCCCACAGTGGGTGGTGCCAACCCCAGGCAGGCGCTTTGGGGTTGTATAAGAAAGCAGTCAGAGGAAGCTGCAAGGAGCTAGCCAGCAAGCAACCTCTTCCAGGGCCTCTGGTTCAGCTCCTGCCTCCAGGTTGCCTCCTTGAGTTCTTGTACTCTGTTGGGTCATTGTGTGAGGAGAGCAGGTCACACATGTCCCCTGCACTGTACTGCAGAGCCTCCAATCTCCACTGGGGGCGCCATCTCTCACAGTCCCTAGACGGGTAACCTTCATCCAGAAAGTGTTCAGCTTCAACCTTAGTTTTAACAACTAAGGACTAGGAAGTAAAAGAAAATGAGAAATAAAAATCATCGGGGTGAGTTCCCGACACTAAAGAGGCTTAAAATGGCATCCACGCAGAGTAGAGGGGGACAGACACCAGGGAACTTACTCACATGGGCAGGGCCTGCTTCCTTGGGATGCTGGAAAGTCAGACAAGACACTCCCCGGGGAACAATGAACGTTTTCTTTTTGTTCTTGATAAACCAGAGTGGCCGGCTGTGTTCTCATGGAACAAGCAAGAAGTGCCTGGGCCAAGAGTTGGGTGGCTGCCAGGGTCTGTTACCTTTTTTCTCCTAAGCCAGAGAGGCTTCCTGGAGGAGGCACGTCCTGGCTGCTTGATCCAGGCGCCCTCATGGGTTGACTTCCTCTTGCCTCTCACAGCCACATGGGCATCATCTGAAGCCTCCTTGGTCACGGCAGCTGTAGTCCTCCTGGCCAGCATCCCTTCAGCTCTCAATGCAAGTCTTCACGAGCCATTTGTACAGACTGTCCTCAGAAGAAAGGAACTTCCAGGTAGCTGGCCTTCAGCCATGCTGCTGCTGATAGGATCAGGGGGCCGTGGAGGAAGCCCAGCCATGTCTACCACTCATACTGCTTTTGGCAGAATCTCCTGTTTTGTCAGGGAATGGAAGAGGCCAGTCCCCAACCTCTGGTGCCTAGCCATGCTCCCCGCCCCTTACCAGCCTGGCTTCCCTCTCCTTGCCGGTCCCTAGGCCAGAAAGAGAAGCAGCTAGGTGTCAGGGGTACTGCCTGCTTTGCCTGTTGGACTTCCTCAAAGGGTATAGCCACAGGCTACATACAACTGGATTGCCAGCCCTGATACCAAGAGATCAGACTGGGAGTTTGTGTTGGGAGGCCTGAAGCTCAGAAGGGACCCCAAGCAGGATATCTCCTCATCTCTGGATCAGGTATGAGAGGTTGGGCTCATGTGATTCCAGCATCCCAGGGAGCCTGGGGAAGGAGCTGGTCAGGTGGAAATGCCTAGTGTTAGGGAAAACATGTGAAATGGTCATGGGGATACGACTGTCTCTAGGGTGCTTATGTGTTATGGAGTGGGCTACGCGCACTAAGGGCTCGTCCTGCACCTGGTGTGTCACTGGGGAGCTACGGTTGTCACCACCACCATTATTTTTGTCACTGCTGACCATTGCTACTGGGAAAGGGAGACTAAGATAGAGGCAAGGGCTTGCCTGGGGTCACACAGCAGGAAGCAGCCCTGTCCCAGGCTCTTAACAGCTCCCAACCCTGGCTGGTCTTGTCCTGTCTCTGCCCGTTTTAGGTAGCTGCTGCTTGTCCTGCTAAACACATAGTGTAATCCTAGCAAGAAGTGAACCTTTGGGCATATGTCCCTCACAACCTCCATATCTCTAGGTTCCAGTCTAAGGGTGCCATGCAGAGGAAGATGGCACCCCCCCCCAAGACACTAGACCTGCAGAGCCTAGGTTGGAAGTTTGCCTTGTCCCCACCCTGGGTTTGGCACCAGGTCCGGGATCTTCCTTGGGGATCTGTGGTTCTGCTCATAGATAGGTAGGGCCTACCTTAGCAAGTTTGCCTCTGCCTCTCCCATACCAGCCTCACCTAGCAGACAGGGACAGAGACAGAGAGCAGGCAGAGGAAGCAGGGAGGAAGGGCTGGGTTTGCTTTAGGAAGAAGGAACTTAAGATATCTGTCCATAACTTACCAGCAATAAGAGGATTGTTTTTAAGCTTGGATGCCCCCAGCACCCTGCTAGAACCTCCTGTGCACATCTCAGTTCATCTCAACATCAGCTGATCTGGTGGAAGATAGTATGATGCCCATTTCACAGATGAGTAAACTAGAGGGGACCTGTCTGTGTGTAGTAGGGAAACTACAGGCATCAAGCCAGTGATGCAGGATGAGGCTGGAAACTGAGTGGTGACAATAGGGAGTTCCGGGGACAGTGACAAACTGGAGATCCAGCCATTGGGCTCCTCAGAATCGTGACATGAAGATATGTGTTCAGGGAACAGACATGAGCATCTCTAACCAGAACTCAGATGCTGCCTGTGAAATCAGCATGAGAGTCAGCCTGTTTCTGGTAGCTGGTGCCTCTCATCTGTAACATCTTAATTTAATTTTGAAATATTTTGCGCAACTGCCACAAACATGAGGAGCCTAAGACACTGAAGAGATAAATATAGGGCAGTAGGGGGCCCAGGGGCAGAACTGGGCATCAGTAGGTAAAAGAAAGCAGTTTAGGTAGAGTGTGGAGTCCCATGGCTATTAGCATGTGGACATGGGTTCCTAGTGAGATCTTGGCCTTGCTTCTGTGAGACATGGATGAGGAGGGAAGTGGGGGTGGTGCCAGCACCTCCATGACATCTTCGTAGCATCTGGGCGAAGTTAATATTGTTCTGCAACAACAAAGGGGTATGAAAAAGCACCCTGCAGGGGCTGGCAGGATGGCTCAGTGGTTAAGAGCACTGGCTGCCCTTCCAGGAGACCAAGGTTAGGTTCCTAGCACCCACATGACAGCCCACATCCTTCTCTAACTCCAGCTCCAGGGACTCCAATGGCCTCTTCTGGGCCTCTATAAGCCCAACTCACATGCACATCCCACACACAGACTACTTCCCCCCCAAAACACTCACACATATACATAATTTAAAATAAAAATATATCTTCTCAATAAATAAACATGTTCCCAGTCTGAATGAGGCCTTAGGGCTGCCAGTGTGCATCCTCTGATGATATAGCCTCTTCTTTTTACACAGAGAGAAACTGAGGCACAGGCAGTGGGAGCACTTGCTCAGGACTTCCGGCCAGAAAGCTGGTCCTTGGTGTAGTTACAGAGGGTAGAGTGGGCAGGGGGTCTCCTCATCCACAGGTGCCTCTCATCTTCACCCTGAAATAATGGCTAGGGACACCAGCTTCCCTCTGCCCAGCCTCCTGGACTCCCCAGGGGCAGTGGCTTGGAAACCAATTCTCTCACTGGCCCCAGGCCCACAAAGCGTGCTCTGGAGGTATGTGCCACCTTCTACTCCAGTCGTGTCCCAGGAACCACGAGAGGTGTCTTTATGTCACCATGTCCCGTGCAGAGTAGCCAGTCAGGGACACACTTGAGTAGGTGAAGGAGGATGGCAGCTGGGTGACTGAGGACACACAGGACTCCAGGCTGCCAAGAACACAGTCTCCAACACTAGGGGTGCAGGCTCACACCCTGGCTCTGCTGCTCTGGCCATATAACATGGACAAGTCACTTCAAACCGCTCTGTGCCTCAGTCTCCTCACCTTCAGGTGTGGGGGGGATAGGATCTGCACCTTTCTTGGTTGCTAGGAAGCCATCAAGAGTTGATGGGTGTGTTAGGGAAGAAAGGAACACAGCTGAGGAAGGGGGAAGGGGTGACAATTGCGTGCCATGGAGACATAAACACTTGGGAGAAACATGGGGGTGCCCACACCTCTGTCCTTTGGTGTGACACATATTTGAGGGAGGCAGGCTGATGGTGTCCACATTCCAGTCCTCCCAGTTGCTGATCAGGTGGTATCGGCACTGTCTGTACCACAGGGTCTCCATCAGTGAGCCCTGTATGGTACCCAGGGCGCTGACTCCATGAGGGCCCAGGAATCCCATGGTGGGCTGGTAGGTACACACTGCCTAGTTCCACCTGCCGCTTCCAGAACAAGCCCTGGTCCGAGTGGGTGTTTGTGGCGCACATGGGAAGGGGTGCCCAAGGTCAGGAGAAACTGGTCCAAGCAGTGTCAACTCCCACATCTCATGTCCAGGTAGCTGCTCTCCCAGAAACAAGGCTTGGGGGTACCCAGGAGACTAGACACCCATCTCTGTGGCCTCCTCCTACCTCCAGCCAGCTTCCAGCATGGACAGCCTCAGCATCCTAGGAGAAGCCAGCACTCTGAATTCCTAGGCACGGTCCTCCAATTTTTCAACATTGGCATTTAATTCAATTTTATTTTAAGCTCCAAGCAAAACAAACAAATGTATTTTAAGCTGCTCTTGCAAATGGGCCATTTGTGGTTTCTACTCCAGCCTGGCCATGCCAATTTGCTTTCTTTCATGTTATGTTGTGGTGGAAAGAGAAAGGAAACTGAGGCTCAGAGAGAAATGTCTGCACTTACTGCGTGGGACAGCTCAGAGGAGCCAGCAGGAAGTTTCCTTATCCATTCGCTCCATCCTAGGCCACACAAGTGCCCCCTTTACCAAACCACCCAGTCAGGAAGGAGAGAGGACAATGGAATTCCCCTTGGCCTAGCGTTCTGAAGTGTGGTGTCATGACACCCAAAGGCAGGTGCAGCAGGTATGAAGTGCAGATGGAGAGGAGGCACAGTCACCCCTTCCAGAAAGAGTCCTAGCAGAGATTGCAGAGCTCCAGCCCCAGGGTGGCAGGTTGGGAACCAGAATTCCAGGGGGGCCCTGGATGACCAAGGTAGCCTGCCAGGGAGGAACTGTTAAGTTTGGCTGAGGAGACAGAGGGAAGAAGGGGCAGAGTTAGGGAGTCAGATAATTGGCAGGTGGGTCCCAGGCAGCCTCCAGTGTGTTTTTCCTTCCACTGAAAAGCTACTATTTGGTTCCCATTTAACCTGCCGGCCCTCCTACTGTCTTACCTGCGGAATGGGCACTGAAAGAGTACTTACCTTGGGATGAAGATAATATAATACACATAGGCAGGGGAAAGATGATGAAACTCACCCTCTGTAGTCACCAGCAGCTGCCATTGCACCAGCCCTTTCAAGAATCTCCATGCTGCCCTTTCTACCCACCCCCTTTCATGCAAGTTCATAGCCTTCACTTGGAAAACTCGGGTTTGTCTTCCATCTAGGGAATGCCTCTCATGCGGCAGGTTCTACCCTAGACCTTTTCATGTCATCCTTGCCCTCGGAGCAAGCCTGACCCGGGCAAGCCTTGACCCCATAGCAGCATCTTTGCAGATGAAGAAACAAGGGTCTGGAGGGGATAGCATATACCTGAGGTTACCTGAGATGTGACTCTGGCCTTAAACTCTCTGCTATGTGGCTCTGTTGAGCTGAGCTGTGAATTGACCAGTGGGCAGTGCTGGGTTGAGACCTTCTCTGGCTCACTTCTATTTGGGGTTCGTGTATTTTGCAAGTAAGATCTGTGAAGCTAACATATTCACATCTTCTTCTCGGACAGTTTCCAGAATGACCACCTTCCCAGTGCCAATAAGTGCAGTGCTGGCTTCAGCGGGGGCTACCACAATGCAGCATAATGACCATGAGACAAAAGGGATGTTTGTAGACATGACAGTTACAGGATGGCAGGGTCTCAGAGAGGACCTCAGGCTGGAACTTAAGGGATGCAGGATAAATTCCAGGTCTTTTATGTCCTAGCTGTGTGACCTTGAACCAACTGCATAACCTCTCTGAGCCTCACTAAGAGGGTTGCTATGACGAGAGGGATAAGCCGTTGAGAAATGAAGCCTGGATGAGCATATCGTCTGTGAGAACAGGACCAGATCCGAGGCAGGCAGTGGCTAAGATGGGAGCCTAGTGAGGGACCTTGAGGAACAGCTCAGCTGAGGAACCCAGGAACCCAGAACTGGACAGGGAGGTCCACAGAAGATCATGGGTGGAACATGGGTGACTGGGGGCAGGCAAGGCTCTGCATCAGGGAGGCCTGGCTCGCATGGCTGCACAGACTGTATCCACCAAGCTGAGTAAAGCCTCCACATTCCCTGTTCTTTCTAACCCCTAGTCCTCCTCATCTTTCACCCCCAGAGATGTGGTAAAGAACAGGGGGTCGTCCTGCTGCCAGCCACACCTGGGTTCAAATCCAGTCAGCCTGCCCCAGCTGGTGCCCTGGGCATGGTTCCTCCTCCCTGACACTCAGTTTCTTCTATGAAACTGTGGGGCTGCTGGGGGAGGCAGAGTGCCAAATGGTCTCTGCCGCACAGTAGGGATCGGAAAGACCCAGAGCGAATGCTCACCTGGCAAGCAAGGCTTCAGAGCCAGTGCTGAAGGTGGGCCACCCTGACACTGCAGCTGATTCTAGAACCTCGCTCCTGCAACCGAACGCTCCTGCAACCGAACGCTCCTGCAACCGAACGCTCCTGCAACCGAACGCTCCTGCAACCGAACGCTCCTGCAACCGAACGCTCCTGCAACCGAACGCTCCTGCAACCGAACGCTCCTGCAACCGAACGCTCGCTTCCCTTTCGGTCCCACTTGCCACCACATTGTGTGAACCAACCCTCCCCAAGAGCAGGTCCCCAAACCACAGCTCCATCCACCTGGGCTCTGCCCCACAGGCTCACTCGGGCCAGTGTCTTGGGCAAACCCTCAGCCAGTGTTTGGCCAACCCCACATGTAGTGCAGAGCTTGTTCTGGGAGCTTCCTCTTCCAAACCGGAAACAGAGCCCCCTTTTAATTAGCTTGGTGTCATAGGGAGTGTCCTCATCCACAAGGCGCTCCGAAGGTTTATCTACCACGGCATAGCCTAAGTGCCACTCTCTGGGCCACCATGCTTTGTGACCTGGGAAGGTCAGGTCACAGACATATGTAATGATCTAATATGAACCAAAAAACAATATCCCACAAAGGTCAGGCAAGAAGCCACAGCTTCCCCAGCCAGGTCCAGTCTCTGCAGGGGCCTCACTTTAGCCAGGTTCTTTGGCCTTCATTGCCTGGAAAAACAGGGGTTCAATCTTGAACCCAGCCCATACCCTCCTTTGCCACCTGCTTCTCCATGGCTTCTACAACCCAGGTCTCTCCCTCTGGGCCCCCAAGCTAATTACAGCCTTCTCTAAATCATCACAAGGAAAAGCTAATTAAATCGGGGTCGCCCATCAATTTCCTGGCTAAGGACACACAGCCCACAGCTTGACACTTTCTTTCTTTGTTCTGGGATGCTGAAAGTGGCTGGCCTTGTAGCTTCCTCTGAGATTGAGGTTAGGGATTAGCTCACAGGCCTTAGTTTAAAAAGAACAGAAAGACAAGACAGTGTTCAAATTGCTTGTATATACCGTGTCGGGGTGCCCGTGTAGAAGCAGGCCCCAGACACAGAGCTGCGGCTGGCTCTGTGTAGACAGGAGGATGTGTGCAAAGAGAGGAAGTGGGTGACAATGCCAGATAGGGTGCTCCCACATTCTGCTAGTGTAGGGTGAACGCACACCTCTGCGTTCAGTACCAGCACTCTTATGCTCAAGCAGAATGCTCCAGGTCAGGACCACAACTTACAAAGCGACTGCTCTTGGCTGGCATAGAGCAGGTGATGAGCCCACAGTTGTTGGATGAACACACGACTGTACCATGCCTTCCACAGAGTTACACAGAGCAAAACCCCAGGCAATAGTAGGGCAGTGTCCCCCTTGCCATCCTTTGGAAATGGAAGTGATCATGAGACAGGTGATTTAAAATCCTCATACCAAGACTTGAAAATGCATAAGGAGTGAGTGTGGAGAGATGGGTGGTTCAGTGGCTAAGACTACTTACTGTCTGCTCTTCCAGAGGACTCAGGTTCAGTTCCCAGCACTCACACAGTAACACCCACAACCATTTGTAACTAGTTTCAAAAGCTATGATTCCCTCTCCAGACCTCCACAGGCACTACATGCCTACATGCATAGATCCAGGAAAACACTCACACACACTAAATAAATAAATCTAAAAGAAGTTTTAAAGAAAAATATTTGGTATGAGAGGAAGCATAGTTTGATGATGTAGGTGCAATAAGGGACTAACACACACACACACACACACACACACACACACACACACGCACACACACGCACACACACGCACACACGCACGCACGCACGCACGCACGCACGCCATGCCCCCTGCCCACTGTCACCCACAGACAATAGATAATGCCCTTTCCTGGGCCTCTCTGTTCCCTTTGTAAAGAGGGTCCCTGTGTCCCAGCTGTGACTAACACCATGTCCTGCTCTGTCCCCACAACAACCACATCCCTGGGAACCTCCTTGTGGGGTCTAGACATTAGGAGTTAGACACTCCTCCTTGGGGACAGAAATGAGCAGGGATGTCACTGTGAAGCTCATCTGTAGAATGAGAGCTCATGTACCCACCAGACTGGTACCATGAATCGCCACCATCATCTGTTCCCATCGCTGCCACTCAATTATAGATCATAACAGCTCCAAAAGACAGGAAACAAATAGGGGAGCCCATTTGACTAAGGAACCCATCTATGTGCCAAGTTCAGCCCAGGACCCAGGGAACTGACTCTGGAGTTAGGTTAGAAACCCAAGTGTCTGTGTGACCTCAGGCAAGCTGCTTAACCTCTCTGTGCCTCAGATTCCTCCTTTGCCTAATAGGTCATAGCAAGAAAAAGACAAGCTTACATGGGCCAAGTTCTTCAAACTATGCCCCATGCACAGTTGGTGATCTCAAACCTCAACCGTCCCAATTTGAGGATGAGGGTGTTGCTTGTCCATATTACACAGTGACATCCCTGCTCCATTCCTGTCACCAAAGAGGAGGGTCTAACAATACCTTCAGGAAAGGTCAGGGAAGAGTTCTCTGGCCCGGTGTGATGGGAGAAGCAGGGGAGGGGGGAGCATGAATTCCGGGTCAGCCTGAGCTACATGGAAAGGCCCTGTCTGAAAGGGGCGGGTTCCAAAGCAGGACTGGGACTCCCTCTGAGGCATAAGTGGTGGGAGAGTGCTATAAATATGAGAGGCGAGGGGCTTTCTAACTAGGCCAAGAATGTGTGTTAGTCATTGAGGTCAGGACGCCATGGTGATGCTTGGTTAGAAAAGGTTTATAGAGAGCTGCTATCCCTGGGTGCAGAGGTAGCCAAGACCTGAGGCTGGGGAAAGGGACTCTGCCAGGGTGACTCCATACTGCCCTCATGTCCAGAGCCATCCCCCCTACACAGGCAGCCCCTAGGAGAGCCTCCTATCCCTTTTGGGCTCTGAAAAAATCTCTCCACAGCCTAGACCAACTCCAGGAAACACACTCTCCAGCTGGAGTCTCAGCCAAGGTTCCCAGGGGACAAACAGGAAGCCATGCTATCCGTGAACAGTGTACCTGTCCTGTTTTAACAGTGTACTTTCTGTACCATGCTGGCAAGCAAGGCTTATGAGAAGACAGTCATCCCCCAAGATCCGAGAGGGATGGACTCTGGAGCCCCTAAGGCTGCCGAAACCACAGTGAAATTTGTGCAAGTGGTAGCAGCCTCGTCCCCACCTGCTTCAGATGGGTTCTATTAAGACCTATAACGCTCAGGACAACCACCTGCCACGTAAACACTCCCCCAGTGCAGGTGCAGCTCTTAAGCTATTTCCAATCACATTTGGTTGAATCTGAGGTATGAGGATCCCAAGAAACAAAAGGCTATCCACACTTGGTGTTAATAAAGGGATTGTTTCAAAGACAAATGTTAAATCACACACAGTGTTAGTCAGCTTTCTGTCACTATAACAAAATACTTCACACAGTCACCTTATGAGACTACAAAGCTTGAGGTTTCAACCTGTGATGGATTGGCCATTTGCTTCAGGCCTGTGGTGAGATGACACATCTCTGTGAGAGCCTATGATAGCTAAGCAAAATCTTCACCTCCAGGCAGTCCAAATAAATGGGGAGGGGCGCACCCCCCCCAAGGGCACTCCTCCAAGAACCTCCCACAAGCCTCTACTTTCTAAGTAAGTGGTCTGCCACCATCCCTTAGTGGCACCCTGGAAACCAAGGATTGGGGGTCATGAACTATAAAGACTAAATAACCTGTAGGATGCAAGACCTCTCTGCTGATGTTTGGTGGTCTGCTGTGGAGTGGTGCCCTCTCTAGGTGCCTTTTGTTGGTGCCAACCCAACCGCAAACACCTTTCTTCTTCTTGTGCCTGCTGCTAATCATGCCTTCCCCCTCTTCCAGTGTGCACTGCCCCATGACGTCATCATCATCCACTGTGGGCTTTTGTTTAGTTAATGGGTTTGGTCTTGTTTTGTTTTGTTTTGTTTTTTGATGCTGCAATCAGCAAAAGAAAACTGGGAATAGAACCCCAGGGCCCTGGGCATTTTATCAGTGCTTATGCACTGAGCCACAGCCCAGCCATGATAATGACCTGCCCCTCTGCCCCCACCCAACTGCTATATCGCAAAGCAAGCCTTGTGGCCCTTTGTGTCCTGCCTAGTGGGCTCTACTTGGACCCAAAAGCTGGCTAGAGGGGACACCCTGTTTACACTCTGGAGCCAGGTGGCTTAGCATCCCTGTATCAGATGGGCAGCAATCTTCCCTACTGGTCTTGAGAACTCCTTGAGTTCACGCCACCTGATGCATTCTGAGCTGTCACCAGCACTCCACAGATAGTGGCTCTGAGTGTCACCTTCATCAGCACCATTATCTTTACCAGAGTCCAAGGGACATTTACAGTGTAAGCCTCAGGGTTACAGCCCAGGATTTTCCCCAGCCTTCTGCAACTCCTCCATGGTCATGGCCACAGCCAGGGTGAGGAAAGCCTAGGCTACCAACCATGTGAAGTGGGAGGCCTGGCTTCAGGGACCAAGATGCAATCCTGCCCCCTGAAGCTGCCTCAGGTAGGCGGAGCAGGCATGCCCTTTGTCAGTTGCTATTTTTAGCAGAGCAGGCAAGGAGCAACAGAACGGTGCACAGGAGCTGACTATAAATGACATTCCTGTGGTGGTGATGGTGGTGGTAGGGTGTGTGTGTGTGTGTGTGTGTGTGTGTGTGTGTGTGTGTGTGTTTCCCCAAATAGCTTAAATTGTCTGCAGAATCTAGCCTTGCCCTCTGGAGTGCCCTCCGTCCCAGGCCCAGCTGGCAGATCTCTCAAGGGGATCTCCATGCAGTTCTACAAGAACGTGGACTCCTCACCCACATTTTAGGCATTTTCATTTTATCCATGTATTGAGAGAGGGGGGGAGGGAGGGAGGCAGAGAGAGAGAGAGAGAGAGAGAGAGAGAGAGAGAGAGAGAGAGAGAGAGAGAGAGTAGGCCAAGGACAACTTGCAGGAGTCAATTCCTTCCATGTGGTTCCCAGGTATTGAACTCATGCTAAGCATCATGTTTAGCAGCAAATGCCTTTACCACTCCACCATTTAATCAGCCCCTTGCCTCCATTTTGCCGATGATGAAAGAAAGAAAGTGGTCAGGAGAAGTAAGGCCTGTGCACGGAACTCACAAGAGCCCATGGATGTCACCATCTCCCTGTTGTTGTCCTGCTCCATGGATGGCACCTTCTCCCTGTTACACCCCTGCTCTAAGAGGCAGCCTTCAGCCAGTGCCACAGAGGAAGGCTGCAGATCAAAACTCATTCCAGGGCCAGCAGGCTTGTGGACCACAGGGAAGGGATTGAGGCATGGAAAGACCAAGACAGTGAGTATCTCATGTGGGGACACTGGGGAATTTAGAGTAGGGACCCTCAGTGATCCAGAGGCAGAGATGACTAGGGCAGGCTTTGCTTCTAGAGACAAAGCAAGGAAATGGGAGAGGAGGAGAGGAGCCTTCACAGGCTAACTTAGGGTGCTCCCTTACTGGTGTCACCTGGAACCCTTGGGCAGAGTTGCAACCATCAGGAAGCAAGGTGGCAGGCCCTCCAACTGTTGTCAGAGCCCAAGGCTGGGGCAAATGGAAGGGACCAGTTGAGAAGATGGCCAGCCACAGCTGTCATACACTGCACAGGTAGCTCTTCGGAAAGTAGATGTTATCCTTGCGGGGTTTGCCCTCACCTGGACAGGGCCTAAGTTGCTAGTAAGGTCACAGGTAGGCGCTATTAGCTTTTGGGAGCTGTACAGTCAATTCCAGGGCCCCACTGGGCGAGGCTGCCTCCAAGTCACACCACACAAGGCACAGGTGATTGTGCTCCAGAGAAGGGAGTTGTGGATGTTTTCTCAAAGAAGTTTGTGCTTGCCACACCTAACAAGGATAATATTGTAGGCTTTTTCTCCATTCATTCCCAGAACAGACTCTAAGATGGATGTCCGTGCACATGGCTGGGGAAAAACTAGGGCTCAGAAAGGTAGAGTGACTTGCCCAGGGTCACACAGTCAGTGTATGGCAGAGTTCTTCAGTATTGATCTGAGCTCTGCGCACATCAATGCTGATGCTCTAGGTTAGACCTCTTGACCTCCAGCCAGCACTGTTCTGGGAATTAAGGTGGGGCTAGGTGCTCCTTAGCGGCTGATGTGTTGGTTCTATGGGGTGGCAGATGAGTGCTTTTGCCAAGTCATGGAAGAATGGTTTCCAGTTAGGTGGTAGGCTCTAGAGTGCTTGAGATACCCCAGGAAAGGGAAGAAAGAAATTCTACCTAACCCTCCCTTCTTTCCTTCTTTGTAACCAAGTCTTCAATACTCTTTACTTCCAAAAGGTAGTCCCCATGCCATTAGGCATATAGTAGGTGCTTAATTGATGCTGAAGCATGAAAAAGTGCCAGCTTCAGATTATATCTAATTGTGTTTGAAATAAAAGATCAGCTGTCATATAAATTGAAGATGTTGCCTTGGCAGAGTAGATGAAGACAGAAGCTGGATTTTTCTGGACATCTATTATATACCACATGTATACAAAAAGCTCACTATTGCCTCCGGGTGTTTCCATAATCCCAGGCATTGTTCCCACTTGGCTGATGTAAGAATTGAGGTTCACACTAGCTTAGCAACCATATCTCAGCTACCCAGACCCAAGCAGCAGAGTGGGGTATGGCCCCAATCCCCTTGACCCCTAATGCTGTTCCTCTGTGTCCCCAAGAAAGTCATGTTACCTTGAGGCAACTGTTTCCATTGGAAAGACTGATCCATGTTCTCCTTGCACTGGGTCTTTGTCACAGGGATGCCAGGCCAGGGGAACTAGGGGATGAAGTCAGAATGCCATAGATGTCCCTGAGTCTGTCCCATCCTGATGACTGATGATCCAGTGTTCTTTCTTGACTCCTGGGCTGCCTGCTGTGGGTTGGTGGTGACATGGCCTGCACTCAGATTGTCATGGCTTCACTGGTCAACATCTTCTAGGAGAGCCACAGATAGTGAAGATGAATTCTGAGCAAGGTGACCTCACAAGATGATTAGGCTTCTTCATGGTCCTAGAGTAGACCCTATACCCCATCCTTGGCTTTGTGGTGCATGTCTCAAGGGAAGTAGGCCCTACTTGGCCTCAGACTCCAAGGATGTAAGAGGGAAAAACTAGGTGGAGGGCAGGGCAATGTGTCCGAGTGACCCAGCTCAAGACAGCACTCATGGGGAACTCCCCACAGCCTCTGGAGAGGATGTATAATGCCTGGTAGGGACATCTTAGAGAAACCAGTCAGCTTCATCAGCATTACCCAGCTCGGCTCTCAAGGGCAGCCAGTTCATGAGGCCCAGCTCTGGCCCTCCCCGTGCCTCTTGCTCATTCCTCTCTGCTCCCCAAGGCCATTTACAGAAGCCCCTAGCAAGAGCCAAACCTCCCCCAGACCTATAGCGGGAAGATGAAGGGTCACTCAGGCCACACCCCACCTATGCCTACCAGCTGGGAAGTTTTGCACTGGTGCTCTCTGAGCCCCTGTCTGGTCATCTGTAAAATGGGGTGGTACTCACACTGCCTCATATGAGAAGGTCCTTGGAAAACCTGGGTGTATAGTGATGCTTCTGGCCAACCCATCTCTCAGTTACACTAAACAACTGTCCTGGCTTCCCTGGGGTATCGGCAAGGCCACCATGGGGCCAGTCAGACTCTATTGGGGGACATGGTGCCCTGACTAGTGAGTCCTACTCACAACTCAGTACCCACCACCCGCTCAGGCCTCCCACGGTCTGCCCTCCTCCACACTCTGGACATGGTCACTGGTGTCTCTGATGTTCTCCACGGGCCCCTTTTGCTCACTGAGAAGCCAGCAGGGTTGTCTACTGAACATGAGGGGGTTGCTATGGAAGACAGCAGGTTGCCCACAGCAACACAAACCCCAGCCTCATTTTTCTCTGGGAGACTTCCCAGGATAAGGACAGGTATCTTCAGAGTAGTCACAAGGCCACCCCATGCCCTTGCTCTCCCCTCCATCTCTTCAGCCCTCCCTCCTTTCTCATTCCTCCAAATTGCATGGTGTTTTCTGGCCTCAGGGCCTTTGCACAGGCTGTTCCTATTGTCTGGTACACCCAGCCCCTGCTCAGCCTCCAGATCATGCTTAGTTACCACCCTGCTGAAAAGCCACTGAGTCCTTCTGCCCCCAGCAAGAGGTCTGATGCTGTGTAAACACTCAACACCCTGTCTCACTCTTCCCATGAGTGCACCCCGAGGTTCCCCAGCCTCCTGTGGTCTCCACATCTGGCCAGTTTCCAGCATCTGGGAAGCAGGTGCTGATGGATACTGAGTTCACAAGCAGATGGAGAAGTGGGAACTGTGTGGAAGTGTACTCGTCATCTAGAAGGAAACCTGAGACCAGAGACATGGAGGGCTTGTCCAGAGCCAAACAGCCCTCCAGGAGCTCTAGGCCAGGTCAGCTCCAACCCTGTCTCTTAGTGCCCACTTGGGCTGCCTGGTCATCTTAGGGTATCATGGAACCCTCTGCCTCATCCTCTCCAGGGAACCCCAGTCCCTTCCAGGTCCCACTACCTCTATAGTGGAAGAGAGCAGAGAGATCTCATACAAGGAAAGCAGTGCTGTGTTCTAATCCCCCCACCCTGTGCCACACAGCTGTGTGCCTCTGAGCAAGCCACACACCTTCTCTGGGCTTGTTTCCTCGCCTCTGGGTGGAAGACTGAAAGTATCAAATGCTCCTGGGACAGTGATGAGCAATAGATGACAACTCATGTGTTGCAAGACAAGGAGGGGCTTGACAAATGCCCAGTTCCCTTTCTCCTCCTGCTGCCATCCCAGGACTCATCACTGGACCCTGTCTGTCCCCACGTGCTGCTCTTCTCCCTTCAGGAGAACTAAAGTCTTCACACATTAGAATAACCAGAGACCCCAGCACAAAGCCTTCCGTTCAGTGAGAACTGAAGGATTGATTGGCTGAACCACCCGAAGAAATGACTATGTGATCTGTGGCGTGTGGATGATGGGACTTTTAGGAACAAGAAGAGCTCCAGCTTCCTGTCCCAGTTAAGGCATCTCTAGACAGGGGCACTCAAGTAAAGTCGGGGGTATCCCTTTATCCCTTCCAAACCGGACATGCCAAGGGAACCCCAAGCATCAGCAAGCTTCCTACACTAGAAGCCCCAGTCCAAAGAGCAGTCCCAGAGCCATCAAGAAAGGCAAACATCAGACCTATTCCAGGGATTGCGTTTCCATTTGACAAACTTGTACTCACTGATTCAATCAATATATGTTGAGGCTTTGTGTCCATTGCCAGGAATGCCACGGGCAAATGAGACCCAGGTTCCTTTTCCCAGGAACACATCAGCATGATGAATGCATGTGCTTAGGAAGATCAGCTGATGGAGAAGGGAAATCCTGGAAGTCCTCATGAAGGAGGGAGTGCTGGAGAGGACTCTTGAAGGATGTGTAGGAGTCAGGGAGTAAAGAGAGTGTCGGAACAGGGATGCGGGTAGAGTTTTCAGAACTGGCAGAGATCAAGGTCTTCAAGGTCATAAGGCAGGATGGATGGTGAGGAAGTGGCCAGTGCACACTGGCAAGGTGGTGCCAGCCTGAGGGGAGCATGAAGGAGACTGTTTCTGATTTGAGATGCTTCCGTCCATGCAGTCCTCGGGGCCCTCCATTCCCGGTTCTGCAGTCGTCACTCCTGTGACCTTGGCTCCATTGCTTTGTGAGCTCCAATTCCGGAAGGTCTGGGATTCCCCTTCTCAGAGGTCACAGGTATATATCTGCTGCCAGCAACGGGGGAGGCAGGGCTGACAGATTCTGCCCTGTGACCAGAAGGAAAGCCCAGCTCTCTTCCCATACTCACCTTGGTGAGGTCCCTTGGCTGGGCTTGCCTGGGTGGTAATTTTTGGGTTCCTGTGTACCCAGTCTCTGTGATTCTGACTCACTGACCTAGCCCACCTTGCCTCAGTTTCCTTATCTGTAAATTAGAACTATAGGGAGGGCCCACCTCCCAGGATTTCACAAGGGGGCTATACCAAAGGTCTGATGGTGAATGGTCAATAGTCATGTGTGGTAGTCACTGCACATGTGTGCATATCACCAGCAGTCACATCCACACCCTCCCATGAAGGGATCTAGAAGCAAAAGCCAGGAACTGGGGCCTCAGGTGGGAGCCTAGCTTCCCTCGTGCAGAGGTATCTAAGAATATTCTGTCCCAGGAAAGGGGGATGGAAGAGACTCAGCATGTCACATTTTCATGGGATATTCTTCAGACAATGCCAAGTCCTATGTTCGGCTGTTATTAATGCCTGCATTCTCCCCTTGACTGACACCACTGCCCTGTAGCTAGTGGTACTCTGGTGATAAGCCAGCTGAGACCCAGAAAGGTTGAGTCGCTTGCCCAAGGTCACCTCAAAAGCAAAGGAGTGAGCTAGTTTTAAAAATCAGGCCTGGAGGACTTGAAGACCAGCTCCAGAACCAGCTGGCTGCAGGGGTTTGGGGCCAGTGGTGTGGATATAGAGTAGATGTGGGCTCTGGTACAGCTGAGGAGATCTTGGAAGAACCAGGCTATATGCACTCTTAGATACACACTCTGGTCCACTCAGAGGCCTTGACTGCAGAATCCCTGGCTGTTGCCTCAGACTTAAGAGGCCTCTGATAGGATCAGAGGCCAAGGCTTAGGACCCCAGGGCGTACATGTGGGTTCTGGCTTGGCTTTGCCTTCTGCCTTTACTT
Organism: Cricetiscus sungorus; assembly: GCA_030556225.1. NCBI lineage: Eukaryota > Metazoa > Chordata > Mammalia > Rodentia > Cricetidae > Cricetiscus > Cricetiscus sungorus. The sequence goes on along the minus strand of JANBXA010000735.1, from coordinate 25,683,614 downwards.
TTTATTGGGTTTCCAGATACCCAGGGCTCCATTCTCTGTTCTGTAAAATGGGAATGGGCCCACACATAGTTGTAGAGGTCAGAGACAGTCACAGAAGGGGAGTGGAAAGAAACTTCTTTCCTAGGATACAGACAGATGCTCTTGGTGACAATGGCATGTGCCTCAAGAATACCTCCTATCTCTCCATGGAAAGCCAGTGGCCCAGACAGGAGGCCTCTGGCTTCTGACTCCAGAAGACTGATCATGGAAAAATTCTCTCTCCATTCAGCCCTTACCCTGGCCCTAGGTCCCTCCCCAGTGTAGCTAACCAAACCCAGGGCCATCGGCTGTTTTCCTGCCCTTCTTACTCCTCACTCCTGCCCTGTCCCTGACCCTCAGACCAGGTCCACCATGAACCAACTCAGGCTAGATGAAAAGCTGTTAGTGACACTCCCAGCTGGGTTTCCTGCCTATGTGCCCTATTCCCCGTGGGCGGCCACTTTCTGTCACGTCCAACCTCCCCAGGGTTGCAACATAAATGCCTTGTTTGTCCGATTGCCCAATGCCCCAACTTGCCCAGACCCCTGGCCCCTAACACATCCTGGAAGAGCAACACAGTGACCTAGAAGTAGCCACAGCCAGGAGAGATGGCCCAACGTCCGGGCTGGGACAGGCAGACATCTGTAGCCACCTCCCACCCTCAAAGACATCGTTAGGCAAAGCATTTAGCTTTTCTCTTGGAGCCTTAGCTCATGCTACTGTACCGTGGGAGGTCTTGTTCCCAAGGATCTTGCTGGTTCTGGTACTCCGTGGGTCAAAATCACACAGCAGTGATTCAGTCAGGCCTTTATTGCATCCATAACATGCTGGCACCTAGCATATAGGGCCCTTGGGACCCATCTGATGCAGATACAGCCCAATGAGAGGCACAGATCTGCAGACTGTCACAGCATGGTATGGTCAAAGATGAGACTTGAGATAAGCTAACTGAGTATGTGAAGTACATAGGATTGTCTGGCAAAGGGGAAGATGAATATGACTTTGCAGGATAAGCAGAAGTTCATGGACTTAGAAGCCACTAAGACGTAGACTCAGAGATGGAAGGACATGGGGTCTGGCTTGCCAAGAATTTGGCTATTTAGGTCCATTTCTGTTGAATGCTGGTCTTAGACTCTAAGAAGCAAAATCTGTGACTGTTTTGAGACTTGGAACACCTGGCATTGGTGGTGAACACCTTTAATCCCAGCACTCAGGAGGCAGAGGCAGGCAGATCTCTGAGAGTTCGAGGTCAGCCTGGTCTACAGAGCGAATTCCAGGACAGGCTCCAAAGCAATATAGAGAAACCCTGTCTCAGAAGAGAGAGAAAGAGAGAGAGAGAGAGAGAGAGAGAGAGAGAGAGAGAGAGAGAGACAGAGACAGAGACAGAGACAGAGACACAGAGAGAGACAGAGAGACAGACAGAGACAGACAGAGAGAGATCCATGGGGGTCACTGAGCAGGCTGGACTCAGTCCTTCAAAGTAGGTGAGTACTGGGGCCCCTGCCAGGCACCTGTCTTCAGCCTGGGCTTGGGCCTAAGGACTTCGGTCCTAGGGGCAGTTTATCAGGATAGCTGTGTAGCTTTGCCCTGACAGCCACACCCAGCCTTCTCCTCTAAGTGTTTACAATAGCCCCCAGGGTGCAAGGACCAGTGGTTTCCTGATCTGCAGGTGGCTCTGTACCTGTCACAGGAAGGGTCATAGTGAGGAAATGGGTGTGTCTCATCCCCTGCCCCAGGATTCTCTATTCACCCACCAGGGAAAGTGGCTTGGCGTGATGTCCTACTCCAGCACACACAGTAAGCTGGCAGAGGCTTCTCACATGCTGCCTCTGGGCCCACCTCCCTGAGCCAAAGCTGGTGGCTTCTCTAGGCCATGATGGGGGCAGGGTAGCCTCTAGCCTCCCCACCTGGCACTTGGTCCTGGAGTGGGGATGCACAGGGACAGTGCTCACTTGAGAGTTTAGTCAAGGTGTGACCAGTAGAATGCCCCCAGGAAGGGTGGAGTTAAAGAGAAGCAGAGATGAGGCTGTTTCGAGGGGCCCCAGCCCTGGGCTATTGACATAAGGCAAGAGTCCCTCTGATGAGGCCCAAGTCTGTCCAGTGCAAACCCCAGGAAGGGGTCATTCCTGAGTCTCATTCTTGTTCCATAGACAATCCCCAGGCTTGGGCATCCTTAGCATCTGCCCCCACCCCGACCCCTGAGCACACTCATACATGCACTCACTGCTTGGCCAGGGTAGATGGGGCCCTATGATCCTTCTGGGGGCTTGAAGAACAGTATTGGCAATGGTGGTGTGACCTTGCTCTGCGGCCCTGCCTTGGGCTCTGCTCTAGCTCTCTCCCTCCTCAGCCCCTCTGCCTGGTGGGTTCTGATTTTGGTGCAGTGCAGACTTTCAGCTTAACGAGACAAATTGATATTCCGTGCCAGCCAGGGATGGAGCAGCAACAGGACGCTCGGAAAGGCAGGCGGCGGCTCCTAGGTGGGCAGAAGTGGGGGTGGAGAAGGAGGCAGCTTTTATCTGGAACTGGCTCTAGGGGCACCCCCGCCTTGTCCTGCCCCTCCTACACCCACTCCGGCTGATAGGTGCTCCAACATACTGGCCTTGAAGGCCCTTCTATAGGCCATGTCCTCTTCCAAGCAGAATGCTACTCCCGCGGTGTACAGAGGCAAGACCATGGAGGTGGGGGGTACCTCAGCCAGTGGAGAAAGTAAAGAGAAAACTCGTAATCCAATGAGACGTCCTCACCTGGGTGCTACAGCCCTGGTCCCTGGAATCTACAGTCCAGGTTCTGACTGGAATTAAGAGTCCACAGGTCGGCCCTGTGAGGTGATGAAGCAGGAGGAATGGGAAGCTGAATGGGGGAGTCCATTTCTGCAGACTCCAAATGGAACCACTCTGGAGTCCCTTAGACATGGTTAGCCTCCAGTGCGATCACCCCCAACTCATCACAGAAACCGGGGCAGATAGTGGGAATGTGCTAACACTCCAGCATAGAAATGACCTCTTCAAGGGTTCTCCTGGTTAGACCCATCCCCACCCTGGGGCAGGTGGGCACACCCAGGCAGGGTATGGGGCTTCAGAGGGGTGTAGGTAACAGCAGGCAGCTGGCTGGAGTCTGCTCCACAGACCCTGTCGCCACAGGCGCATTTAGACATGTCCCCTTGTGCAGTCTTTGCTTCCAGGTATGGAGGCATTCCTTCAGTATCTGGGGAGGCTGGAACCCCCACCCTATCTAACAAAGTAGGAAGTGACTTGGGGCAGGCATATGAGAGCAGTGCCACCTCCTTTGCTCTCACCACCCCCTGCTCGTCCGTGGCTGGTCTCTGACCCTCCCCTCTGCGTGCCCTTGACTCAGCCTACGGCGCGAGGGGAGCGGGCCTTTCCCCGGGGCTCTGCGGGCGGCCGCCGATGAGTCCCATGGGAGCGATGCCCAGTGCCGCGTTCCCGGGCGCGGGGTGGTTCGGTCCGCGCTCGCGCCCCTCCCCCGGCGGCCGCGCCCCCACCCCCCCCCCCCAGCCTCAGGCACGATGGTACAGTCTGCGCAGGGACCGGGCGCGCGGGCTGGGCTCCGCGCGGCGCCAGCTGCCGCACCGCGATTACGGGCTGCCCGCCTGGAACCCGAGCCGATCGCTGGCGATTGCTTTAGTCAAGTAAGTAACCGGCATTTCTCCCCTCACCCAAGCATGAGAAAATAAAAAATAAAAGCGCCCGGCCCCGCTTTCCCCTTCCTCCCTTACCTATTTGATTTGATTTGATTGCATTTGCCGTTTTTTGTTTTTGTTTTTTTGGTTTTTTGTTTTTTTCCTCTAGTGCTGATGGTGGCGACTGGAGGAGGGGGTGGTGGGAGCTTGGCTTGTTTATCTGGAAGCAGCTGGGGATGCTTGGGATCCCGGGCTAAGGGACAGTCCAGGGTGAGAGGCTGGGTGGGGGCTGGGTACAGGAGCAGGGAGCCCCGCAGAAGGGGATACAGGGTCTCAGGTGAATGCTGGTGGCCTCCAGTCGGCACATGCCCCCAGGATGTTATGCAAGGGCTAGTGGTGGCAGCCGGTCAGCAGGAACACCGGTCTCCTCTTGATCCTGGTCCCTGGAAGACATAGAGTACTGGAAGGTGTCCCAGGAAAGAGGCTAGGGGAGGCCCTTATGGAGGGTCCCTTTGATGGTGGGCTGCTGTGTTCAGGGATCCACTTGATGGGGAAAGCTAGGCATGTGGTGCATGTGGTGGCAGGGATGTGTCCCAAGTCCCCCTGATGGCAGGCAGGGGCAGGAGTGGGTGGGCAGGCCATTTTGCAGCAGTCATACTAGATGGATGGTGGAGTTGGCACTTTCAGCCCGGAAGCCCAGCTCCTCACTAGCATGCCAGCCTAGGTGGCCCCCTCTGAGCACTGAAACATCTGGGGCTCCTCCTTGCCTCCCTGAAGGGTCTGCACTTTCTGGGGTGGGCAGATGCTGACAATCACCCCTTTTTAAGCCAAGGAGATTCCCTCTGCTCCATATACTGAGTGGTGAGGGGACCCTGCAGATGACCGACCCCCATTAGGAAAGCCCCCTTAGAGACGGAGTCTGGCTCGACCTTCAGAAGGGTAAGTGAGTAGGCCAGCCACCAGCAGAGCTGAGTGTGGAGGGTCTCCCTGTGACACTGAGTCCCAGCAGTGTGGAAGGGTCTCCCTTCCACTGGGCATGGCTCTCCACATCACTAGGAGGAGGCAGAGCTGACGTTTGGGGCATTTCCCAGAGCGGTGGTTGCCATCCGGAGAAATTCTCTTTTGACGTGTACAGTAGGAGGGGGCTTGGAGCACAGGCTTTGAGCTTGGGGCTTCTGCCTGGTAACTTCCTTGAAGGAGCAGTGGCAAGAAGGGGCTGCGCGGTCTGGGGAGTCTGCAGGGGGAGGGAGACTAGGGGAGGATGCTGATAGCCTCCCATTTAGCTACCTTCACAACCTAGTTCAATTGCACGAGGGTGCATGCATATGCACAGATTCACTCCAGTGTACATGGGCCAATATAGAACCCACAAGTAGTGCATCATACATGTTAAGATCATACATGTAAATACACAATGCCTGTACTAACAGATGCACCATAGCCCCTGCACACACAGCATGCATTCCTAGCCTCCTAGGACCTCGGTGCTAAATGAAGTATGCACATCCCAGTGAGTGTAGCCTGTCCCCACATGCATGCATCCCTTGCACACGTAGGGACCTGCAGCAGCTACCATAATGTACTACATACCCATCTTAGGGCTGCCCCCAGAGTGCAGATGACAGATGCACAACACAGGCATGCCTGTCAACACAGCACCCTAGAATGTGCCCACAGGTGATGCCAGTGACACATGTAAGACAGCAGTGGACATAGCTGCTGCACCTCTGCAGACAGTGGGTCATCTCTCAGCTTCCAGAAGCAAAGGTGGCCCCGTGCTCTCTGGGAAGAGGCCCCTAGGGGACTGACTGTGAGGCCAGAAGGACACTGGTTCCTGAGTGGCCACCTAAGCTTCCTGAAGGCCCGAGGGGCGGGTCAGCCCACATTCCTGGGGAGCTGTGATTGGACTGAACAAGGCCATCAGTGGTGATTGATGGTCTGCAGAGAAGGCTGCCTGGAGTTGGAAAGGAGACAGAGAAGGGGGTAGGTGCAGCCGCAGCCCATTGGTCAGACCACCAGCAGCCCAGAAAGCCCACCAGCCCTTTCTGGAACCAGGAAGCCAGCCTCTGAGAGCTGGGTCCCAGGGATTCCTTCAGTAGCCTGCAAGTTCTCTCCAGTGGAGGGCAGAAAAGCTGCCTATGATTTAGTGTGCAGAGTCTGAGACACCCTCCCCTCCACAGCCTGTCCCCCACTCCCCTCACCCATCCTTAATGGGAACCCTAGAAAATGTCACACCAGCTAGCATCCACATAGCCCTTTGCCCCATATACATTGCTTTTGTGCAACTATCGTAGTGTCCCTTTGTCTCGGATGAGAAACAAGAAGCCACCACCGAAGGTCACACAGCTAAAACTACTGGCACCTCCTTGTCAGCCATCTAGCCCCTCTGGTATGGGGTCAGACCCAGTTGGAGTGCCTCAGGACAGAAACCTGAGAGGTGATAGGCAGGCTGCCCCCAACGGGTGGCTTTCTATCTCTCCTGTGTCACGAGCCTGATGGGCTCTTTGAGATCTCACAGAAAAGCAACAGTGACCCATGCGGCCCGAGTGTCCCCATGTGCCGCTTCCAGGTTGAAAGGAAGAGCACCCCGGACTCTGTTCCTGGCCACCTGTGTGACCTTGGCTGCACTACTGCAGCTCTCTGCCCTGAGTCTCCTCACCTGTGGCCAGGTTTCTCGCTCTACCTCATCCTGCAGCTGTCTGAGAGCTGGGGCACTGTCACGGGCTGTGTGCAAAGAAACAGTTGGCATCAGGATCCGCAGGCAGGATGAGGGCCAAGTCCAAGGTCAGAGGAAGAAAGAAAGGTAGGAAGGGAGAGTGGGGGCTCTTGCCTTGACGGCCAGAGGAGGGCTGGAGGAGGGCCCATATCTGGCCCCTTCCTTCATGCTTCGGGAGCTCAGAGCTTCTGTTCGAAGTGCTTTAGAATCTAACCCTTTCACCTGTACCCCAGGCGCTGAAGGGGACTGGGAGAATGCTTGGAGAAGCTAGGTGGGCCTGGATATCATGCTGGAAACAGGTCTTGGGAAAATGCCCCCTCCTGTCTTAAATCTTGTTTCTCTATAATGGATTGGGGGGTTAAGGTGCACTATAGGGGACTTTTAGCTTCTGTGTGGCAGAAAGAGGCTCCTCCCATTGTCCTCAGCTCCCGGCCGAGTGTCATATACACTCATGTCATGGAGATGGTCAGATTCCCCCACCTTTACCTTAGAGCACCCAGATCAGTGTGGGAGGCAGTTAGAATCTGGGTGTCTGTTTCTCCCTGCTCTCCCTCCTCCAGACCAGAAAGGCTACTGCTTCTCCTCCTCCTCCTCCTCCTCCTCCTCCTCCTCCTCCTCCTCCTCCTCCTCCTCCTCCTCCTCCTCCTCCTCCTCCTCCTCCTCCTCCTCCTCCTCCTTCTTCTTCTTCTTCTTTTGCTGCTGCTGCTGCTTCTGCTTCTTCTTCTTCTTCTTCTTCTTCTTCTTCTTCTTCTTCTTCTTCTTCTTCTTCTTCTTCTTCTTCTTCTTCTTCTTCTTCTTCTTCTTCTTCTTCTTCTTCTTCTTCTTCTTCTTCTCACCCCCCACCTCCTCTTCCTCTTCTCCTCCCCTTTCTCTTTCTCCCCCTTCTCCTCCTCCTTTTCTGTTTTCTTTCTTCTTCCTGGTGGGAGTCTTAGATGAGGGAGTAGTTAGGGACAGATAAATGTCTGCTATGACCCTCATGGAGAGCTAACAGAAAGCAAGGGAGTCAGCAGGTGTACAGTAGGGAGCCCTGCGATGGAGGCTGGAGGAATTTTAAGGCCTCAAGAGCATCACACATGAGCTGGGAATCACTACAGGAATAGAGAGCTGTTCACATGGTGAACCATAGTGGTGAGACAGAAGGCAAGCTAGCAAGGCAAGGACAGGACCTCCTGAGATGAAGAGGAAGTCTTGGCCCGCGAGTCAGATGAACTGGGATCCCCTAGCCAGTGGGACCTGTTCCTTGAGTGGCAGTGAACTCCAGTGCCTTTCCTTAGGCTGTTGTCTAGTGGTCTCAAGCTGATCCCTTGTGAGAGACCACCGGGGGCAGAGTCAAATGTGTCAAGTGGTCCACTGCATTGACGGTGAAGGCCACAGTGGCTGTCACAATTGTAGCTCTTTCTCATCTGCCCTCACAAATTTCTACAAGCTGCATGGCTTAAACAACAGAAAGTCATTGCTCGTGGTCTGGAGGGCAGAAGTCTGATGTGAGGTTTGCCCAGTTGGTGCTTCCTGGAGGCAGCTAGGGAGAATCTGTCCCCACTTATCCCCTAGCTTGGAGACATCTGGCTGGCCCCTGCCTCTGTCTTCAGGCCCCTTTTTCTCCGTGCGTGGTGTCTTCTGTAAAGATGCTTGCCCTGTGTTTAGGGCCCAAGAGTTGTAACACTATGTAGAGATCCTGTTATGTTCTGAGGGTCCAGCTGGACCTGTGCATTTATTGAATGCTTATAGCTACTAATAACTGGTTTCTCCATCATTTTCACCCACTTTACAGCAAAAAAAAAAAAAAAAAAAAAAAAAGCAAGAGCAGAGAGGTTTTAAGGTGGTCCCCAAGTCACAAGCAAGTGAGAGAGAACTGGGGTTGGAACCCACATCTTCTTCCCCACATTGTCAGAGCTTTACTGGGGGCCATAGCCAGGATTCCAAATGGCAATCGACTTTGGGCCACACAGAGGGCTACTATACACAGAGGGAAGGGGGGCCTGCCTTAGCCACGAGAGACCAGCATTCGGCAGTGTGCTGAGAGCCACAGCCCCTTCCTAAGAAGCCCCACCTGCTCTCATGTCCTCATCCGTGTGGGATCATGGTCATGAGCCAACACACTGATTGATCCCCTCGTGAGGAGCTATGCTGTGTCCTCGGTATTTGGTAAATGTTCTTCCATTTGCTGCATGGGAAGGGATTGCTTCTTGCAAGTCACATCTCAGGGAGTTAGCTCTACCGTTCAGCTGCATGTAGTGACACTAGTGGCTTGTCCTCAATTTGTACTTCTGTAAAGTGGGCACAATACCAGTGCTCATCTTCCTTGTGGTGGGAGTGGCACAGTTCGGGTTGAGCCTTAACACATTCCTCAGCTGTCACATAGAGTCTGCCGTGGTTTCCTTGTTGCAGTTGGCCCTCTAGGGGCATCTGTAGATTCACAGCAGCAGCTTAGGAAATGCTCAATGGACTTGGGAGACAGCTCAGTCAGTACAGTGCCTACTGTGCAAGCATGGGGACCTGAGTTCTTATCTCCACCATCCCCGTAAAAGCTGGGCATGGTTGTTCGCAGCTGTGCCCTTAGTGCCAGAGAAGAAGAACAGGCAGATCCTAGGGGCTTGCTGCCTGGACAGTCTAGCAAATCAGTGACTCGGGTTCAGTGAGCAACCCTGTCTCAAAAGATAATGTAGAGAATAATAGTGTAATTTTCCCAGTGTTGACATCCAACTTCCATGTGCACATACACATGTGCACACAGATGCACACACATGACATGCACATATGATGTACACATACACCACATGTTATATGCACTCACGGAAAATATTCAAGAAACATCTTACATCTGCACTGAACATCCCAGATATTTTTCTTGGTTTTTCCCCTAAATAATACAGTACAAGACCTGTCTTGCAGGGCTAGACATTGTAAGCCCCCTGGAGACGGTTTAAGTTTATGGGAGTGTGAAAACTAGGCAGGTAACACTTGCCTGTGATCCGAGCACTGCGGAGGTAGAGGCATGAGGATTGGGGGCTTAAGGTCATCCTTCACTGCATACCTTGGACTACATGTGACCCTGTCTCAACAAACAAACGACAGACACAACCGACAAAGGTCTGCGAGAGGAGGTTATATGCGAGTGTTGTGGTGCTTTGGGAAGACCCCGGAGTCTAGAGATTGTGGGTTTGCAGGAGTTTCTGAGGCCCAGAGCCTCAAGTTTTCAAGGTTGTACAGTTTCTCCTTTTTTTGTGAGGGTGTGGTGAGTGCTGCATGGAAGCTCTCTGCTGAGTTTCCATGGCATCAGAGTGCTTTAAATATAAACCCCAACCCAGTATTGACTGCTGTGTGGCCGTGGGCCAGGAGCTTGGCTTCTCTGCACTCAGCATTCTGTTCTATGAAAGTGGGATTGACTTGCAATTTCAGCTAGGAGTGTGTCTGAATGGGGTCCTGCCTCTGCCTGGGTACACTGACAGTGACCCCAGAAGGACAGTCCCAGTCCAAGGAGGGAAGTTCCGGGCTTCGAAAGGCCCTGCAGCCCTGCCTCCTGTGCTTTTGGTGGCTGTGGCCGAGCCTGTAGGAGGAACCACAAGTGAATGACCCCATTTTGGGTGAAACAGCATAAATCTCCGAAGGAGGAGGCAGGTGTCCCCCGTGCCACTTTAGAAGGTGGGGTTTATAGGAGGGCTTGTCCCCGCTGTTGGTGCCACTCCAGGGGCTATCTGGCTGCCCCACCTGGCTCTCAAGGACAGTGACCTGCAGAGCTGAGCTGTTGAGTTGTGGAAGACTGAGGGATCTGCTGGCAACCCCGCCCTCCTGGGCCATCTCAAGCTTTCACTGGGCAGGGTACAACCCTCTGATCTCATAGGTGGCACCATGGTTAGAGATAAAAGCTAGGCCCAGGCTGCTTGGGCTCAAATCTGGTCTTGACCGTGTTGGCTGTGTGGTCTCTGCCTCTGTTTCTGAGTTCCCACAACTGTGTCCATTGTGCCATGGTGTCCTATCCATATAGACAGATGATCTCTACTATATCATTTGGACATTTCACACATGGGCACAGTTCAGAGTCTGCAAAATCCAGGGAACAAGAAGAAAGGCTTAGCAGGGGGCTACCAGGTGATGGGAACAAAGGAGCTTTTGTCTCCCCCAGGAGACCTTCTCTCCCCCTAAAGCTCAGGAGTGCTCACCCCTCAGACCTGCTGTGAGAATGCTTGCATGCAGTTGGTGCTTAATAAGTGCCAACTCCAAACAACCCACACAGCAGTCCAAGGATGACTGGACAGTGTGCACTCTGAGATTTCCTTGCCTGCCCCTCTATTTCTCTCCCATATAATCTGCTACAAATTCCATACTTCTCTCTGCCTTAGCTCTCCTGTCTTTAAAATAGGGATAACAGAAGTCTCCAACTCAACAAAAATGAGGAGTAATCAAATAAAAGTGAAGTAATTAGGTAGAAGTGTCAGCAACTATTTTCATCATGACCATCTAGTGAATTCCTTCTAACCCCACAAATAACAACCATCAGGAATCCCTAAGGCCTCGGATGTTGCTTTGCTGGCTCTCCCTGTCCAGGAACCAGCCAGTGTGGACTCTTTATGATGTGGGTCTGGAGTTCTGAGTCTTATAGAGAAGTTTGATATGGGAGGAAGGGAGGCATGGTTGGTCCAGATTGCATTAGGCAGGATTTTCCTGCCTGTCTGCCACACCAGGGGAAGCAGCAGATCCGGGCTGTAGACCCTGCTCCAAGTCAGCCAAGCCTGCTGACCACCCAATGGGTGCTGTCCTTTCCCAGTGGGCTCCTGGCCCCATGAAGGCTGTCAGCAGCTGCTGCAGAGTGACAGAGGCAGAATTCTCTCCTGGAGAGATCAGATGGCCTGGGGCAGCCTATCTAGCTGCCAGGCAGGCATGAGCTACCAAGTGAGCTGGGGGAGGGGAGTGCTGCAGAGACCTGGGAATGGAGGCGGCCTGGCATTGACGGACTCTCCAGGCAACTCTGGTCAGGTCAAGGCCTTATCTAGATATTAGTTTCTCAGTTTTGGAGCAAAGACTTAGGCTCAGATGACTTCAAGATTCTTAAGTTCAAAGTCGCTCAGATGTTTCTGAGAGTCAAGGTCATGGGAAGAGAGAGGTTGGGGGCTGGCATTGTACAGGGAGGGCATTCCATCACTATGTCTCTCTCATGGGACTTGGCTAGAGATATCACTCAGGAGAAAGGGGCCAAAGTGGGGAGGTATTGGGCAGGACTGCAACAGTATGTGCCTTTAGCTTGAGTCTCATCCTTGAGGAGCTCTGGAACATAGCCTGCACCCCGGGATGTCCCTGGACCTGTGGCTGGTACAGTGACCCTTGGTGTCCCATATAGGAACAGTTGTGGCTGTGGCTGCTCTCTGAGCATCAAGATGTGAAATGTAAGCACCCACTAGAGTCTCTGCCTTGTCCCAGCTCAGGCATCTGTGTAAATTGGGGAGGCAGGCGGTGAAGGGGTCTGCTGGGACCCTACACTGTCCGCACTCCCATGTGTAGCTAGAGCTCAGGCGACTAGGTTGCAGTCTCCTCACAAGTGTCTGAAGGCAGGATATTAAGAGCTCTTTAGGCCACTTCTAAATTTATCAACTTCAGTGAGTCACTTCAGATGGAAATGAGTCCCTTCTCATGCCGCCCCAGCCCTGGCTTGGAGCTTGGAGCTTGGAGCATCTTGGAGAAGGGAGGGACTACAGAGCTGGAAACAAACACTGACTGAGCACTTGGGTGTGCCAACTCTCATGCTGGGAACTGGTGGCCTCTGATAGCAGGTGCCCAGATGGGACTCTGGCCCTGAGCACCTTGTGGGAGTCAGACTTAGCCTGGCTGATTTGGCTGATTAGTGCAGAGTCCACAGCCTAGACTGCTCCTGTGTTCAGCACCAGGAACAGTATGGAACAGTATGGAATGCGGCTGGCACTGGGGTCCACAATCTTTCTTTGTTCCCTGGGAGACTGGGTCTCTGATGGCTTCCGAGGAAGGGAATTCCAAGCTAAGTGAAAATGCTGACATCCTTGTCCCTGGGACTCCCCATTCTCTGAAGTTAGACTGTGGGCATGGTCCCCTCTGCATACTCAGAGGAACCCTATGCCCTAACCATCATGAGTATGCCTTCCAAGAGCGGTCTCAGTGACTGGACCCCCATACAGATACACAGGCATGGTCTAAAAGAAGGGGGGCAGCTGTGGTAGGCTGACACCACCAAGAACAGAGTTGGGGACCCAGACTTCCCCAGGCCAGAAGATCTCAGTTCCCCTCACCTTCCCAGAACAGAATCCACAGAGAGTTCAGGTCCAGATCAGAGGCCTGGAAATCTTGGAGCTGTCCATGGTACCCAGTCACTAAACTTGGAGCCCTGGCCAGGCTAGACCAAAGACAGGGTTAAGATGATTTATTCTTCAGGACACAGGCAAGGTCAGGGTGTCCTTGAAGCTAAGTATACCCAAAAGCCAAAGGCAACCATAATCTTTATCCTTTCCCCACCAAAGAGAAGAGTCCAGCTCTGGAGATGAGGGCTTTATTGTGTAAGCATCAGCCAGCCACGGCTGAGGGAATCCAAGCATTACCATAGACAAGCAGTGTTCCCTGCATGGGTGACTGCTCCATGACTGTGACCACTGTGGGGGAGTGTCTGCGAGCATGAAGAGGGCTGTGTCCGGCCCTGCTTCATGTCACCACAGCTGGCAGTATGTGTCTTTTCTTCACAGAACCTAGGGAGGTGCAGGACTTAACCCCATCATGTAATGGTAGAACTTGGGTGAGTGCTGTGCTCTGTAGAGAGCACTGTGGTGTTTATGGGGCATCAGAGGGCAGCTGGCCACCATCAGAGTCCCTTTCCTGCCAGTGGAGGTGGAGGAGCCAGCACAGGACAAGGATTAAGACCATATCCTGAGCCAAGGGCCTAGGCTGGCTTCTCCAACACTTCCTTGCTGTGAGACCTTGAACAGGTGACTCAGTCTCTCTGTGCCTCAACCTCCTCCCTTGGGAAAGATGGAGGCAATAAAGATGCTGATTTTTCTCATCCATGGAACAGCCTAGAACAATCTCTCTCTGAGAGGGTCCTCCACACAGTCATTGCTGTTGCTATGCTTATTAATGAGGGGTGAGAATGTCAGGGAGAGTGAGACCCCAAGTCCTTCCCTAAATCTTCCCCAGCCTCCTTGACAGCCCCCATGCCACTAGGGCAAGCATTGATCAATGCCCATCTGTCCCATCACATTGTTCAGTCTTAAGTGACCTCCTCTACCAAACAGATGAGGGAGACCAAGAGTCTTTCCTGTACCCAGGCATTTGAGACTCCACAATCCATGCCCACCCTCCCAGTCCTCCTCTGCTCCTCTGCATCTCACCTTCACACCCCATCCATCAGCTGCTTATCTGCCCAGTCAAGAGTTAAGCCCTCAGAGTGAGAGTGGAGGACAGCAGCCATTCATACTAACCTTTCCCCTGTCCCCAGTCTTTCCTGCCGTTGTGCTCAAATTTACCTACCTCTTTCCTGCCTCAGGCCCTTTGCATGTGCTGCTTCCCCATGGAAGACTCGGTTTCCGCTTCAGTATATATAATAGATTTGTTTCCGTGGGTTTAAATGGTATTTCTTATTAAAGATCCATCTTTGATCTGTGTAAAAGGGGGTCCCCCAGACCTGCTGGTATTCTCTGCCACTGCACCTGTCACTAGCATCTGCCTCGATGGACATTTGTTTCTGCATTTATTTTTTATCATCTGATAAGCAAGCATTTGAAGAATGGAGGCTGTCTTATTCACTCTTGTGTTTGAGGAGGGAAGTCTGTAAGCATTTATGGAATTAATGAATGAATGATGAATGAGTGAGTGAGCAAGCTGTGTATCTGCAAAGGGAGCACCAAATGGCCACACTGATGTCTCTTTGTCGGAAACTTCTGGACCATCCCAGAAAATATCCTCCCAGAGCTGTTTTGGTCTGTAGCCTCTGCCAAGCTTAAGTTCTGTCCGGTAACTCCTGTGTGGCTATGAAAGGAACAAGAGTTCTCTGTGCTGCAATCCAAGGCAGGAAGTGACAGGAGAAGCCACCTGCCTCCTGTGAAACCCCTGGAAGGGAGGGGTGAAAAGGAAGGGTAGAGGCATGGAGGCTGCAGCCTCTCTGTGTGTGTGTGTGTGTGTGTGTGTGTCTGTGTGTGTGTGTGTGTGTGTGTGTGTGTGTCTGTGTGTGTGTGTGTGTGTGTGTGTGTGTCTGTGTGTGTGTGTGTGTGTGTGTGTGTCTGTGTGTGTGTGTGTGTGTGTCTGTGTGTGTGTGTGTGTGTGTCTGTGTGTGTGTGTGTGTGTGTGTCTGTGTGTGTGTGTGTGTGTGTGTCTGTGTGTGTGTGTGTGTGTCTGTGTGTGTGTGTGTGTGTGTCTGTGTGTGTGTGTGTGTGTGTGTCTGTGTGTGTGTGTGTGTGTCTGTGTGTGTGTGTGTGTGTGTCTGTGTGTGTGTGTGTGTGTATGTGTGTGTGTGTGTGTGTCTGTGTGTGTGTGTGTGTGTGTGTGTGTGTGTGTGTGTGAGATCTGGGAGGGTGCTACAGAAACAAGAGCATCTGTGGGGTCTAAGTGTGGAGAGGTACTGTTGTGTCTGGTGACAGGGCAGGCATCTCCAGGGAAGAAGAGCTCTCTGCACCCTTGGCCAGTTTGTGTTTTATACCATTGTCTGTGGCACCACAGCACACTTTTAGATTCAGAGGAGCCCTTAATGGTGGGTGTGGGGACCACAACTTCATTAAGTGACATTCCTCCTGATGAGACCCACACAGAAAGATCCTAATGTCTGTCACCACTTACCTGCCTCTAACCATCCCCAGCCTCCTCCCCCTACAGAGCACACCCGCAAAGCTGTCAGTCACAGTCCCAAATCCATGAGGTGACCAGCAAAGAGCCCACAGCATAATCTGGAAACCCTACTTACCTTTTAAAACCACATCCATTTGAATTCTAGAGAGAAAGGCCATGAAGGGGGTGGGAGGGGTGGGTAACAGCTCTACAGCTCTCTATGGGCAGCCCTTCCCTCTCAGGAGGATGTGGCACTATGGCTGCTCTTAAAAGCCAGCCTCCCAGTGGTGATGCAGCCACAGGCTGCATCCCTATCTGGTTGTCCTTTCATATCCTAGCAGAAACAGGTTCCAAGGGCTTCTGCTTCTTCTACTTATTATTAACTTATTATTATTCTATTCTATCATGACAGTGTGGGCATGTAAAAGTACGTATTTATGTTTGTGTGTGTAGGCACACATGTGTGCTCAGGGGGACATGTATATGTGTACAAGGTCAGTCTCAGGTGTCATGCCTCAGGAGTGATCTGTATTGCTCTTAGGGGACAGAGTCTCTCAATAGGCTAGGCTGGCTGGTCACCATGCCTCAGGGATCTGCCTGTCTCTACTTCCCAACTGCAGGGGTATAAGTGTGCCCCACCACACCTGCCTTGTGAGTGTTGAGGATGGACCCAGGTCCTTGTGTTGTACTGCAAGCACCCTCTTTTGTAACTAGGCTCACTTTATGTGTAGCCATGGCTGTTGTTCACTTTATTGTGTGGTGTGTTATCCATCCTGTGGCTTGGCATGCTTTGGGCCAGAAGCTGTAGGGAGAATGTGAAGATGGGAGGCTTATGCCCCTATGCTGTTATACATTGCCCAGTGTATGCACCCACTCTTCATCCTGTGACCACATTAGGAGTGAGGACACACAGAGCCATGATGCCCAGGCTCAGAGCTTACCACCATGCCATCATTGGGGCATGTTACTATCCCCACTACATCTAGTTCTCTATGACACCCAGAGCCATAGCAGGGAGTCTGAGCTCATGCCAAAAGTCAGCTAAAGCACAAATAGAAGCAGGAGGCAACAACAGAGCACAGCTCAGAGGTCAAAAAAGAAAACCGGATAGCAGAAAGCAATGGGTACAAAGACTCTTCCCTCACCCCAAAGCAAACAAGCTGTGTTTTTAAAACACCAACAGAAAAATAGAGACCTCTCAATAAAAAGGAAGTCACAGAAAGGACAAGGCAATGTGCCACCCCCACGGCCCCTGATGGGTGTAGAAGGTCTGGGCAGCCACGCACCAGTGGGCTACAGCCTGTGTGCAAAGTTGCCTACTATATACCAGCCCTGCTCTGTATGTTCTGCACATTTCACTAGAGGAAATTGAGGCTTTTTGGTAATTCCATCCTTCTGTTGCTAGCCCAGGTTCCAAGCCACCCACTGGCGCAATCCCAGCTGTAGGTAATGTCACCAGATTCCATTTCAGCCTTTTAGAGTGATCCCATGGCCCACATGTGGATGAATAAGCAAGAGAGAGCTGAAGACCTTCTGTGCAAATGGGTAGCTAGAAGCTGAGTGCTGGTAGGCCCCTCAAATAGGAGAAAAGAGATGAACCAGCTGGGCCTTGGAACCACAGGGGCCACTCTGGACTTTGGCTGTAGTCCTGCTGCTTGCTTGCTTAAAAGGCCTGGACTGTGTGTATGGCCAGAGGAACCATGCATCCCATCCCAAGAAGGGCTTTAGGTTTGTCATCCAGACACTTCCTTCTAAGAGCCACTGCCAAAGGAATGTACAGGTCCTTTGTGGAATGGAAGTGACCACCCATCACTGAAAGGGTGGGGCGTGCATTCATTCTACAGATATTAGTTAAGGTCCTACTGTGTGCCAGGTCTGGGAGATGCCAGAATGAGAACCAGCTGATTTCTCTTTGCAAGCTTGTGTTTGAGTTGGTGGAGAGAAGACAGCCCAGGATGCAAGCCGGTAGCCTGCCCAGGAACCCTAGGGATGTGAAGAATAAAGCTGAGGAAGGAATGAGGGAATGCTTCCCTGAGTAGGTAGCATTTTGCCAGGTCTTTAAGGTTGTGTGTCCATCTTGGGATCAGGTTCAGCCAGTGTTAAGGCCCTGTCCAGTGAGTCCAAGGAACAGTGAGCAGACTCACTGTGGGGCAGAGTAATCAAGGCAGTGCTAAATAAACTCAGAGAGGTTCAGAGCTGGTCAGGATCTCACAGTGACCTTCAGGCCACTGTGGGGACGTTTTCTTTTCCTGGGAGGGTAACAGGAGCCACAGAAATGACTCCATTAGAAGAGGGACGTGATGTGGCTCCAATGTGTGTGGAGAACTGCCTGGGACCCTCTGCAGCCACCTAATGAGATATGGCAGTAGCATGGATCAGGCTGGATATAAAGGCTGTAAGATGCACTCACATTCTGAAAGTGCCTGAGAGCAATGCAGGCACTTGTATGTGGCACTGGATGAGACTGTGATTATAGAACTGAACTGAGGAGATTATTAGAAGATGGAAGTACTTGGTAACACTGGGAGAAAAAAATGAATGGGGGAGTAGAGAGGTGGGGGATAGATGGATGGGTGGATGGATGGACAGATGGATGACAGATGGGTGGTAGATAAGTGGTCAGATAGTTGGACAAGTGGGAGGGTGATTGTGTGCATTGGTGGGTGGTGGATGTATGGATAGATGCATGCATGGATGGATAGATGGATTGGTAAGTGGTGGGTAGATGAGTTAGTGGGAGGATGGTGGATGGGTGGATGAATGGGTAGAAGGATGGATGGATAAATGGATGGATGGATGGATGGATGGATGGATGGTGAGCAGGTTTATGGATAAATAGGAATGTGGGTAGGTAGATGGATAGATAAAGGGAAAAGAGGAAGAAATCAGGAAGAGAAGAAAGCAGACATATTATGGATGCCAGACCAAGTGGGTAAATGAATTCATGAGTGAGTGGACAAATAAGTGAATGGATTGATGGGTGGATACAAAAGTGGAAAGATAAGTGGAATGGATAAATTGATGGATGGGTGGGTAGATAGGTAGGTAACTGGGTGGGTAGGTGGATGGATGGGTTGGTAGATCAGTGAATGGATGGATGGATGGATGGATGGATGGATGGATGGATGGATGGAGAGCAGGTATATGGATAAATGGGAAGGTGGATAGATAGGTGGATAGAGGGGAAAGCAGCAGAAAGCAGGGAGAGAAGAAACAGGCATACTATGGATAACAGACTAAGAAGTCTAAAGCTTTTTCAGAAGCTGTGGGAGCCCTGCATGTTCTTGAGTAGTGCTGTGACAGGAGGAGTACCTCTGGAGCTACACAGGTATTGGATAGCTTCTGGCATGTGTCCCAAGCCATGGTCTCCCAGGGACACTGTCGCCAGTCTTCTCCTCCTTCTGCTTGACCACCACCTCACTTATTGATTAGGTTCTGGGGCAGTGCTTAGCCTGAGCTGAGGTCTGGGGGCACTGGGGACATGTGTGAATAATCCAGGAACAGTTTCTGCCAACAGAGCACATTCTGTAGCCATTGGCAAGGCCACAGAACCAGAGTCTCCAGGCCCACTAGGTTTTCAACAAAAAGGGACAGGTCTCTTTTCCCTTTGCAGGGAATTTGGTTTCCCATAGCCTCCACATAGGTGTGGAGTAAGCCAAGGGTTCCTGACAGCTGGCTTTGACTCCGGCATCACCTCTACCACAACAGAGTTTATTTATGCAGGTGTTTACTTAGAGATTTGGGGGGGGTTGTGCATCTGCGTGCATGCACACGTGTGTGTGTGTGTGTGTGTGTGTGTGTGTGTGTGGCCCACCTGCGTGTAGAGTGGGAAGGTGGCTGTACTGATGTGCACTTCACACCCACTGCATTCTGCACCCTGTGAATGTTTATCTGTTCATTTAATAAATGCTCTTAAGCTCCTGCTCTGGGTTATCATGTTTGTGGTAGTGGGGAACAGTGTGGACAAAAATAGGAGGAGTCATATCCCCTCTGGGTGGCTGTTCCCAGGCAGTCTGTCCTCAACCACAGGTTGTAGGGTGTAATTAGTGCAGAAGTGAGCAGGTGGTCTGGGCCAGGCTCCCCACTCAAGATGGGCAGCATAGGTTGGGTTCCACTGCTGAGGTCACTGTGGCCTTCTGTGCAACTGCAGGAGGAATGACAGCCTCCACCCCCACCACCCCACCAAAAAAAGCAGAGGAAACAGATACAGGAGGGTGCCCTGACTGGCTAAAGCCAATCATGCTAGGATGTATCCTTACCTGCCTTCAGACCCCACCAGGGTATAAGTCCAGCCACTCCCATTCCCGACCTACCCACCTGTCCCCTCCTATGCCCTCACCCAGCCCAGAGCTCAGGGACAAAGGCCCTTGCCCTATCATACCTAGCTGAGTAACCTCACCTTGCTGAGTCTAGTCTCCATGGCTGTGAAACGAGGAGGCCAGGCTTTAAGGGAAGAAGCCTCCATCCAGAACCTTGCTGTCCTAATTAGCTTTAAGTGTTAAACTTTAACTTGACACAGCCTGGAGTCATCTGAGAGGAAAACCTCAGTTGAGGAATTGCCTAGATCAGATTGCCCTGTGGGTTTGTCTGTGGGAGGCTGTCTTATTATTTGATGCAGGAGGGCCTAGCCCACTGCAGGTGGTGCCAACCCTAGGCAGATGGTTCCGGCTGTATAAGAAATCTAGCTAAGTATGAGCCTGTGAGCGAGCGAGAGAGAAAGCAACATTCTTCCATGTCTCTGCTTCAAGCTTCTGTGTGAGCTCCTAACCTGACATCCCTCAGGGATGGACTGCAACCTGAAAGTGTAAGCCAAATAAACACTTTCCTCCACAATTTGCTTTTGGTCAGAGTGTTTTATAGTAGCAATGAAGATGAAACTAGAATGCCTTCCCTCAGCACCTTGTATGCAATATGCACTCACTTTTAAAAGTAGACTGGATGTTATGGTGTAAGCCTGTAATTCCAGCTGCTTGAGAGGCTGAGGCAGGAGGATTGCAAGTATGAAGTGTGCCCGGGCAATTTAGTAAAATCATGTCTATAGATAAAAAGAAAAACATTTAAGGGTATAGTTCAATAGTAAATGCTCACCTAGCACACAGAGGGCCCTGGATTCCATGCTTACCTTGCATACACAAGGCCCGGGTTCCATTCTGACTTTGCAAGAGCAAGGAGCTGGATTTAATGATAGTGATAAAGGCACTGACTAGCCAACCTTCAGAAAACTCCCTCACAGCCAGCCTCATCTCCCGTGCTACACCCTTCCTGCTTGTCCCATGGAAGTGACAGCAGACTTGAATCTGATCCCTCATCCATCCCTTTCTGAAAGTCGGTCTTCCATGGTCCGCTCCTGGCTAGGCTTTGTGCCCTGGGGATTCTATCTATAGTCTTTTGGTGTCCTAGCCCCACAGTTTGAGGAGGTGGCCTTATGCCTACATCATATCGTGGGGCATAGGGCTCAACACAGTAGAAGAATCCACCTCAGTGCCCAGAGCTCAGGTGCAGATCTGCACAGGGCCACCTGCCTCTCCCTTCAGGGACAATGCCTTGGCTGTTTGTTCCTCAGGGTCCTTTGGTGAGCCACATATGGGAGGTCCCTTCCCACAAGTGTAGAGAGCTTGGGGGCAGGGAAAGAGCTGATGTTCTGCCTACCACGTGTGGGGGTGAAGGGAAGAAGAGCACACTGCTGGGAGACTGACAGGATGAGGCAGAATCCAGTATGGCCAGCGTGAAAGAAGGGAGGATGTGGTGGGTCTCTCCAGGAACCTCACCGTCCAGCAGATACTGAGACTATCCCTGTGGAGACCTGGGGGATCCCATGTCCTCCCAAGTCACAGAGAAATACCTGCTTCCCCAGTTAAAGCCCTCCAAGTCCCGCTGCAAGGCGCATTCATCCCTTCCCTCTCAGGGGTCTCTGCCCTGCAGTTCCTTCAAAGTTCCAGTAACTCAGTTTCCCCACAGTCCTCTTGGCTTCTGACTCAGGAACTTGGAAGGCTTAAGGTAAGATAGCACAGCCAACCATACCCCATCCCAGGCAGGAGCTGGGCTCAGAGAGGCCCAGTAGTGTTCAAGGGCACAGAGCAAGCCAGGGCAGCAGCAGAGGCTCCAGGCTGACACCTCCCAGACAGTATCCTTCTTTAATCTTTATCACTTTCCCTGGGGGAGAAGGAGGTCCCCACGCTTGATCCATGACCCTCCACTGTCAACCTCTGTGTGGTATTGATGTGTGGGGAGGAAGGGCTGGTAGGCTGGTATCTGCATTCAGGCCCTGTCCCTCCTGTGGGCGTCTCCAGTAACCAGGCTGCAGTGGGCCAGCCAGGCAGTTCCATTTTAGACAGTTTTCTTCAGGAAGGCGGCTGGAGGCTGGCCAGCGGGCCTTTTCCACCACCATGGAAATTCCCAACAATGGAATCCTGACAAGCTCACAGGGCCCTTCTTCCACCCACGTTGTTATGAAAAACACCTCCTTGGTGGCCTGGCAGGGGACAGAGCAGCTGAGATCCCACAGTTAAACCTACAGAGAATTCCCTGTGAGCTGCTCCAGGGTACGTGGCTAATCAGACCCAGGGGTGTTGTGGGGAGCCTGGCCTGCAAGCTGGTGCCTGGCAGGAAGGGAATCAGGGCAGCTGCAGGGTCTCTCCTGCTGATGGTGCAGGGGCAGAGTAGGCGCAGCCCAGCCCACATGTCATTGACGTCATTGATGCTGGAAAATATGTTAGTTAGTTGTCAAGGAAGAAGGTAGATTGCAAGAGGCACTGGAGGGGGCAGGGCACACTGGGAAGAGCACCTGAACTTGAGTGGTGGTACCAGACAGATCCTCTGCCATCCAACCTTCTCATCTGAAAAATGGGGACAGTGACTTGAAAAGTGGGGACAGTGGCTTGAAAAGTGGGGAGCTCTGACTTGAAGGATGTGGCTCAGTTGGTAGGGTGTTTGCCTAGCATGCACAAAAGCCTGGGCTTGACCCCCAGGACGCCGTAAAGCAAGCATGGTGGTGTGCATGTGTGCTGCCAGGAGCAGAAAGAAGCAGGAGGATAAGAAGTTCAAGATCATCCTCAGCTACATAGCTAGCCTGAGGACAGCCTGAGCTTTATTAGAACCCAGGAAAGAAAACAGGAAGGAGGGATAGAGGAAGATAGGGAGGGAAAGCATGTAGATGGCAACACATCTGTCACCCCAACATCACCTTTCCAAGGACACGTGGTGTGACGGAATTCAAACTCAGGACACAAACCTGAAACCCACTCTGAAACCTAGTTTTGCCCTACGTGAGCCTCAGTTTCCTTATCCACAAATAGGGAGAAGAAAAGGTTGTTTCTCTCTTCTTGTGGGTCCCCTTAACTGACCCAGAGGGGCAGAGCTACCAAGGCCAAGTATATACAGCAGGCCCAAGGGCAGTGACAGGGCTGGGGTAGCTCAAAGGCTTTTGGGTAACTGGCAAAGGCCAGAGGGGCCTGTAGGGCAAGGGTAAAGGTGTGGCCACCACACTCTGAGCTCCAGCACTGCTCGCCCTCTGTCACTTTCTCCCTTGGCTCCAGCTGGCCACAGACAAGCTGGATTACATCAGTTTCCACGCACTTTGTGGGGTGTGGTTAGTTGTAGGCTGCTCTTGGACCTTGGGTGGCTGTGGGTAACAGGACAAGGACTAGTGGTGTGAGCAGAGGTGGCAAGGACAGAGAGGCATGGTCCGCAAAGGATCTGGCTCTGGACATGTGAGATCTGGATCTGTCCTGGCCTTCCTGTGTGGCCAGGCAAACCTCGTCTCCTTGTAAAATGAGGCGTCATGAGTGCCCCCTCCAGTGTGGATGCTGCAGCTCAGGCTATACCGCCTGTTCAGAGCCTACCCCTAGTCACCTACCCCTCTGTGTGCCAGGCAGCAGTACACAGGGCAGCATGTAAGGATCCACAAGCCATTTGCCCAGAGCATTCCCACTTTTAACATAAAAAGCCCTTAGTCCCAAACAAACCTGGGAGGGGGCACCCCAGGACATTGTCTGCCCTCTTGGTGGGAGTCAGGCAAGTAAATGTGTCCCACACACAGGGTCTACAGCTGTGCTAAAAGCAAAAACACCTGGCCGAGAGTAGAGGGAGAGGCCTACTGTTCACCATGGGGAGGTCAAGACAAACGTCTGCAAGGAGGTGACAGATGAACAGGGACCGATGAAGTGAGGGAGGAGACACAAGGACATCTAGGCAGAAGAAACAACACCCACAAAACCACATGTGGAAAGGCACTGGCCTGCTGGAGGGAGCCACGGAGGGTGTGGCGAGGAGGGCTGGCCAACTGAGTTCCTTGGACAAGTGGTGTCTATACCAGTTCCAGGCAACTGAAGGGAAGTAAATGTTGTAGAGGGTTAACTCGGGAAAGTCACATGAGTGTGGCTTCAGGCATGGCTGTACTCCTGCCTCTCTGCTCTTGCTGAATGTGGGTTGTCTTTAATCTCAAGAGTATTCAAGCCTCACCGGACATACCTGTCTGCAAGCAAACACAGAGTTGGCCACTCTGTCCCAGGGTCCACGTGTGGCTGGTGTGCCAAACTAGAATCCAGTGTGGTTGAGTAGTGAGTGAGATAGATGAAGTGGTGGAAAGCCAAATAGGACCAGGGATCGCAAAAGCCTTGTCGACCCATCGGGGATGCTAGGCATAGCTCTGCATGTGCTAGGAACCACTAGAAGGTTTTTAAATACTTTGTGTAGTTGTTTGGACTGGTTTTTCGTTTGTTTGTTTGTTTTGTTTTGTTTTGCAGTACTGGAGGTTGAACTTGAAGTCTCATGCATACTAGGCAAGCATTTTACCATTGAGCTACATCCTTAGCTCTACTGGGAGGGTTTGGTTTATGTCCTCTGGCTGTTGGGTGGAGAAGGGCAGCAGGACAGAAAGGGCAGCAGGGGCAATGGTGAGGAGCTGATTCTGTTGTCTAGCAAGCATGCATGGAGAAGAGAAGGATGGAATAGAGTGACCACAGTATGTGAGGAACCTAAGGAACATTTGGCTGAACTTGGGTTCAGATAGGGTGCTGATGAGAGCTTAGCAAGATCTCAACTGGGAAAAGAAAATGGATGGGGGCAGGGGGACTGTATGCCATGGATGTGTTGGAAGCCTGGGAGCCCTGGGGGCCCTTCATTGGCTCCTGGTTAGTGCCAGGTTTGTCCTGGGCCTGGAGTCCTGCTCTGGAGAGCAGAAGTGGACAGCAGAGTAGACGATGCCCCTTCCTTCATTTCTCCCTCTAGCCCTGGGTCCAGGGCGGGGCCTAATTCCTAAGAGCAGACATCTGACTGGTCCCAATGCTTCCTAGCATCCAGCCTGGCTTTCAACTAGGTGTCAACTACCAGCAGCAGCCAAAGGAGCTTCCTGTCCCCTGGAAACCTCCTGTGGCATATGCCAGAGCCACCTGCAGGAGAAGAATTTACCAGGTCAAAGCATGTTGTAAGACAGCAGCCCCACTGCAGAACAGCCCACCCATGACCCACCAAGCTGAACGAGACACTTCTGCTCACTGCTGGAATCCATCAAGCAGAAGGGATGATTTATTTTTCCACAGTTCCTGCTCCAACTGGGAACCAGGCTCCAGGCATGGCTGGGTCTGGGTGCAGCTGAGTTAAGGGTTGTGAGGCAGACATCTGAAGTATCTCAAAGCTTGCTTTAGAAGAGGTTTGGGTCTCCTTGCTCTGTTCTGAGGTATGCCTGAGCCCCAGGGTGGCAGCTGAGGGAAGGAGACCAAGACACAGGATCCCAGGAAGAGTCTGGCATTGAAGGGTCCACCTCCACTCAAGATCATTTTTGGAGTGCCTTTTGGGAGTTGGTTATTTCTCACATATCTTTTCTAACACCATAACCTTACAGGGTGGTGGCTTAACTCCTACCTTACTGAGGCTGAGAAAGGGCCTGAGTGACATTTGTAGAAAGTCAGATCACTCCTCCTGCTCCCTCCCCCCCGCCCAGAGGCTGTGTACTAACCTGTGTACCTTTGGGGACCCTAGTGTGCCTGCTACAGGAAGGAAATCTGACTGGCTCTATGTAAATGTCTTTCCTTCTCCCCTGCCTCTCTCCCTTCCTTCTCTCTTAAATTAGTTACTAGGGACCCTCTATGTGTCCTGCTAAGGCCCTAGAAGTGGTGATCAAACATGACACAGGCCTTGCTCTCGGTGGTCTGGAGTCAAGCATTAGCTCAGGAGTCACAAGGATACACATAAACTATAACCTTGCACATGTGACAATGGGAGGCCTCCTGGAGGAGGTGGGATTAGGCTGAGAGTAGAATGAATAGGTAATGATGGGAAAGGAACAGAGAGAGGCAAGAACTTGGATGACATGGGGGGGACAGGTTGTGACTTGGAGGAAATGCAGTAAAGCAGTAGATCCTCCAGAATCCAATGATGGATAAGAGAGTGGCAAGGGACACTCTTGGTGTCTAAGCAGTGACATGAAATGATGATGAAGACTCTGAGGGTCATAGTGAGTCCCGGAGCATATGATCAGAAAGGGAAGTCACACTTCTGATGAGCAGACTCAGAATCCCTACCTCACAATACACAGAAAACTAAACCAAGAGGAAAGAAAGCATGGGGATTCTTTATGACACTGAATTTTGACAGCAATTTCTTAGATATGACACCAAAGACACAAATAAATGGAAAAAAAAATCATTAAGTTAGACTTCATCAAAAATGAAAGGTTGTGTACATCAAATGTACACAAATGTTCTCATAAAGTATGGGAGTGAAGCCATAGACAGGAGAAAACGCCTGCAAGCCATGTGACTGAGAAGGGATTCTTATCCACAATATATAAAGAACCACCACTGCTCAATAACAAAAAGAAAAGCATGGAGTTCAAAACAGACTTGAACAGTTGTTTCTGTAAAGAAGACACAAAAATGGCCAGTCACACAGGAAGAGACTCTCAACACTCTAGTCCTCAGAGAAGCAAAGTGAAGCCAAGCCTCTGTGAGACACCACTGCATACCCGTGTCAACTCTATGAAAAAGTGTTGGCAAGAGTGTGGGGAAATTCATACCCTGTGCATTACTGGTGGGAAAGTAAAATGTGGTGGGGGCTGTGGAGAAAAGTGTGACAGGTCCTCAAAACAATGCTACCTAAGAATACATTTACTTTAGAATCTGTGACTCCATCAGGGGATACACACACAAAAATAAATCCTGAAAACAGGGATTCAAACAGATGTTTGTTTGTATGTTTGTTTACAGCATACAAGTTATCCACGGTAGCTAAAAGATGTCAGCAGCCCGAATGTCTGTCTGACCAAGTGGATAAACTAAACATTTGGAATGGAGTATTACCCATCCTTAGAAAGGAGATTCTGACCCATGCTACCATGTGGTGAACCCTGTGAACAGCCTAATTAAAATAAAACAGCCATAAAAGGGAAAGGACCATATGATTTCCTGAATATGAGGTTCCTAGAGTGGTCAAGTTCATAGCAACGTGAAGGAGAACACAGTCTGTGTCAGGAGGAGGGATAATACGGACTTAGTGTTGATGGAGACAGATTCATTTGCAGGAAATGCGAAGGCTCTAGAATGTCTGGGCCCGAAGTGCAGTACCACATGAACTAAGCACGGATATGCATACCCATGATCCCAGGACTGGGTTCAGGAGCTTGGGTTCATAGGGAGCTCAAGGCCAGCCTGTACTACCCATCTCAAAATAAAAAATAAGAAGGCAATGGTCATCATGTGGCATTATGAATGCGCTTACCATCCCTGAGCAGAGCATTAAAAATGGCTAAAATGGTGGATTTGTTTCATGTAAATTTAACCAAAGTAAAAAGGAAACTAGATGAAAGCTAATACATCAAAGGGCTTGTGGGCCTAACTAGAAAATTCTGACTATGAACCTTCTCAAAGAAAACAGAACATTTTCAGCAATGAGGAAGAAGAGATAATGTCTCAAAAAGACAGAAAACACCATAAAAGGGGGAATGGATAGGGTGGGCTTGAGAGCCGTCGGGTGTGTACTGAGGAGACGTCCTGGAAGAGAGGCCAGCAGGGTGCTGCTGTAGTTAACCTTGTGGGGAGACCTGGGCTGAGGGAAGTCTGCCACCAAATGATGTTTTGAACTACAAGACTGATCTTTGGGTCTTGTGCTTCTGCTTCTTGTTGCTGTGGTGAATTGTCTGAGGGAATCAACTAAAGGGAGAGAATTGTATTTGGTGCAGGTTTCCAAAGCCCTGCTATACCTGGGCCTCTATGAGTTAGGATAGTAGGACTGCTTCTCTCAGGATGATCAGGAGGCAGAGGATGGAGCTTGAAGGATGCAGGGAGGAGGTACAACTAAGGCTACACCCCCAAGAACTCGTTCTGTTCACCTACGTCCACCTCCTGGACCTCTGTCACTTCCTATTGTTCTATGAAATGAGGACCAGCCAATGGATGGACCCACGAATGACATCAGCAGGGAAGGCCAATGGAGAGAACACAGACAGTGGAAGACCAGGGTTTTACTTGTTGCTTGAGAAACCATGCCTACCCTAACTGCCATGCTGTCACAGAGGATCACTGCAGTTCACGGAGGTCTAGAAAAGCTGTAGAGACTCCATCCAGGGTATTCTCAGTCCAGTGCTGGACTCTCTGGGTCAGCCCAGTATTGAACCCTGCTCCCCCACTGTCCCTGCTCCCCCACTGTCCCTGCTCCCCCACTGTCCCTGCTCCCCCACTGTCCCTGCTCCCTCACTGTCCCTGCTCCCCCACTGCCCCTGCTCCCCCACTGCCCCTGCTCCCCCACTGTCCCTGCTCGCACACTGTCCCTGCTCCCGCACTATCCCTGCTCCCCCACTGTCCCTGCTCCCCCACTGTCCCTGCTCCCCCACTGTCCCTGTTCCCCCACTGTCCCTGTTCCCCCACTGTCCCTGCTCCCCCACTGTTCCTGCTCCCCCACTGTTCCTGTTCCCACACTGTCCCTGCTCCCCCACTGTCCCTACTCCCACACTGTCCCTGTTCCCCCACTGTCCCTGCTCTGCCACTGTCCCTGCTCCGCCACTGTCCCTGCTCGCACACTGTCCCTGGCCCCTGCTATTCTGTGCCTTCCATGGCAAGTGTTTGCTAAATGCTCCCCCTGCCCTCCTCCTTCAGAGGTCCTCCTTGATGGATAGCTTTTTGTCAGCCCCTGCTGGTGGTGATATGGAATGGGAAACAGAACAGCAGCCAGGGACAGAGAGCTTTTGAGTTTGCCCTAGGATAAGACCCTCAACACCCCACTCACTGTTTTCTGCATAATAAAGTCTCTTGTCTTGAGCTCAGGGTGATAATGAAGGTATGAAGGTAGATAGACTTGATTACTGGGCTGTTCTCTCTCTCTCTCTCTCTCTCTCTCTCTCTCTCTTTGTCACCACCACCACCATTGTCATGGCAGGTAGGAGGCTCAGCACCCACTTTCTGTGCCCACCATACCTGGTCCTCTTTACCACTTCCTACTTTTGACCTTCCTGCAGCCCAGGCTTGAAACAGTGGCAGCCTATATATCAAAGCAGAACCAATGTGTTTACCTAGTGACTGTAAACCTTGCTCTGTGGACGAGTAGGGAGCCATGGAAGGTTCCTGAGCAGGCGAGTCACCTGGTGGGGGCTGCCAATGTAAAGTGTGGCTCTTTGTCCTCTTCTTGACTTTCAAGGCCAGGCCTCAGCCCTGAGCCTCCTCCCAGCTGTTCAAACTCTTTCCTGAGATGATCTCACCCTGTGCCAACCCTATAAATCCTGGCCATGAGCTGCTGATGCCCACATTTCTGCCTGTAGCCAGGACTCTCTCCTAAGCTGCCCACTCAACATCTTCTTGGGTGTCTTGCAAGCCTCTCAGTATCGCCAAGTCCCAAACCAGACACTTGGCTGTGTTCAACCTGAGCCTCCTCCCACCCATTCCCCTGCTCTTCCAGTTTTCTCTTCTCCAGCCCATTCTGTGCATCCCACCTCCTAATCCTTGGTCCCTACCTCTTCCGCCACCACCACCTCATCCCCATTCCCCCCTGTAACACAGGAGCTCCTGGGTTCCTCGGTTCTTGATCACACTCCTGATTGACGCAGCAGACCTTAAAAACACAATTGACTGTCCCACCAAGGAGGCTTCAGAGGTAGCCCTCCAGCTCTGGAGTGAACCCAGGCTCCAGGCATCACTCTGATGCCTCCCATGGCCTGTTTGGCTGCTGTGGTTTATTAAAAGCAACACTGCCCCTCCCCACCCCTGGCTGACACAGCCTGACATCCGCTCTGCAGAACTGTTTCTTTCCCCTCCCAATGGTAACATCATCTTCACTCATAGTATTCTGTCTGCCCCAAGAGAAGCATACACAGTAGGTGCTCATTTTGTCACCCTTGAGCATATAAATCAGTAAGTAGAAAGGGCTAGAAGTAGATCAAAGAGAGAATGAGATCATAAAGGATAAGGTAAATAGAAGAAAGTATATAGCACCAGAAAGAATGTGTGGTTTTGATCTTAGAAGACCCCAAGGAGCCAAAGAAAGCTCTGAAGGAGAAACACAAAAATGACAGTGTTCATGAAAGAGGAGGGGGCTATATGCCTGATGACCAAGTGGGCTCTGAAATCATGTTGCCTTGGGTAGGATCTTGATTCAATAGTTTCCACCCTACAGGACCTCAGTGTCGTCCTGTGTAACTCATGGGATACTGATGAAGCTCACACATCTGGCCCTTGAGGCACTCAGCGAAGCTGCATGTTGGGTTCTTGGGCTATCCTCGGCCAACAGTACCCTACATGATGTGAACAATGCTCAGGAACCTAAACCACCCCTGCCATTGGGAACCCCACAGTTGTTGGGGATGGGGATGGCAGATTGGCCTATGTGGGGGCTCCCTGAACCAAACACCTTCAGTGCAGAAGGCACAGCCCCGACAGAACTTCCTGAGACAGTTGGGGGAGGTTCCCAGAAGCAGGGACATCAGTGAGACGATTCCTTGAGAGAATGTCATTGTCAGCAACCACTGGTCCCTGAACAGGGAGGAGGGGTGTGTTCTGGCTGTGCAGCTCCCAAAATAACCCAGATCTGAGGGCGGACAGCCCAGCAAGCCACAGGAGCAGAGAGCTTCCCAGTGGCTTCTGGTGACCTTGGAGCAATCCTTGCCCTGTTTCCCAGGCAGGCAGGGCGAGGAATGGTGCCAGGGATGGAACAGGCCCAGGGCCCAAGTATTCAATACAGAAGGCAGGGTACAGACCCTCTCCTACTGCCACGGCACCGACCCCTGGGGTGTTTTCCCCTCTACATGGCCAGACAAGGCCTTGGCCACCAGGCTTCCTCTGAAGTACCCCTCCACCAAAATCTGAGTTTCTGTCCCCCCCTCTCTTCCTCTCTCTCTCTCTCTCTCTCTCTCTCTCTCTCTCTCTCTCTCTCTCTCTCTCTCTCTCTCTCTCTCCCCTTCCTCTCTTTCCTTGTCCCACCTAGCCTCTTAACTTCTATCTTACCCTTCTTTTTCCCTCCCTCCTCTCTTTCCCTCTGTCTAGTAAGAAAAATTCCTAGAAAACGTACACACATGTGTTCATAGTCATAATCACACACTCTAGCTGAACCACCTTCAAAACTAGAGCCCAAGCTCACCTCCCTGGGTACCAGGACTCAGGGACAAGGCCAGCTGGGTACAAAGATGGGTGTAGGGAGTTCTGTGCTGGGTAAAAGGATGTTTCTGAGCCCATTCCTCCATGGGGGCTGTAGCTGGGAATCTGGGGCAGGTAGGCCCAGGCAGTCATTGGACTTGGAAATAGCAGCTTCTCCCTAGCCTGGCCAAGTAGGCTGCCTTGATGCTCTAGGCCCCTGCTCTCTGGAGTGCAGCCTGCCCCTCCCCCTGCATGCCAGTGGGTCCCCAGGTCAGTATCCAATGTACAGTTGCCATTGTAGCAGGGGTGTCCCTGTCTAGCCCAGACTCAGGTTTCAGGAGGCAAGGGTGAAAGAGAGTGGGGGACAGGTCCAGTTCGGGAATCAAGGGTCACCGCTTAAGGAGTACTGGCTCTGTTCAGAGCTGGAGTTTAGGGTTTCCCCCCTGGAGACCTCACCAGGTTTAGAGAAATTCAACTGGTATTTCTGAGGCTAGGAAGCTCCCGGGCCTGGCAAGAGGCTCTGCTGGTAGCCTGGGCACAGTGGGTCAGGTTCAAGCCTTTGAGCCAGGGACATGAGTTCAAACTCCTCATTCTTGCTTCAGCCAGTTGTCAGGCAGGCTCCTGGACCCTTGGGGACCTTGGTAATGCCTGGGGTTGGAGCTGTCTGGCCTTTTTTTGTTCAGTAACCTAGTGACCTCCCAGAGGTGATGCAGCTTTTGCAACCCTCAGTTTCTCCATCTGTGAAATGGTCATGAGAACACTGTCCACCCCCATGGGCCACCATAGAGAAGACATGTAGGAGGTATATCACTTTGTAAGCTGTTGTTTCTGCCTCAGCCTCCAGGTTGGAGACAGACTCATGGTCCTCACCTAACTTCCTGAGTCACTTTAGGTTACTTTCTTTTGCTCCTGGATCTAGGACTCCCCATTCACACGGTGACCACAGGATCACTGCCCAGGTCTGAGATGTGTATTGGTATCCCCCCAAACCTGCTAGGCAGTTGCTATCATGTCACACCCAGCAGCCTGCCTCTGGAAACTCAAGCTGGCTGAAGGAGAAGGATGACCTACCTGGTTGCCTAGCAACTGAGGTGTGAGCCAGAGAGGCTTGGGTGTCAGGGTGTGCAGTGGTGGCAGCACCCTTCCAGGAGGCACAAGGAAGAGACAGACTCAGTCCAGGGACCCTTGGCAGGGCCAGTCTCAGAGGGAGACCTTCCCTGCCTCCCATGGCTGAACAAGTCTGCCTGTAGGGGGTCCTTGGCCTTGGGTATCTTTCTAGGTGGAACGAATGCCTGTGCTCAGAGAAACTTGAGCCCCCTTTGACTGCCAGCTGACATAGTGGCTGTCACCGCCACCCTCTTCCTGGAAGCTCCCAACCCAAGTTTGCCCCCAGACATAAAGGACTTCCTGAGCCCCTTTTGAAAGCCTGATGCCAGCTCCCAGGGTGCCGCACATAACCAACCTCATCACCCCCATAGCCTCAGCCTCCCCACAGGGTCTCTCTCCTTCTTGTCCCTTCCACCAGTGCCCGCAGCTCTGCACATCACCCAAGTGGCCCTAGCAGGCCAGCGGCTTGTTTGTTTGTTTGTTTTGCCTTGGTTTTCTTATCTGTGAAGTTGGATAGTGACAGGGCTGGCCTTATCACTCTGGGGAGAATCAAAGGGGCTGATTCCTATGGAGTAGTGAGCATAGGGGCTTCACATACACAGAAATGTCCCCTGGCTTTACCCTCCCACTAGTTTTACTAAGCTGCTACAGTAAGTGTGTATGCCCTGTGCTGAGCAGAGAGGAAACCACACCCAACTGTTAAAGAACAGTTCAATCCTGCCTCAGGGCACAGGCTGCCTGTGGGAGGCCCCCTGCAAGAGCATTGGCCCTGACATCAGCCACGGCTGCAGAAACTGGGCACCAAAATCGCTCTCCTTAAACATCCTTTATGATCCCAGTAACTGCTCTGCTCTCCTGAAGCCGTGTCGCCCCAAGAGTGCTTACAGTCTCTGTAGGCTCTGCTCTCTGCCCTGGGCTGGGGAGGGCTGGAGCAGGGCCCTGGGTGCTTCCGGCAGACGGAAATAGCCCAGCAGACAGATGGTAGTGGAGTGGGAGCGGGCATCACAGAGAACCAGAGTGCCCGCAGTGTCTCCTTGCATGCCCCGTCCTCGGTGCCTCAAGGGTCCCCAGGCCTGGCTCTGGTCTAAGACAGAGCCTGAGTGACCTTGTCAAATGCACTGACCCTCTTGGAGCCTCAGTCTCCCCATCTGTGCAGTGGTCACTTTGCTCCATACTCTGTGGTTACAGGAGGTTAGAATGTAAATTCTCTTCAAGTGACAGTCCTTATTTATAATGAGGTAACAGAGCAGCCATGGAACAGGGCCAGGCTGGTGGCAAGGCTCCCCAGGGCCTGCCATTCGTCAGCAAATCCATACTGGGTGGCTGCCAGCCCTCTGGCCCAGGGCTGTTTCTAACAGCAGGTGATATGGCCAGGGGCTGCCATCTGCTTACCACCTCCTCCAACCCAGCCCCCAAGTCATCCAAAGCCCCTCACCTGTTCCTCTCTGGGCCTGGCCTCACACCTGTCCACAGAGTCCAGGAAGAGAATCACCTCAGGGGTTCCTTAGAATGCTGGAGCTGGAGTCTTCCATTGCTGCATGCCTCCCCTCTGGTTGGGAGGAGGGAGAAGACAGCCTTGGCCTTTCCTCTTCTTTAGAACTTTATCTTGCACTCCACAGAGCAACTCCATATGCCCCAAGTTCAAGTCCAGGAGTCTACTGTGCGCCAAGGTCAAGGTATGGGCTTGATGCTTGGTCTTCACCCATCTGTGTGACCTTGGCCAGTCACCCCACCTCAGTGGACCACAGTTTCTCTATCTTTCTGATAAAGAAAATCAGGGCATCTATCCGGGAACTTCTGTGTACATCGTTGAGACATGCACAGAGAGATGGGACTACAGGAAGCAATCCTAGGGGTGACAACACACGGTGGCTCCAGGTCACTTTTAAGTCTGCTACTACTCTCTCAGATGGCATTATTCATCTGGCCAGCTTCTTGCCAGAAAGGTGACCCTCCTGTCCTCCTGTCTACCTCAGTTTTGATCCTCCCTGAGTCAGGGCTAGATATACAACAGGTGCTCAGTGCTCGCTCTATGCGTGTGTTTTGACACAAGTGTTAGGAAGTGAATGTGTCTGAGGCTTACAGTTTCTTGGGCCAAAGTTGAATTCCTGCTGGTGCTTTTCTTTGTGTCCTCTTGCAGAAGCCAGCTGTGTCTGTTAGGTGTGTATGAGCCCTTACGGGACACAAATGGCCAAATCTCAAGGATGGTTCGGTTGATTCTGCCTGGAGAATGGAATTAGCATTTGATTTACTGAGGAAGGGTCTGTTGAGTTGGGCTCTCTGGGAGTATACCAGGCTAAGAAGCAGAAGCAATGGACAAGCATATGCTAATGCATGGTCATTCATAAGGCATCTCTGAGTTGATTTTTATGGTTTTATTACATGAGTAATTCTCCTCACATGGATGTCTAGGCAGCCAGCACATACAACTATGACTTCTTAGGAGAACACACATGCCCACAGGCAAAGGATAAGAAGTGTGAGCCAGGGGGCCTGCTTTTCTATGTCAAAGTCCTAGTGAGAGTCAGTGTGGAAGTATTGGAGCTGTATAGCCTGACTTCGTTCTGGGAAAGATGGGGAAACTTAGGCCAGAGGGAAGATGTGGAACAGGGACAGTTAACTGTGAGTCTCCTGGCATCGTTTGCAGTGGTGACCATGACACTTGAGGTCACACCTGCAGGTGCTGCTATCTGTAGCACCCACCACACGTCCCTGAACCCTTCTAGCCTCAGTTTCCTCACCTGTGAGATGAAAATAACAAGTAGGTCTTTTGAGACGTCAAAGTAAAAGCTGCCAATAAGCACTGGCTTCAAATGCTGGGTGCTGTTACACTTTGTTCGTTGTCTGCCTTAATGGCTGATTTCCCTGGAAACCAGTTACCCACTGACATGATTTGGGGACTTCAAAGTTGAAGGGTCTAGGACCACATGTGACAGTTACAGAGATGTAGCAAGGTGTCAGCCTTCTTTCTTGTCCTTACAAATGGCCCTGAACATTACTCACCTGCTTCCCAACCTGCAGGGATCAAAACTCTGCTTCACAATAGGTAGGCTCTGTCATCTTAGCTTAACATACCCCATCACACACACACACACACACACACACACTTGCACTTTATCCTGCTCTGACACACAGATTCAGTTGCTTGCACAACTGTACGTGTTTTCCCTGCCTGGCACATTTGGATGCACCTGTGTAGTTGGAGAAATGGTGGTGGCCTGTGTGGTGGCAAGAATGCTTCAGATACACTAGGGACCTAGATAACAGATGGTTAGGAAAGGGAAACCCCCACTTATCGAAGAGGACTCTGGGACCAGTGCATTAGCACAGACTGTATGGACATGGAGTAAGCCTCCTGTCGAGGGAAGCATGTGGACCCAAGTTTAACCCAAATGCTGTGGGGAACCTGGGCATCACAGGGGCCTCCACCTCCAAGGTCTGCCCATAACTAGATTCAAGTGAGCTTGGAGACTCAGGGACACTTCTGAGATTTATAAGTGTATGGGCTCTGGGGGGACCACTGTTCTGGAGATAGCCCTCCTAAGTATTTCTCCAGACAGGAAATGGTAGGCAACCGCTAGAGAAACTCAGCACTGTGCCTGTGAACCTAGCACCCACTTTGTGCTTGACCCAACACTGGAGAGAGACCAAGATGACTCCTCTGATCTTGCCTATCATATTCAGAGAGGCTCCAGCTTGGGGAGCTGCATTTGAGCCCCAGCATGAACTCCCCAATCACATGCTAGGGGAGACAGCCCTGAAGGAGCGTGATCTGAGCCTAGCATTGGAAGGGACTGTAAAATACAACATGTCATGATGGGCTTAAGACCAGGCAAGAACCCTCCCCAAACATGGAACTATGGAAAAGGGGAATTGGGGCAGGGAGAATGGAGATGAGAGGTAGAGGGAGGTGCCTTCAGGGGTTGGGGTTTGAATCTATATGGAGACTTAGGATCTTTAGGTTCTTGGCAGGAAATGAGGACAGTGCATTCTGGCTCCTATAAGCCTGCCAGACCAGTCTTGCAGGCACTCAAGGAGAATCATGCCCAAGATGACGGGGTGTGCACCCTTGGAGCATTAGGAAATAGAAGGAAGTTGGTGGCTCAGGAGGGTGACACCTCTGACAGGTCTTGGGTCTGTATCCAGCTCACCAACAGCTGCTCCGTGGCTCTGTGCCAGCACCTTCCACTTCCCTTCTAGAAATCTGTTATCCTCTGTCATTGTGGGACTTTCAATGACCTTCCAACCCCACTTGAAAGAGAGGGGTAGATGATCCAACTGCACCATAGCTACTCAGCAGAGGCAGAGAGAGGGATCTAACTGAGGCCCACCCAGCCACATGCACTGAGCAAAGGCACTCATGTCCTAGTCACTTGCAAGGGAAATGGCCCGTGCTTAAGGGAATCACAGAGTGAGAAGCCTCGTGGCTGGAGAAGTTGTCTAAAGAGCCATTACTGGAGTGCAGCAATGAGATGGAAGGTGGCAGGCAGAGAGAGGGAGAGAGAGAGAGACAGAGACAGAGACACAGGGACGAGGACACTGCAGGTATGATCTCAGAGCTCCATGTCGGCCACTAGAGTGAGGTTGCTGAAGGTTACAGGAGGAGAAGTTCAAAGGAGTAAATTGTTCCTGCCTTCCCATCCTCACTGACTTTTATCTCCATCTTAGAGCCTGGGCATGAAGCCCGTGGCTCTGCATAGCTTTAACAAGGCTCGGGTCCTCTGGGCCTATGTTCCCCCAGGAGGCTGCATTCGCATCTGCCCCCTCACAGATGGCTGGTGAGAGCATCTAGCAGCCCCCACCCCTACCCGGACCCCCTTCTGTCACAGGCCTCGGCTGTGCCGGGGAGTGTGGTACAGAATAGTTATTTTTAGAGGTGGCACCATCTGTTCAACGTACCAAGTGGATTCTGCGTGTCTCCGCAATGGCCGGGGACAGCCGTGCCAAGTCAGGGGAGGGTTGCAGAGTGAACTGGGTCCCCCTCGACTGCTCCTAGCTGGGAGAGTCACTGACCAGCCTACCAGCCAAGGTCTGCAGGGCATGTTTCTAGAGTCCAGAGAGTGGACAGATGATGCAGTTAACAAGCCTAGGGTGGGGGGTGTCATAGGCCCCCACACTCCCTGTGTGGCCTGGACATCTCCTTTGTAGATTATGAATGGCTTGTCTCTGACATCCAGGATTGAAGTGACCAAGGGAGGGACTAAGGGAGAAGACTGGGGGATAGACTGTGTATACCCCCAGAATACCTAACACTGGGTATGGTGAACATGTGGACCTGACCCCATTGTGTAACACGAAAAATAAATGACCCAGAGACTGATATTGGGTTCAAACTTCAAGCTGAAGATTAGAAAAGCAAAGCATCTGGCCACTAGCTTCTTACCTCTACCTCAGGCTGAATGGGCTGATCCTGTCTGCATGAGCTCTCACCAAGCCTCAGACCATAAACTCTCCTCAGCGTGGCTGGAGAATGAATGTCTCCTACTGACTACTGAAGTCCCTGCTTCTATCTTTTATACCCTCTAGTGCTAGGATTAAAGGCGTGTGACCTGTTACTCTTTTAGACTGATTCAATCTTGTGTATCTCTGGGTGGCCTTGAACTCAGAGAGATCTGTCTACCTCTTAAACCCTAGTTTAGGATTAAAGGTATGTACCCCCCCACTTCCTAATTTATGGCTGCTGGGATTAAAAGTGTATGCCTGGCTTCAGAGGCTTGTGGCTGACTTTGCCTTCTGAATCCTCAGGCAAATTTTAATAAATCATAAATACTATCACCACACCATTGACCCAGAAGGGCTGGAACACTTCCACTTGACTCCCAGCTGTATGCCCCAACTCCAGAACATTTCATCATACTGGTGATTTGGAGCTGAAGCCTGGCCTACAGTCCTGAATCAGATCCCACAGTTAGTGACCCCAGCCAGCTTCCTCAGCTTGCCGAGTCACTGCTTCCTTAGGTAGGAAGTTAGGTCCTGGAGCTACTGTCCCACAGGATTGGACCTGGGCTGGAAGAGGCCATGCCTTCATGCAAGCATTGTAACTGCCCCTGGTGAGAGGGCACTGGGTTGAGCTGATTCTGTCACAAAGAGCACAGGACTCACAGAAGGGTAAGAACATTTTGAGGAGTCTGAGGGCTTGAAGCCCCTCCAGAGGGGACTCTTGACAACCCCAGGAAGGCCACGGGCTTCAGCTGGGAGATGTAGACTTCACCATGAGACTTTTGTTCTGGGTGCCCTCATCAATAGCACAGACAGCAGCGGCAGAGTCCAGCCTGGCTGAGGACTGTGTCTCAGAGTGCTCACATTTACATGGGATGGGCTGTGATCTGGCAAACCCCCTCCCAGGGCTGTGGTGTTGAGGCATGAGCGAGCCTATGGAAGCCATGGCAGCTGGGAGGGTGGGGCTTTGAAGTGTAGCAGGGTATGGAAAACTTTACAGAGAAGTTGTCTTGGAAGTAAAGTTGTGGTTAACAGACACCTAGTACTTGGACCTCCTGGAAGAGGGGACATGTGTTGAGGTGGGAGTTAGGAGCATGAATTAGATCAGAAATGGCAGATGGTACCATTAGACCAGAGCCCCAGTGGCTGGTGTAGAGCCAGCTGGACAGGATCCTGAAGGCCAGGCTCTGAATAGGTTTCTTTAAAACAGCCACCAGGGAGCTATTGAAGGGTGTATGTGGTGTTGGGGTCATGTGACTGTGGGTATGCAGTTATATGTGGGTGTGTGGTATATGTATGTAGTATATATTTATGGTGTGTGTATGTATGTGTGATGTGTTATGTGTATGTATGATGTGATATGTTGGGGTTTATGTGAGATATATGTATGTATGTGGTGTGTGTATGGGCATGTGGTGTATGTGTATGGTATATATTGTGTGGTAGTATGTAAGAGGGTTGTATGTGGAGTATCTGGCTGTGTGTGATGTGTGCTGAGTATGTGATATATGTGGTGTGGGGGGGTATGGTGTGGCATGTGTGTATGGTATATGTGTGTGGTATGTGCATATGTGTGGTGTGGGTTTGTGTGTATGTGTATGGTAGGATATATGTGTAGTATGTGGATGTGGTATGTGTGCATGATATAT
Organism: Cricetiscus sungorus; assembly: GCA_030556225.1. Classification (NCBI taxonomy): domain Eukaryota; kingdom Metazoa; phylum Chordata; class Mammalia; order Rodentia; family Cricetidae; genus Cricetiscus; species Cricetiscus sungorus. The sequence continues at coordinate 25,644,716 of JANBXA010000735.1, read as the reverse complement.
GTGTGTGGTGGTGGTGGCGGAGGAGTGTGTGTGTGTGTGTGTGTGTGTGTGTGTGTGATCTGTGTATGGTGTAATGTATGGATATGTGTGTGTGGTGTGGTGTAATATGTGTGTATTGTGGGGAACTGTGGTTGTAGTGGGGTGTGGGTGTGGTATAAGCACATGAGTGTACAGGTACTTATTTCCCAAGAAATACATTCAGAAGCCAAAGCAGGAAGCTGAGTTTCTTCCTGTCTCTCTCCTTGTTGCCTTGAGGCAAGGTCTCTAACTGAATTGGAAGCTCACCATTTTTGGCTGGATGGCTACCCAGTGAGCTTCCAGGATCCACATGTCTTTGACCATAGGTACTGTGGTTACAGGTACAGGAAACCATTCCCAGGTTTTCACACAGGGTCTAGGGATCTGAATACAGGCCTTCATGTTTGTGCAGACAGCGCTTTACTCACTGTATCATCTTCCCATCCAAAAGGTGATGAGCCATGTGGGTACAGAGTTACATCTTATTCTACTCTGGGTGATGCCACTCATGTTGTATCTCATATCCAGACACTTTAACTCTTACTTCTTAACCCCTCCACTTGACAGCCAGTATCATTGTCCTGGAGAGCTTTAGGGGCATTTACAACACTTATCAGCACCATAGGCCATGGACAGCTCCCTGCCATGCCCTCCTCCAGTTCCACCCTCCCTCCAGATCAGCACCTCAGCCTTGAGGACAGCTCCAAGTGGAGCTTGTTGCCCTGGTGTCTTCTTCTGGGTGCAGGATTGAAGGAATGAGCCTGTTTCAGGACCAGGACCATGTGGACAGCTCATATGCCAGCATCTGCTGGTTAGGTTGCGGGAGGTGGCAGAAGGCTGATGTTATCAGGATCCCTGACACCCAGTCTCTCCCAGCACTTTCTCCAGTCATCTATCAACACTTCATCCCCAGCCCCATCCTTCCACAGTCACCTTCCATCAGTCAGCTAGAGGCCTGCCTGTGGTGGAGATTATACATCATAGCCTTAAGCAAACAGGGGCCTCGAGCCCAAGACTGTGGTTATTCCTCCTTTCCTTGAGACTCTGTTTGTAGCCTGTGAGGACAGAGCAGGAAACTGGGGAGAGCCGAAGGAGCAATGTCAGAAAGGGACCGTCACTGTGGGATCTCAGAGCTCAGAGCTCAGAGCTTTCAGGAGTGCAGAGGACCTAACAAAGTTCCATGCTGCCATAAAGCAGGAAATGATTCTGAGAGGTGGCTAAGGCATGTGTCTAGACTCAGAGAATAATGTCCAAATCATTCATCCCAGCCCACTATCCCCAGGCTTCTCACTACACATCCCTCTCCTGAAACCCAGATTAAGCCCTCTCCATTTGCTGCACTGAGCCCTTCTCATGAACACCTGCTTATGAGTTGATTATTTTAGCTTGCTCAGGAAACTCACAGATTTCTTCAGTGGGAAGGTCTTTAAGCCTGAAACACACAAAGCAAACACCCTGTGAGGCAGACATTGCTGCGCAGAGGCCTCAGTGGGAAACTGTGTACATCACAAACAGCAGGTGAATTATAACCAGCACATGCATCTGATTTGGGGTGTTTCTCCTTCCTTCTTCTCCCAGCCAACCAGGACTTGGCCTGCAGCTGGGGTAGTTCTTCCTGCGGGAGACCAGTAGCCATTTTTTTTAAAAGCCCAGGAAATTGAGTGTACCTAGGAAACCAGTATCGAGGGAGAGGAGAATCCTTAAGGGTGTCACTAAAATGGACCTGCAAGGAAATGGCACTTTACAGCAGAAGAAACTGAGGCATGTCCAAGGATAGGCTTGGTAAAGGGCTGCAGGGCACAGATAAACAAAGGCTCAGGGACACCTGTTTTAGCTATTTCAAATTCCACCCTATGTCCTTGGCCATTGTTGTATCAGCCTTCTTGCCTGGAAATTAGAAACAGGCATGGAGGGCACTTGCTATACAATTGCTGTTAGCAGTAATGGTCAAGACATGATTGGGACCCAGAGGCTATGATATCCAGACAAGGGACATTTTGGTTTTATCCTTAAAAACACTACACAAAAATTTGTGTGATAATTCCTAACTCAGTCTCCAGATTCCGACCTGCTGTGCATGTGAGGACTGTGTGGCATGATGGGCAGATCCCATTCAAGGGAAGGAAGATCTAAGTACTCCCCTTCCCTCCCTTCAAGCCCAGTGTCCCGAACAGGCCCTGAGATGTGCCTTGTTGGGTGTATGGTTAGGTGGGTAGATGGATGGATGAATAGATGTTAGGTAATGGTAATTAGATGGATGAATGGGTGGCTAGGTGGTAGGTGACAGTTGGATGGATAAGATATCTAAGTGATAAGTGATGGGTGGGTTGATGGCTAGGTAGTGGTGGGTCATGGTGACTAAATGAATAGATAAGTGGTAGATGAGTGAATGGTTAGGTGGGTAGGTGGGTAAGGTAGATTGATGGGTGGCCAGATGGTGAGTGATGAATTGATGGTTGGGTAGATGGCTGGATGGGAGGATGGGAGGTAGATGATGAATGGATGGATGGCATATGGGTGATTAGGTGGATGGGTGGATGGGTGGGTAGGTGATAAATATTTAGATGAATTGATAGACAGGTGGTTGGTTAGGTGGGTGGGTAGATGGCTAGTTAGGTGGTATATGGATAGATGAAGAGGTAGGTGGGTAAGTAGGTTGATAGATAATTAGGTAGTAGGTGGGTATATAGGTGGATAATTGGGTGGGTGGGTAGATATGCTAGAAGATACTTAAGTGTGTGGGTGGGTATATGGTTAGGTGGGTGGCAGAAGATGGTTAGGTGGTAGGTGGGAGTATAGATTGATTATTAGATAGGTAGGTGGGTACACTGACAGATGGTTAAGTGGGTGAGTAGATAGGAGGATGGATGATGAGTAGATTGGTAGATGGTTGGATTGATACATGGGTATGTTTATGAGGTATCTGGAGAACCAAAGATGGATGCTTGTCCCCACCACCTACCTTTGGCAGCTCCTCTGGAGACCTGGGACAGTGGACAGAGTTGACACTAAAGGAGACACTATAAGGAAGCCCCAGGTCCTTAACTACCCACCCTACTTCTGCCCCCTGTGTCTGCAAGGCTTTCAAGGCTCTCTCTGTTGGAATTTTTCCCCTTTTTTTGAGTTTCCTTTTCTGGTTAACAGAATAGGAGTTGCCTAAAAATAGCAGTAACTTTGCTTCAGAGGTATTCATTTTCAGCTCCTCTTTCCCTGTTCTCATTCCTGTTATGAGGATACAGAGCTGAGGTTGTCAGCGCCCGCTTTGACGAGCCCTTGTGCAAACACATGTGCAGTGCAGGGCTCAAACCTTCAAGATGTGGATGGCACCGATCTCTGACTCAGTAGTGTTTCCACACTCCCGTGGACATATCCAGTGACCTCTGTGGTTCCTGTCATCCTTTGGGGTCCCTCACACCAAGCACACATTTGATCCACTCTGAGGACCTGTCCCTCCCTCACATCCCTGACTTGGGTCTTCTCCAGGCCTTGTCCCATAGACACTAACACACCCCACATAATACACACCTGCTGAGCCAAATCCCACAGTCACTTGCACACCCACACCCATGCTCACCTGAGGCCATCAGCCTCTTTCTTTTTCAACACACATGCACAAAGAAAATGACCTCCTCCCAAAGGAGATGGCCCAGAAGAGCTCTGTTGCCCTATTGCCTGTTGAGCTGAGATTACTGTTTCTCTGGCCCCCTTACCCAGATTCCCTGCACTGCCATTTGTGTAGCTAGGAGAGGAAAGAAAATGTCCTGTCCCAAGGGAGAGATCATTAGTTCATTTAGACCAGAGCAGAGGGGACAACGCCTACATGCTGAGCTAACTGGATGGTACCCAAGCAGGTGTGAAGCTTCTTCAGTGCTCATCTAAGTCTACTTGGAGTTATTTTTTAAAGGTAGTACTCAGGGGACAATCCAGCTTAGCCAGCTACAAGCATGAGGTGAGTGAAATGACCATTCACCAAGTAACAAATACTTCCTTATAGCCGGGGAATGTGCCACGCTCTGTTTCAGTCAACCTTTACAAAGCCCTGCAAGGCTAACTGGATGGTTTCCATGTGGGAGAGGGAGGGCAAGGCACAGACAGAGTCCTGCCAGAGCCTTATAGGCAGCACAGCCATACCTGGGTGGCCAGGAACCGCCACACTGGACTGTGTCCCCATATCAGTTCTTGCTGCCAGGGATGATTCAAAGAAAGTGGTGACTTTAAAAATACATATTCAGGTGGCATTTAAATTCAGCACCTCTTAAAACAGAAGGATTTGGCATCCAGGAGTTATTTTTAGCAGACAGTTCATTTGCAACCATCCCAGCTACCAGGCATGCTTCAGCTCAAATCTGAAAAGCTGCTGGTTTGAGCTAAGGGTTGCTTTTCAAAAAAAAATCTTTCCTTTGAAATATAGACTCCTTGTTAAATTAGCTTACATATATATAATTTTACAAATTTATATATAATATATAAATTAACTCACATGTACCTGTATATAAAATGCCCTTCCTCTGCCAGTGTCTCTCCTGGGAAGGCTTTTCCCAAAGTCCCCTAACCTATTCTTGATTCATTGAAATCTAACAATACAGACTCATTTAAATGCTAAGGTGAAACCAAATTCAGAAATTCAGTATTGTCACAATATTCTGGTTTCTGAATGGTTTGGAACTCCCGAACATGAAGGGACCATGGAGAAGGTTACTCTACTCTCTTTACTTGTCACATGGGAAACCGAGGCCTAGAGAAGAAAGGGGCTTGATCAAGGCCACACTACAGAATCTGGGTAATCTGGCAGAAAAATCTCACTGAACTGTGTGAGCTGCTCTATTACTCAACCTCTCTTCCTCCATTCCTTCCTCCCACCTTCCTCTCTCCCTCCATCCATCCCATCCACATACCTATCCATCCATCCAGGCAGGCACACACCCATCCTTCATCTCTCCAACCTATTTATTCATCTACCTACCCACCCATGTGTCCATCTCCCCCCCCCTGCACATCCATCTATCCAACATCCATCCACCCACCTATCAATATATCAACTCACCTCATAGATGGCAGCCTGAGGACTCATCTAGGGCTTCATTCATCCACTAAACATCTATGGAACATGTATTAATGCCAATATTGTGCTGGCTCCACGGGGGGCGTGGCTTTTGTCCTTGTGTGGCTCTCCAGCCCTCATACAAAGGGAGCAGACAGTTCATCAGACCTGAGCAGTAAATTGTGATTTGTGCAACAAGCCAGGGGCACATATTTAGGCTAGATGTCCAGAGACAGTTTTGAGAAAATGACACTTGAAACCGAGGAGAACAGAAGCTGCTAGGAAGGGTGGAGGCAAGTGCTGCAAATGTGGCTGTCACAGGGCTCTTGGAGCCTGGTAGCTGATAGAGCTGGCACGCACTTTTGAGTCATTTGTTCCTTCTCTCTGCCTGAGATCACTGGTTCTACCAAGTGCTTCTGTGATTATGAACCCCATGATTTTTAATTGACCATCTTTCCCAGGCAAAGCAAATCCCAAAGTAAACTTTTCATCTTAAAAATTAAAAAACAAGGCACTCAGCATGGAGGTGACCTTGTTCAGGTGCTTGTGGGACATAGAGAAGGGGAATTAGCAGCATGAGAAGGAGAAGAGTCACCTGTGAGTGACTCAAACTCTAAGTTGTAGCTGATTTGGTTACTCCACACTTGCATCCCTCTGTACTTTCTCACTGTCTCTCCAACAACTGGTTATGTATTCCTTTTTTTCCTGAGGCAGCTTCTTTTTACATGCAAGGAAAGGTATCAACTCAGGATTCTCCATGGTGGCAGGCACATCAAGTCATGGAATTCATGATTTTCATTATTGCCCTGATTGTCAGTTCTTAGATGGAAGGGACCAGATCTTGATTATTCATTGCCTGGCACCAAAAGCATTCCCACAATCTGTCATTGAAAAGACGAGTGGGGTGAATAGAAAAGTAGATACACAAGTGGTAAATTGATAGGTGTGTAAAAGGGAGATGGGAGGAAGGGAGGGAGGGAGGGAGGGAGGGAGGAAGGAAGGAAGGAAGGAAGGAAGGAAGGAAGGAAGGAAGGAAGGAAGGAAGGGAAAAAAGAAGGAAGGGTCATGTATGAATGAAGATGGATAGGTGGACATGTCAGATAGTGTATGAGTGGACAGGTAGGTGGATGTACTGAAGGATGGATGGGCTGATAGGTGGGTATAAATATGATGGAAAGAAGGATGTGTAGGTGGGTGGATGGATAGATGGACAGACCAATGGGTGGTAAGCAGAGGAAAAAAAGTAAGATAGATGTGGATAGGGTTGGAAATCAGTTCATCTTAACCCATAGTCCTTAATACCAATAGCTGCCCATTAGCTCAGGCCTGCTATTGTGATCACAGAGATAATTGCTACTAACACTTCTCAGCTTTTGCTGCCACAGAAGTAATTATCAGTGCCTGTAAGCCATGCCACAGGTATCAAGGGAGGGAGAGAAAACAGCACCTTAGGTTTAAAAGCCCCTTGTGATTTGCAAGCCACTTTGTTTCCCATATGGTGCTGGTTTAGACCTCATGAGAGCTCCTTGAGGGAGTATCACAGGCATGGCCCTGGATCTCCCGGAATAAGTGAGTCTCTCTACCCATGCCCCCTGGGTTCAAATTCCAGGTCCATTGCTGCCAACCCACAAGGGCTTGAGTAGTTAAGTCACCTTCCTTGGCTTCAGGTCCACGTATGAACTGTAGTAATGTCCAGGCAGCCTTTGTCATAAGTGGTTTATTAACTAATGATCACTTCCTGGTGCTTCTCCACTAGGCCTGGTCCTCAGTATGTCATATGCAATTATTCACCAAGGCAGAGGTGAGACACTCTTATGTTCCTGCCTCTTTTGTAAGATATTGAAACCGGAGTTAGTTTGCTTTCCATTCTGCTGGGAGGTGAAAAAGAAAAAATCTGAACCAATGCCTGGAAGCTTCCAGAGCCACTGCATCATGTTATCTCTGAGATAATATCCCTGTAACATACTAAGGTGCCTAGCATATAGTAAATGCCCAATAAATGGCTTTCTATGGAGTGATGTCACATGCAAATCACAGAAGAGCTCAAGTCCACAGTGCTCTTACTGCCACTAAGCATCAGGCAGGCCAGAGGTCACAAAGATGCACCTGCCTCTGCCTTTTCCTACCCACCCATTGCCTGTACCAAGGCCTTCCAGGTTGCAAATACAAAGTCTGTGTGTCATCAGGTTACCTCTTATCCTTGAGAAGGTAAAACCTTCTCCCCCTCCCTCCATCAAGGGGTCTACCTACCCTGAGCTTAGAACACCTTACATCTACAGACATCAACAAGGGTCCAAGATACTCCATCTCATTTTATATTCGCCTTACAAGTCACACTGCCTTATTTGATCATCTCCAGGTGTTTGGTTTTGATTGGTCTTTTTCTCCTATTTTCTTGGGTTTCCACAAGACACAGACTGCAGTAGAAAATGTGTTGTGCAACACACAAGCCCCTGTGTCCTCCCTGTGTTGGGTCCAAGCCTCCTCCAACCTTGTGCTCTGAGAGAGCTCCCTACACCTCTTACAGCTGATGTATGCTGGGTTCAGGGTCCTGCTGAGGATTTGCAATCTATTGTAGCCTAGGAAAGCATAGTAAACTTGAGTCTCAGATGCCAGCACTTCCCAAAGAGGCTTCCCTAGAACATGCTCCTTCCTATGGTGTGGTGGGCCACAGTCCAAAGTTTAAAATTCCCTTTTGTGTGACCTTCGATAAATTTCTTCAGTCCCATGGGGCTCGTTCTTTTTGCCAGTAAAATGGTATTGATTATAATATTCACCCCAAGGGGTTGTAAAGACCCAATGGGAATCTGGGCATGGTGGTGCATGCCTGTACTGCCAGCATCTAGGAGGTAGAGGCTGAGGATCGGGAGTTCAAGGTCATTAGAGGACAGCCTACAAGAATTACTATCTTAGAATAAATTACCTCAATGGGACATTCATTGATTTTTATTTCATTCATTTATCCATAGTTTACAGGATGGATACTAAGATACCATTCTAGCCATAGCAACCCATGAAATACACTGTCTGCATCCTTGGAACTTAATTCCTAGCAGATGATGATGATGATGATGATATATATATATATATATATATATATATATATATATATATATATATATTCTGCACACATAGCCCTCACATGTGATACTATACAAACAGAAACATCTTAGCATGGCATCTTGGCATCTGATGTATGTTTAAGAAACATATACTTGTTTCATAAGACATGGAGGGGAAAGGCCTTGTGTGGTGGTCAAGGAAGGAGGACCCACAGTTCAAGGTCAAGGTTATCATCAGCTACATAGCTAGTCTGGGGATATTCTGTCTCAGAGAAAAGTGAGGGAGAAGAGATTATTGTTTCTATCCGTGCACAGAGTTGGCCTCTACCTCACCTTCTCCTGAGGTGAGTCAGACCTCATGAGCTCAGGATGGTGTTGTTGCAGGACCACGTCTGGATTGAAGGGAAGCTCCAGACATGCGTAGTTTTCCTGGGGCCCAGGTCTCCTCTTGGCGCATTGTGTCCACACCATGTTCTGCTCCATAGGACCTGTTTGTCCTGGTGACCCTAAGCCATGCTGCATTTCCAATCCCTGTTAGGAGTGCCTACTGAGGGATGGCACAGGATGCCTCAGCCAGCATGCAACTCTGACATGAGTTTCCTGCCAGTGTTTGCCTGCACACTCCACCCCACCCAGCACTTCTGAGGGAACATTCCCAAGGAAGGAGGGGGAAGAAATCATGCCCTCTAGGCTCCTCCACCCTCTCGCTCTCCACAGTTCTAGACAAGCTCCCTTCCCTGCCTGGTGTTCCCTACTGAGAAAATGAAACACACCAACCTGATCTGGGTGCCTTTAAAATGTGGAGAAGAAGCCTGTGAAGGAGAAAAGTCAGACAGGGGGAGGGTGGAGTGATGCTCAGGCCTTCCTTCCTTCTTTTATCCCATGCTCTTCACTGCACACTCAGGATGGCCAGCTGGCTGTGGCTGATGGGAGGGGCTGATCCCCGTGCCAGGCTCAACTGAGCTCAGCTGGGGCCCGTTGTCACCCAACGCTTGCTGGGGCCTCGGCTGCTGGTGTTGGGTGTCCTAGTGGTTTGGATTCTCTTCCTGGCAGCCCACAGCCACTGCACTCCTGCACGGGTGCCCTGGACAGCAGGGAGAAGTAACTCCCTCCTCCCTGCTTCCAGAGGGACTTGTGGGCTGCTGTCTGCTGTCCTTGATGCTGGCCGGTGGGGCTCCAGGTGAGGGCTCCGTGGATCCCAGCTCTTGCTAGGAACCAAAACTCTGGCCTCAAAACAGCCTCATGAATATCTGGGGGTCTTTGGTGAGGGACTGTGGGTGGATATGGAGCCTGTAAGAGGGAATGTTGTAGGGGAGGTATCAGGAACTTGTGGAGAATGAGTTGTGTCCCAGATTGTATGGACCAACAACATTTGTAAACATATAGGACTGGTCAGAGAAAGGGAAACAGAGAAAAGCTGTATGTGTTTGAGGGGACATTCAGTTATATGTGTAGAGATGTGACAGTGTGGACAGTGTGTGACAGAATGCATGAAAAGTGTCTCTATAAGGGTGACATGAAATGGAACACTGTGCTGGTATGTATATGGCAGTGGCGTAGGCACCAAGAGACCAGTTGGTGTGTTGTATAGCATCTGGGCCATGTTTGGCAAGAAGGCATTTGCACCCCAGGGTATGTGTGAGAAGTTAGCGTGTCATGTGGGGTTAAGGTGTGTCCTGAAGTATTCCCAGACTATACCTTGATACTGGAATATCATTTTAGCCATTAGATTGGCAGCATGCAGGTGTATTGAGGGGAAGTTGAGCCAGATACGTGCAGTAGAGTACATTTTGTGTTCAATGACTCCTGAGAACGGTGTGTCAACATCTTTTCCTTGACCCTCCTAAGCACCTGTCCCATGGGACTTTAATGTCTGATCTTCATCACCCACTCTGTGATTGTCTCCACAGGAACTTTCCCGACCATGTAGATGCCAGCCCCAGGGAACAGCATGGGCTCCAATGAATGGAGACTCCTGGGTCAGCGACCCTGAGCCTCTCTGGCCCCTGGACCTCACCCCACTCCTGGGAACACTCCTCAGAGCTCTCCAGTGCTGTTGCCAGCCCACCTCAGCCATCACCACCCCCTGGGATTCGGAGTTGGCCGCCTGGAGTTACTACCCTCTGGTGAGGGTGTACTGAGGATAGCCACACGCAACCATCACCCAGAGGTCCCTTTTCCAGTGCTGACCCTCAGGCCCAGCCTGAGCAGAGACTTCCGCAAACATGGGTGATATGACCAACAGCGACTTTTACTCCAAAAACCAAAGAAATGAGTCGAGCCATGGAGGCGAGTTTGGGTGCACCATGGAGGAGCTGCGCTCCCTCATGGAGCTGCGGGGAACCGAGGCCGTGGTCAAGATCAAGGAGACATATGGGGATACTGAAGCCATCTGCCGGCGCCTCAAGACCTCACCTGTTGAAGGTAGGTGTGGGAGACTTAAACCCAGGTTGCTGCGGAGTTGGCACCAGGGCCTGCAGCCATGAAATCTAATAGTGGGGGGTGTCTCCAAAGTGGGCTGAAACACTAATGCCTTCAGGGTCTAACTGCGTTCTTGCAGGGAGGTCGAATCTCATCACAGGTCATATCTGACCCATGCCACTTGCAGAGAAAAGGACAGTAAGACAATTGGGTAAGGGCTGTACTCCAGAAAGGTGACAAGTCAGCCTAAAGGGGTTGCCACTGCCACCTCTGTGAGAACCACGAGACATCTGGCTTTGATGTGGGGCAGTAAGATGACTGGAGGGAACTCAATAAGGAGCCATGCCCTGCTTGTCCATGTCTAGCTACAGCATGGGTTCCACGCTGTGGTTGTACCTCAGAGTCTAACCTCTTGCCCACATCTGCCACCATGCCAGGTATCCTCTGGCTGGCTGGCTGGGGCATGGACCCACAGCACTGCAGATATGCAGCCAATGCCAGTTGTCACAGCATGACCCACCTCCAGCTTGCAGTCCCAAATCTAGGCTCTGAATAGATCTGAAGATCATTAGGACTCTGGAGGGAATAGTCTGGAAAGCCAATTACAGGCCATGATGGACAAGATGATGGATATCTTTATGGGTTCTGCCCTGGAGAGAAGGAGTAGGGCTGTCCTACAGGTTCACAAAGTGAACAGGCCTGGGGCTTCTAATGAGAAGCACTCTGCTGCTCCCATCTTTCCAGAGGTGCCAGAGGTGGGGCATTTTCCCAGAGTCAGAGTAGAGAGCCCAGCCTTGCTGTGCCTCCATTCCTACTCTGTCTGCTGAGAGTTACCCACTGTGGCCATGTGGGAATCTTTCCCTACGCAAAGCCAGAGGAGCAGGCGGGTGTCTCTGCCATGCCTCTCCAGGGCCTGTGATCTGGAACAATGGCTGCCCTGAGCCTCCGCCTCTTCCTCTGCATTATGAAGCCAGTGCTTCCTGTGCAGAGCTTAATGCAGACTCGGGCATGCAGTAGGTGCTCAATAAGTGGCAAATATGATTTTTCTAACTAGACAGCAGTTACTCCCTCAAGTAAAGAATGCAGTCTGGGATATGGGTGGCAACTAGGTTTGGAGAAATCTGTTCCGCAAGCCCCGTGTCAATAAATGGACATTGCTGCCGTTGGTGCTGAAGTTGATTTGTGGAGCTCATGATAGGCCGGTGTCACATGTTAGTACCTTTCTGTTTCCTAGTGTCTTTTGGGTCTCTGTGATCTTCCCTCCTGGGCCAGGAGAGGCTGGAGAAGGCTGGCTCTTTGCATTCTGCCTGCCCTCACCGATACTTTGCCCATTAGCTGAGCCAGAAGTCTGGCGCATGATTCAGTGGGGGAGAGGACATACAGGAAACATCTACTTTGACTCTAGGCTTGAAAACAGCCATGTGGGGCCCTAGGAAGGGTGAGGATTCTGATTGCGGATACTGAATCTTGCCCCCATGTTCTACCAGCCAATTTCTGGCACAATGGTCCATGTTCACTAGCCATCCAGCAGGTATCTGGCCTGCCAGGATGCAGACACTTGCCTTTGAATGGGGGACCTGAATGTTGCTTTAAATATCACTAGACTCTAGTTCTAGGGGGAGCTGATAGAAGCTGTGATCCTCTCCCCAGGCAAAGAGCTAATGTCGAAAACAGATGTGGCTCACTACTTCAGGGTCTCCAACAGGTGTAAACCCCATATTAACAACCCCACTGCCACTAATCAAGCTCTCCAGACTCCAGGGCACTGGACAATGCATGACCAAGCTCTGGCACTAAAAGCTGGCACTTTCAAACAGTCATCTGCTATGCACTGCTATCAGGGAAGTGAGTGTGACCCCGAGGAGAGGGACTTGGCCTCCTTTCTCTGTGCACCCTGTGCACCCAGCACCCAGCCTGATGCCTGCCACCAAAGGAGGCTGAACAGCTGCCCAGTCATACCTTGAGATGTGTTCACCGAGTCCCCAGTCCACAGGGAGCCCTCTCAACAGCTGAGCATCAACAAAACAGATAACTGAAACACACACAGAGACAGAGATACAGAGACACGCAGAGAGAGACACAGAAAGAAATCCTGCATTCTGATGGCTCCCAGAAAGGTGAGGCAGGTGGACAGGGAGGATCTGAAAGGCTTCCTGGAGGAGATGCTGGGGTTTGGCTATGGAAGCAAGAGACAGGAACATGTGTAGCATGGCACAGATACTGCTTCTTGCAAAAGTCCTGACAGAGGACATGGTGAGATCTTCAGTTCCAGGTATAAATGAAACTGTTTTGCTCTCTCTGTTGCCTCTGGGCCTTGGTTTGCTTCTCTGACTTGAAAACTCTAGGAAGAAAGAGCTCTGAAGAGAGGAACCCACCATTGGACTAACCAATCCTGCTACATTGGTTTCTAGAAAGTTCTTCCAGAGTGGCAGGAGAATTGGAAATATGGGGAGGGGCAAAGGGGTAGACTGCTGCAAACCTCCAGATGTGGAATGTCTGGGTTCAAATCCCAGCTCTGCCACTCTCCAGCTGTAAGACTGTGGCCATGTTATTCAATCTGTCTGTTTTCTTGTCTTTATGGTGGAGTTAATGATAGCAGTGACCATCTAGGCTGGTGGTGAGGATTATATGAAGTAGCTCAAAGGACACATGACAGCCCAGTCACAGTGAATGTCACAAGTCAAGTACCCAGTGTCTAGGTCCCCAGCAGCGATGGCCTTTGTTGTTCTTAGCATTATGGAAGAAGGTGTGTTCTCCCTACAGGACCTATGCAATTCTTTGGGTCCACAGCTAGTATTCTGTGGCGCCCCTTTACATGTGTTCCTGAAAGCAAGTAGCCCATTCTGCAGACGTGTGGAGGCCACCACTACCAATCAGATGGGTGTGATAGCACACACCAGGCTAAGCATGAGTGCATTCCCTCACATTTTCCTCCCTGTGTCTCAGGCTCAGCATCTGTCCCACTGTATTGGAACTTGTGATTTAAAGAAGTCCCCCCAGCCTCAGCCTCAGTGGGCTGTGCCCACTCCAGATGGCCATTCAGACAGACAGAAAGACAGACAGACAGACACACACACACACACACACACACACACACACACACACACACACACACACACCGCCATTCATCTGCTGTGGAGACCAGGGAGCTGGTGTGGGGAACTGCTCCAGCCCTGCATACAGCAGGCTCCAAGCATCCAGCCAAATTTAGGCAGAAAGCTCTCTGAGTGACAAATGGGGTCTGAGGCCTCCCAAAGTGTGACTCTGCCTGCAGCACCACTCGTGGGCTCAGCTCCTGTGGCAGCAGCACTGGGTTGTCTATGCAGAGGCCTGACTTTAGAGACCCACCCTGAGGCCAGTGCACCCTCTACACTCAGTTCCGTGTCCACTGCTGGGAAACGGCCTCTCCTGTTCTCCTGCTGACCCTTCTCTTTCCACACTCTTCCAGCCTGGGGTGGTAGGGATTCAATCCTACGTGGCTTTCTCTTCAAGGGACACCCAGAGATCTGAGTGAAACTCCTGGTGCCTGATCTGTGGATGGGGTGACAGCAGCACCTGGTGGCCATTTGGTTCCCTAAGCCATTGAGGCAGCTGAGGAAGTGCAGGTCACCTTTGCTCTTGCCATATGGAGTGTTTTTAACTCCACACATGGTCCTGGAGTTATGGGAACAGATAAGACCCCAGGAAAGAGTATATGGAGGAGGAAAGTGGGGGAACCAGTGCTGGGGCCCAGGCCTGGAGCAGAAGCTTGTATTGTTTCCTGGGATCTCCCCATACCTGGAACAGTGAACAGCGGCTTAACCAGAATCCACAGAGAAAGAGTGAGGGAGAGGCAATCGTTCCATGGAGCCCCTCCCTGCAAAGGATGGAGGTAGGACCTGGAGAAAGGACATGGAATACTCTGTGTCACTTATGAGACGGGTAGCTCTGATTCCCCATGCCCAACATGGCCCCGAGTCACATGAGGCTCTGTAGCCCTCGCCCTTCCCTCCCAGGCCCCACAGGAAGGGTACCTGGGTCAAGTCCCTGTCGGATGGCTATCACTGAGTGTCTCTTGGTGGGGAGAATGAGGGAGACAAAGGGACCAGGCCAGCACTGGGAACTTGACACCGTGCTGCTGTTGTAAAGGGGAGCCTGTGGTTAATTTTAGATGACTCCCAAGCCAACCTACACCATGGGGCAAGGGGCAAAGGGTGAGAAACAGTTCACGGTAGATGGAGCGTGCCTGTGCATAGGAACTGAGATGAAAAGTGGCTCTTGTGTGTTAGAACCAGAACCATTGATGGATCTGCCCAGAAGAGGCAGGGCAGTGAGTGGAACCTCTGTCTCCCTGAGGGGCAGCTGGGAAACAAAGGCAGGCAGAGATATAGCAGCATACCAGGCAAGATGAGACAGGGGATTCTGGGATGCAGATTCCACATGGGGACATCTCCACAGACTGGAGACAGGTGACAAGGCCTCCCTAGTCCCTGGAGATCTTTCTAGAAGGATTGTTGCTCCTGTGTAGGGCTCTTAACCCTGTGTGGTAGCAGGCTCAGAAGACACAGACTCACAGATATCCCGAAGGCTCAGAAATGTAGGCACCTTTTCACCAGGGCAAGAGAAAAAGACCAGGAGTGGAGGACAGCCCTCACCTCAGCCATCCTGCTAAGGGGGCTTGAGACCTTTGTGATTTGGTTTTCTTCCGTGAAGTGCTATTTGGGTCCCTTCCTTCTGCCTCTGGGAGACAGCAACTCAAGACATTTCTGGTTTTCTTTAAAAGTTATCTTGGTTGATAGAGCATTCACCTGTCTTTCACAAGGCTCAAGTTCTATCCCCAGCACCACATAAACCATAGATAGTGCTATATATCCTGGGGACAGGAGAGTCAGATGTTCAAAGTTATCCGTGGCTACATAGGGAGTTCAAGGCCAACTTGGGCTTCATGAGGCAATGTCTGAATGAAAAAGAAATAGAATCTCCTTGTATACCTAGTTGCTATTGATAGCCAATCATCTTACATAGGCTTCTGACACAGAAGGGATTTGCTATCTGCATTTGCCATGGCTGGCTCCAGGACTGCCCAGGAAGCTCTGCTCTGCTTAACTTCCACTGTCCTTGTGTGGGCTTTATTTCAGAGGCAGGCGCTGAGGACCCCAGAAGACTCATGCCAAGGCCCTCCCATTACCAGTCTCCCAATAAGCAAAAGGCATTGCTTTCTTCACAACTACACCCCTTTATATACCAGAAGATATTCTCATTGGGTCACTTGTAGTCACATGACCACTCTCAAACCAGTCCAAACTGTCTATCCAAGGCCAATAAAGTTTAAAAAAGGGGGGAGCTCCTTGACTGCACACGGGGACCCCTAGGCTGCACACAGGACCAGCAGGAGGAAAAGGAGACACTTTACTCCTAAGGAATGCTCAGCCTGCACAGAAAGAAGAGATGGAGGGACAGCTAAGGAACATGAAAGGTCCCAGAACACCAGTTACACCCCACCTCCAGTCAGCAGCCCAACTCAGCCCTTTTATAATCACACCCAGAGAACCAGGGAAACGCCAAAGCAGACAGCACGTTCCAGTCTGTGACAACTGTCTCAGCTGTAAGGAGACTGGCGGACACCACAGCCAAACCTTGGTTCCTATCCAGCTGTGGTCACTGGGATAGTAATCCACTTCCCTGGGCCTCAGTTTCCTCATCTGTAACATGGAATGAGACTGTGTGGCTTTTATGGCATTGCTGTAAGAAGTAAAGAAATTCACACAATGTGATTTGAGTCTGACACATGGTGGCTGTGACCTCAGCATTAGCTGCTGTCATTTTTCTCTGGCTATGTCCATGTGACTTAAGGGACATGTTGGGCTTGAATTATTGGTGAGGGAACAGCACCCAATCCTGGCAGATACGTGAGCTTGCGCAACACATAGGAGTCTATGGGTTTAAAAAAAATGCCTGCTATTTGCTTTGGAGTGCATATAAACCCTCCCTGAAACACGCCTACCAAGGAGAAAAGTCCTTTAAAAGAGGTTTGATCCGGACACTGGTGAGTCAGTGGCGCAACTCTCCACAGTGATACCCACACAGCATCTGAATCATCAATAGAATAAGGCCAGGAGCCCATGAGTGCATGCTGAGGGTCATCCCAGGTACACTGCTCTACAGGACAGGGGACAGGGGACAGGGAACAGGGGAGAGCCAGGAACAGTGCAAGAAAGGGCCACCCTGCAGTTGACCAGAAGGCTCCGGGTTATCTCAGCAGAATGGGTGGCCCTGACAGCCATTCAGCAATGCTCTGCACAGCCAGGCATGCAGCACAGTCATAGAGGGATTGTTTGCAGGAGGGGGCCTTGCTTTAAGCAGATAAAGATGCTAAATCTGAAAGCTGATGGGCAGCTTTCAGTCACTGACTTTGGGCAGCTGTGTCCAGTCAAATGCTTTCAGCACAGGCTCCCAGAAACCTCAAAAGAAAAGGCAGGTGTGGAAAGGAAGGGTCACCTTACTCTCATAACAAAACCATCATCGTTTAACAGAACAGAAAAGCACTAAACAGCAAGCACCTACTATGTGCTCATAAACAGGATGAATAAGAAGAGCATTGGCATTGAGTCTTACTTTATGTTGCATACCAACTATGTGAAGGTTTGAACCACATCTCCTCTTCTCTAAAGAGATCTGAGATAGCTTCCAAATGTTCCCTAGGGAACAGAACAATGTGTGTGTCACATGACTGCACCTGGGATGCTGAGGACCAGGTAGCCTTGTGAACACCCAATTCTGGTTCAAAGTGAGGGTAATTGAGCCGGAAACTAGTGTAAGAGTTTGTAGGCAGTCTGGAAACCACAGGCAGTCAGGGCTTCGGTCTAGATGGTGGAGAGGATACAGAGGAGGCAGAATCCTCCCCAGATATCCCTCCTCAAACCTCCTAAAGATCCCAAAGGGAGCCACAGTGGGCTGTAAGCTATGCTTACCCCATCAGTCTCTGGTCTAGGGGCAGTTCTCTTTCCATCAGGGAACTGACCACAGCTGTAACACCATAAACTAGTTAGAGCACACTCACCTGCAGTGTGCCAGCCTCCATGCCTCTGTGTCCAGCTGTCTTCCCATGAGCCTTGGGAAGCAGGGACTGTTCCCATCCTAGCTGACATAGGAGGAAAACAGGGCTCGGAAACCTTTCCATTAACATGTATTTCCAATGCCACCAGGCTTCTAAATGTGACAGACAGGAATGACAGAAATGAGAGGGAATATGCTGGAGATCAGAGGAGCGCTGATGCTGCCTCGGGAAGGTAAAAATTGGGAGAGGCTTCCTCTGAGCTGGGCTGAAAGTAGGATCTCAGTGGAGAACAGCAAGAATAAAGAACCTGGGGTAAGGACCAGGGTGAGCGTGAGGCATGAGTAGTTCCTAGGGAAGCTTTCAATAAGTGGGGGTCTCCAGCCACAGGTTGCAGATGATTTTGTAAAGTCTGAGCTTAATTAATGTAATAAATGGTGAATCTCAATTGCCCTCTTGATAAGGTCCAGAAGCACCTAGGAGACAGTTTTCTGGGCATGCCTGTGATGGGCTATCTTGTGTGTGTGTGTCTTGTTTACTATAAGTATTAATATATTAATGTATAAAGTATATTGATATATATGTATATATATATATGTACATATATATCACATATGTCTTGTTTATTAAGGAAGACTAGCCCACTGTGGGTGGCGCCATTCCCTGGGCTGGGTTCCTGGACTGTATAAAAAGGAGAAAGTGAGCTGAGCACAGGCTTCCATTGCTCTCTGCTTCTCAACTAGATGCAATGTGACCAGTTTTTTCCTACTGTAGCTCCCCATTCCCCTCCATGATGGCCTGCATCTGCCTCAAACTATGAGCCAAGCCAACCCTTTCTCCCTTAAGTTGCTTTCGCCAGGGTATTTTGTCACAGCAAAGAAAGAGCAACTGATACAGTTGGCTTATTTGTACCATGTGTTCAGACCATCACCTGGGGTTAGACTATTTAGGTCTGTCCTGCCTGTGTGAGTGTGAAGAGGACCACAAGCTCGCTAAGGGTGGAGTCCTCGCAAGCCCATCTGCAGGGGCCGGATGAGCCAAAGAAATGAGAACTCTGGGAAGCGATTCTCATACAAGGTTCCCTCGTGCTCCAGGGTTTCACAGAAGCACCCAGAAAACAAGATAGCACGTGGCTGGGATGCTGATCTTCCCCCTCCACTGTAGCCCATGCCTCCTGCCATGTGGAACGATGGATTTCCAACATTGAAAATTCAAACCAGAGCACGGCCCTGCCCTAGTCAGCCGGCTTTGTAGTGAGCCAGCACATGGGTGTTCCCCGGCAAGAGTTCCTTAGTTCCTGGAAGTCTAAAGGCCTGAGCCCTAATCTTCAATTACTTCCTCTCCCTGTGCCTTAGTTTCCCCATCTGTCAAATGGGCTAAGGGACAAGAAATAGTGCTTAGTGTTTGAACCTGCTCTAATATTAGTAGTACTTTAGCTCTAAGACCAGCCTGGGTCCCATGAGGCCAGGTGTGGCTCAAGATAGCCGAAACTGCCTCTCTACAGGCACCTGTCACCTGAGAAGCCTAGGCAGGGCAGATGAGTTATCCACACAGGCCCCTCACCTCTCAGAGGTTACCTTACTCCACCCAGTGCAGTCCTGGCCCCTGCCATGGCTTCAGACAGTTATTTATAGCACATGGAAATGAGCACCCCAGGCCTGTGGCTCCCTGGCACCCAGATGACAGCAACCTCTATCTCAAAAAGAGTTCCCCACAAATCCCTGTGGTCTGCCCATGTAGCCCCCAAAAGGTTGATGGGTAGAAGACCTGTCCCTCTGTCAGGCAGCTTTGGACATTCCTCGAGGGTTAAGAGGCAAGAGCTAGCATTTTCACGGGTCAGGAGGACTGCATGGAAGAGGCAGTATCCGAACAAGGTGAAATATAAGCCGTTACAGTGGGCAACAGGCGCTCCAGCATGGACAGAGTCACAGAGATAAGGAAGAAAGGAATACAAAGTAAGTTTGCCTGGGGCTTGAGGCAGGAAAGAGAAGCTGCAGTCATTCCGAGCAAGCAAGCAAGCAAGCAAGGTGTTTCATGTGGCCTGACAGCCTGACGAATCTGTCTCCTTGAATCCTCACAGTTAAGGCAAGCATCCCATTTTTATAAACAGGGAAACTGAGGCACAGGGAAGTGGGAAGTGAAATCACATGCCTGGGCTCACACAGGTAACATACAGAGGAGAATGGAGATTCAAGATAGGCTGGGTACTCCAGAGCTGAGCTGGAAATCAGTCAGATTTGCAGCTGACTGGCAAAATGGGGCAGGTAAAGGCTCTTGCAGCCGAGCCTGATGACCAGAGTTCAATCCCCAGGGCCCAAATGGTAGAAGAGAGAACTGACTACCACAAGGTGTCCTCTGATATCCATACACATGCTGTGGCACACGTGGTTTCACACACATACACATGTGCACTCACAGAAAAAATTAAGTAAAATACACTTTAAAAGTTTTAGTAAGAATATGAAGAGATATGGATGTTGAAACAAAAAGCTTGGGCTGCAAAGAGGCTGAGGTGATCCCAAGCTCACTGGGCATCTGACAGAAATCCAAATGAAAGCCAGGGTACCCTGGAGTCTCAGCTCTATTCTGTGTGATGTCAGAAGCAGGGGATGACAGGTGATTCTTAAATGCCAACATAAAGACAGCAATGAAGTCCCTTTCTGCTTCTCCATGGAGCTATTTGGAACATTCTGGAATATGGTTGTCATAGAGAACATAAAGCAACAAGTATGAGCCTTGCAAAATAGGATTTTAAAAGATGGGGGGAGGCTAGAGGCTGGGGAGATAGCTCAGTTACCGACATGCTTGGCGCACAAACACAAGGACCGGAATTTGGATCACGGCACACACATACAAAGCTGGCACCAGAGAGATGGAGACAGAAGGATCCCTGGAGCTTGCTGGATAGCTGGTCCAACTGACGTGGTGAAAGACCCAGCCTCAGATACAAGGTGGCCAGCGATAGAAGAAGGCTCACAGAACCCTTGACTTACAGAAAGGGGGAGAGGGAGGGAGGTGGGGTTTGCCTAGTTCTCAACAAAGGCAGTGACTCCATGCAAAGAAGCATCTGGAATGTGCCTGGTGTTGGGGTAGAGGGAATGCTTTTTCTTCTCTTGGCCATGTCATTCCAAGATCATTGTCAGCTATGGTTGCAGGTTGTGAGCCACAGAAGGAACCCAGTGGCATAAAATGACAGGGGTAGAGTGGCCATGGGCTCCCGGGAAAGGAGAAAACTGGGAACCCAGGTTGAGTGTTCCAGAAGGTTTGAAACCGAGATGTGTCCTGTTCAGTGGCAGGTCTGACAAAGCAAGTATCTTTTGGAGAGTTCAGAGGTAGGGAAGGGGTTAGGCACAATCAATTCCTCAAATCACTGAGGATTTGAGCAGAGCTGTCGTGGAAAAAGTGTAGCACCCAGCTCTCCACGGCAGGAGACCCCCTTACAGTGTGGGTCACTTCCCATGGTGTAAATGCTGCTGTTGCTTTACCTTAGGGACAGTGGTGAAGAAAGGGTTGGGCAGAGCGGGCAGCATTGTGCCCTCACCACACAGACTGTTGTTCTTTTGCAGCTGCTATTGCCTAAGAAACACAAACACGAGATTCAGCGCCCACATGGAGTTTATTGAGAGAGGGGAGAGGAAAAGGGGGGTTAGCTGGTGGCCAACCAAAAGCAGAGAGAGAGAGAGAAAGACAGAAGGGGCCCCAGAGAGAGCAAGAGAGAAAGAGCAGGACCAAGAGGCAAGAGAGAGAGGTGCGCTTGGCACGCTTGCTTTAAAAGGGGAGCTTGCGCATGTGTAACCGGGTACCCTGCGCAGCCAGGTAAAAGCTTGAGCAGCTAGGTAAAGTATGACATAGTGATTACATGGCCATAGGCGTCCCGCCCAGACTGCTGAGCCCCAACACAGACTACCCCAGGAGAGAGCCCTGGTGGGGTGGGGGAATCATGCTCAAAGAAGTAGGAAGTTATGACTTTGGGGTATCGATGTCTTTTAAGTTTTTTGAAATAGGTGCTTCCCCTGCATGTATGCCTGTGCACCATGTATATGGTGCCCAGAGGCCAAAAGAGGGGGCCAGAGTCCTTGGGACTGGAATTTCAGAGAGATGTTAAGTCACCTTGTAGGTGCTGGGAATCAAACCAGGTCCTCTGGAAGGGCAGTCAGGGCTCTTGACCACTGAACCATCCCTCGGGCATCTCAGTTGCCTCTTGAAAGGCAGATTATACAGTTTATTTCACAGAATTCTAATGACAGCTTCACAAGCATGTGTGAGCCAGCCCCTCCCCCCCAACACACACACACACACACACACACACACACACACACACACACACACACACACACACAGGAACGAACATCTTTGTTCCCATGCTCACCCTCAGGCTAGGAAGCTGGTGTATCCTGACTGACAGCTCTCAAAACTCTTCCCTGTAGGGAAGTCCTCAGATCCTGAAGGAAAGAGAGCCTCATCCAAGCCAAACCCAGCATGTGTTTTGCCTGCTTCCTCATCCTTGCTTTCAGATGAATTTTTCCAATTGTATTTCTTTGCCTTCTACTTTTGCCTTCCAACTCTGCTTTCATTTCCTTTCTTTTCTTTCTAACTCACAATTGCACACACACACACACACACACACACACCATGCAGGGAATCTTAAAGGATCCAGGATTAAGAAGATCAAGATGGAAGGACCAGTCAGAGAGTGGCAGGGCTCTGAGTAGCCATGCTAGGCCCCTCCCAGCCCTCATTTCTCCCGGGACAGAAATGACTGAGCTAAACATCCCCCTCAACACCTGCCCAACTGAATGTCTTCCCTTGGAGACCCCTAGGGAATAAACACCCAAAGGTGACATGCATCCTGGAGCAGACCCCATGAGGGTAGGTGAGGTGAAGGGACACAGGGGGCTCTTCAGTGGCTGGAAGCTGGAATAGTTGTTCCCAGACTTATTCCTCCCTCAACATATGGGTGGGTGGCCATGCTGGGCCTGGTTCATCATGACATATCAAGACATATGCCGGGGTAAGGAGTTCACCTGCAAACCTCTACTGCCCCTTATTTGAGAGCATGTATTGGACAGAAGACAGTCAGGGGACCTGGATAGGAAGGGAGCCTGTAGGAAGATGGCACTGCCTGCCCTGCAGGACCAACCAATTAGACATTGGCCTCTTGCTAGCATTTCATACCTGTAGGGGGACATACCACCATTCATCCATTTGGTGGATGAAGAAACTGAGACATGGAGAGACAGGCTGACTTGCCTAAGTCACATGGTTACGAGAAGAAAACCTAGGCCTGGATAAGTGAGAACCCATGGTCTTCACCCATGGGAGATGAGGGACACCCACAGGACTCTGCCTGCCTTGGGGGTGTGAGGAGCTGACTCGGCAGCCTGAGACCTTTCACTTTCTCCTAAACATGCTGGTGCTCAGGGCCAGATATGAGCAGGTGGGCAGGGCTGACAGATATGTGGCCTGTCAATGAGACTGGGCTGTCACTTGTCCTAAACCACAGCTATTGCTGGATGCCTAAAAGAGCTGCCTATGGACACTGAGGGACACATGGTTGTTTTCTTCCCTGTGTCTACCTCTTGGGTCTGCCAGTCACTCTGTGAGCCCAGTGAGCCTTGTGCCTTTGAGCATCAACGGTTCAGGAGGACCAGGTCTTTAACCTCCTATTTTATAGAAAAGAAATGGATTCTCTGGAAGAAACTGGCCCAGGGCCAGTGAGTGATCCTGGGCTTTTCTTTGGGTTGCCCTGCCCTTGCTGGCCCTCTGGTTTTTCCTCACTTCCCTCTTTGCTGGGGGCACCCAGAGAGTATACAGTGGACAAAAGGGAGGCCTCTTGATGCTAGAACCAAAAGTTCCTTGGGGACAGTGGCCTGGGGGAGTGTACTGCATGTGGCCTGGGTCAGAAAAAGAAATGTCCCTGCAAAGGTATGCTGCAGAGTACCATGCACAGCTTTGATGTTCCCAAACTTCCTCTCAAGTCATGAAGGCCTGAAAGTCTGCCCCCTTTCCCCTAGAGAGGAGCAGCTCGAGTATCTCTCGAGCAGAGACACAGTCCCAGGTGTGGGGACTCCCACCTCTTAAGAGCAAGGGTGAGTCCATTCCCTCAGAAACCCAACACCTAGAAAGCAAGTATGTGTGTGAGCCAAGGGCTCCCTTCTACCCAGCCCTGCAAACACCCACAGCCCAGTCCCACCCACTTCAGCCATCTCCACCCCATAGCCTCCTTGCTCACATCCCCAAAGGGTCTCCCTAACCCTAAAGAGGAACACTTCATCCCTTTGACCTCACTGACCCTAGAGGAGACCCCCAAGCCCAGGGGCCCTCTGAGCTGGCAGAGAGGTGCATCCCTGGTTAGCCTTGGGGCGCAGAGGGAGGCTAAGCGAGATCTGAGCTTGGCTCTGGTAGGAGGCTTCCTCTTGAAGTGGGGAGGCAGGAACTTTAATTGCCCAGGCAGAGGACTGAGCAAGGGAGTGGGTTTGGATGCTGCAGAGCCAGCCTGCAAATCTGTCTCTCTCATGTTCCTACTCTGGGTCTGATGGCTATTTGATCCTGAAGTTTAAGCTTCTCTATTGTTCCACCCCACAAGGCTTGTCCAAAGCCAACTAACAAGCACTGTGGGAGCAGCCAGGCTTCAGGTCACTAATGAAGAAAAGGCAGCTATATGGGGCCTGTGAGAGGCCTCACCTGGGCAGAGCAGCACAGCTGGGGACAGGGAGGATACTCCCACAGCTGTTTCTGTATTGTCAGCATCTAACAGATGAGGACACCAAGGCACAGTGTGCCAGGACACACCCTAACAAGTGGCATAAGTCAGGGACCTGAGCCTCCTGGCTCCATCTCTGTTTACTTGGCTCTCAGATTGGTTCCAGCTCTCCAGTGCATACGGCTCTTCAAGGCCTCTGGGAAAACATGCCACCTCAGTGATGAATTTTCAGCTTTGTTTCTGAACTTGCCAAGCATGGCAGCCTTCTGTTTCCATGTTTTCCAATCATGGAAGGGTTAATAATGTGCCAAATGTCTGAAAAAGAATCACCTCTAGTAGATGTTGGACCAGTCAACATGAGGTTTAAGGGCATTGGCCTGATTCCTTTGTAGAAAGAAATAAACTCAAGATGTAGCCAAGAGAGCTGAAGCCCATGGTCATCTACTAAGCACCAGGCGTCTAGAAACTGGCTTTGGTGTCAAGGGTAATGCCCTGGTATGTGTATCTACCAATGAGGCTTAGTACCCCCAAAAATTTGAAACTCATCCATGTGTTTCTTGGTAATCTATTATGTGCTAAGCACAGCTCCAAGCCCCGAGATGTAAGCAGTAATTAACAAAACCATCCATGGTGTGTTCACGGGACTTGCATGTGAGCAGGGGTGACAGGAAAAGGCCAAGGAACAGAGCAGTTCAGGAGCTTGTCCAGGGTTCTGGAGGCTCTAGCGGCTGCAAGCATAAAGCTACACTGGGGAACAGCAGAGCAGGATGTTTGAGCCCTGAAAAAGGGAGGCAGTAGGAACTAGAGGATGAACAAGAGAGGGCCATCAAAGGCTGGGAGGTAGGATCTAGGGGATGTGACCCCAGGGCAGTTGACAGGGAGGGAACGGAGACCATGGAGGGACTAGGGGCTGTTCTCTAAAATGTGGAACATTCCAGGGAGTAGGGGATGCATACTCTTGTTTAATTTTGGCCAAAAGCCTGCAAAGCTGGTTCTAAGCCCTCAGTCACATGGGGAAGGAACAGCTGAGACATAAAGGGGAGAAGTGGCTTGCCCTGTGAGGGTGCAACAAGGCCACTCTTTTAACACAGCCCTGAGCTAAGCTACTCACACTGCCTACCCACTGTTGCCTGCTCAACTTGAGGATGTCCCTGACTCTAGGCCTCTAGCATCATGCTCTATACCTCAGTTTCTTGGTGCTCTGTTCCGTCATTTTGTCTTCATGGCTGGGCCTCGGGCTAAACAGAACTTGGTGGAATGTATTCGTGGGATTGTTCAGAACATCATGTCTCCCATACAATTGCAAGTAGCTACATCCTTGGTTGCTAGGCAGCCAGGTGCAACCCAGTGCAGGAGGTTAGAGATGGGGGATGACTCACCCTAGGCACCCACCTTTCTTTGCCTATGTGCCTCAAGATATAACCCCTACCATATAAGCAGGGGAAACCCTGGGGCAAAATGGACACACGCAGAAAAGGCAAACAATTAAAATTAAACAGAAAAGCTTCTGCCCCAGAAGAAAAGGGTCTTCTTCAAAAATAAGAAGACCTTTCACGGCCATCGTGATGGCCTGTGTTTTTGGTCAGGCACCAAACACTGTTCCCAAGGTTCACATATGGGATGGGTACATCTTTGCCTCACAATAGCCCTATGGGAGTGGTACTGTTCAAATTTCACTTTATAGATATGAAAATCAAGGCATTGTGAAGGTTATTATGCCCAGCCTGTGCACCTAGGTCAGGCATTGTAGCCCTAAACCAAGCATCTGGACCAATGGACAGATGCAGGCCTGGGAATGAGCTGAGGACCAGTGAGGAGAAATAGAGACCCCTGGGGATTCTCCTCAAAACTGGAGCTAGATTAATTTACTCACATCTTATTAGCCAAGAGCTAAGGTTGGTGGAAAATGTCCAGGGGAGGGCAGAGAAGGAGGCTGAGAAGGTGGGTGGAGGTGGGTGTCAAGGGGAGGAGACAGACCCAGACTTGGAAAAGTAGACAGAAGGTAAAGCACTTCCAGAAAAATCAGAAACAGCTTATCGCCACCACCACCACCACTCACCACTCACCATTTGAAACTCAGAGCTGCCAAACAGTTGGGTGTGACATGTCTCCGTGCCCCTCGGAGCCAGGACATACCTAACCCTCTCGAGGAGAGAAGTGGAAGTCTGCCGTGGTGCCTTCGGGAGGCGAGCCCAGACTATGTGGTGAATCAGACGTCGGGTGGGAGAAAGGATCCTCACTGAGGGGCCATTGTAGAAACAGACAAGAGAAAAAGGTTTAGAGTCTGAATTTAAGTGTGAAGTCAAGAGCAAAGAAAGGTCAAATCCAAAAACACCAAGGACGTCGGTGAACGTGGCCAGACAGAAGGAACAGATGTGCAAGAAACAATGAGTTTGGTTGGCAGACATGTCCAAAACTATAACAAAAGGCTCCCTTTTATGCAGCATGAGATTCTGTCCCAGGTATGGAAAAGAAAATGAAGACAGACAGGTTGAAAGACATTTCAGTACCTTCCTTTCTTAACCCACAACAGTGACAGACATCACTAATCAATTCCAGCGCCAGGTCCCATCACAGCTCAACACTAATGGCAGGCCAGTATCTGAGAAGACTGAGAATGCAGGCCAGTATCAGGAAGCCTGTGCTTCTGCCCTGGGATATAGACCTTGCCAATCTCTTATCAGAGCCCATGATCTAGGCCTCCTTGCAGTCAGAACCCCAAGTTCTATCCTCCAACCCAGCAGGACAGAAGCATAATCAGCCAGGCACTGTCCCTTATCTGCCAAAGGAGGCCACCTCACCTGTGACAGGAATGTCACCAAGATATAATCGGTGGCCTGTGAGCCATTCAGGGCCCGGGTGTTCTGAGTCCAGAAGTACTTGCTCTGGTACTTCAAGAAAGCCAAGCAGTGGACCCGAGTGCAGGCAGAAGCACCTGTCGCCACATCAGACCAACTGCTAAACTGCACAAAGAGACTGTGGCTGGTTCCCCACAGAGGCCTTGCGTTTTGTGAGGAGGCAGGCTGGATGCTGGATGATGATGGGTCCAGCTCCAGCCTAAGGGATGCTGTTTCCCCTCAGCCACTGTGGCTCCTGTATTTGCATAGCTTTGCAGAGCCCCTGCCCATGCTGCATCTCACCCCAGCCCCACAAGGAAGGGAAGCGATTTGATTTCTGCCACACTGGACCACAGGCCCTGGCAGTAAAGAGGACCGTCCTGGGCTGTGATGAGGGCCACACAGGGACCTTTGAGGGTCCATTGGGGAGATGCAGTGGGCATTTTGGTTAGTGACAGAATCCCCATGGTGCCTGGTGGAGCATCTCCAGGAATGACATGCCTTGTAAATGCTGACCCATGCTCAAGAGATTCTAACAGCCAGCAGTGCAGAGTGTCAAGACCATGGAGGACTTGACGGTTGTCTGAGGCTGGACACCTCCCTCTCTGTGGAATGGTGCCACTCCTTACCAAATGTCACTCTGTGGAGCCCTGGGTGCCCCATACTGCCTCACACAGCCCTCCCCCCTCTCTCTCTCTCTCTCTCTCTCTCTCTCTCTCTCTCTCTCTCTCTCTCTCTCTCTCTCTCTCTCTCTCTCTCTCTCTCTCTCTCTGGAGCCTGCAGAACCCCCTCACTTTATGTCCTGAGAGGTCCAGGGAAAGTGAGTGATTGTCCCTCACACCACACAGCTAGAAAGCAGAAAGGCCAGTCACTGGGTGCTGCGACATGCCACTCAAAGGCCTGAGGACCAAAAAAAAAAAAAAAAAAAAAGATGCTGTGTTTTATCTGTGCCTGACCCAACTGCTCCCATAAGGTCACAGCATGCCTCACCAGGCTTCCAAGTGAGTGCAGAAAACCCAGAGAGATGGCCCCCAGTGCTTCTGCTCACTGTCATGTGACCCCTCACAACAAAGAACACTGTCACAACTTGGTGATGAGGTGGTCACAGGGGAGACACTACGCTGCAAGGACACTGTCAGTGCCCCAGACTCAGCTTAGGAAGTCGATGCTTCACACTCAGCAAAACTGATGCAACTTGTTTAAGTTCAGACAACTAGAAGTTGGCAGAACTCTGGTTCTAACTCGGGCCCCTCCAGAGCCTGTAGCAATGATGAAAAGGGGCGTGCAGGGTTCAAAGCCCTCACAGTTGCCTCTCAAAGCAGCAGCACTGGAGATCTGGGGTGTGACTCAGTTGGTGGAATGTACAAAGCCCATAGTGCAATCCCCAGTACCAGTAATCAGGGTGTGGGGTGTACACTTGAACTCCCATCACTTGAGAAGTGAAAGCAGAAGGGTCAGAAGTTCAAGGACATCATCAGCTACTTATCAAGTTCAAGGCTAGCCTGGGCTACATGTCTCGGGAAAAACAAAGGGTGCTGTGCTGCTTTGCACAGTCCAGGCTGTCCATCCAGGCACGTCAGTGACTTGCCTTTGAGACTCTCTCAGTCTCTCTCTGTCTCTCATTGTTGAAGCAGTGTCTTGTTATTTAGTTCACACTGGGCTTGAACTCACTATGTAGCCCAGGCTGGCCCAAAATTCACTTGGCAATTCTGCCTTTGCCTGCCCACTGCTGGGATTTACAGGAGTGAGTCTGCATGCCCGTCTGCTGTTCCCTTTCTTCTGTGCCTCAGTTTCTTCACTCAGAATGTAGAATAATCTCCATTCCTTCGCAGCCTCCTTTATGAAGTGTTATCCATCCAAAAAGGCCTAAATTAGTGTTCCTGGGTAAGGGGTATGATCCAAGGGCTTAGAGAGTGGACATTTAAATCCAGGCAGCCCCAGGTGAAACCCAAAGGAGGGTGTCTTTACTACTCCATACCTCAGTTTCTCCATCCATAAAACAGTTCACAAAATGAGGTCCAGAGGAGCCATGAGCAATAAAAGGTGTAGTGCCCATGCAGGGTAAACGATAGGGCACTGTGATCATTGCCCCAGTGTGAAACCTCAGGCTAACTCCTCTGCCTGCCTGACCCACAGTTCCCTGTGAGTAGTGTGGACCTGGGAAGCCCCTCAGGAGACTAGGAGCAGATGCAGCTTCTACACCATACCCTACAGGGACTCACTCTCACTCTCAGAGTTACCGTCACCCATGGCTCCGTACACCTCCCACTCATCCCCCTAAAGCCCTCAGAATTCTTTCATTGTGAGAGAGCATCCATTTCTACAGCGTGCCTCCTGGCCTAGTCCTCTGGCTGGCATTTGTAACAGGAAGGACTCAGCATCCTACAGGTTGGTTTCCTAAGAGTAACATCGGGGTGGAAAGGTCACAGGCATCCAGATTAAGGCTCAGGTAGCCAGTGTGCATGTGCTCATCAAGCCTGCCCCTGGCCTCCATGACCTCGGGGGTGTGCCTGGAGACTTTCCTACCCCTTGTGTCAGCAAGAATGCAAAGCCACTGAGAGTGAGCTTGGGCACAGAGTGGATGAACATGGGAGACCCTGAGTGCCCCAAAAAAATTTCAGTCCCTTTCACAAACACATCTGTCCTTGAGAAGATGTCCCTCCGGAGTCCAGCATTGTCCCCAAAACTCTGGTCTTCCTAGGCATGTGTGTCTAGGAAACACTAAACATCTATTGTAGTTCAGAACAAAATATGCCACACTGTCCCTGCCCTCATGAAACTGTCACTTGGTAAGGGAGCCAAGTATAAGAAAAAATTGTGTTATTAATGATATAAATGGATAGTATTTGGGACTAGGAGAGCATTAGAATGGAGTTCACCCTCACCACATGAGGCTCAGCCAAAGAGGGGGCATTCCCAGAAGAAGAAACAGCACATGCAAAGGCCCTGAGGCAGGAAAGAACTGGGTTGAGGTCTCAGGGAGGAGACTAGTGTCACAGGATCGTAATGATGCAGATGGGACAGTGAGGCAGCAGAGGAAGGCAGGGAGCAGGTCTTGGGTCTTAGTAAGGATTGTGACTTTTAGCTGTATGTGATAGGAGCCACTGGAGTGTAGTAGATAAGGATTTAACATGAACACAATGCACCTTCCACTCTGAAAACACAGACTAAGGTTGAGAGCAGGGAGATGAGGTAGTGAAGCTATCCAGGACAGCAATGATGGTGACCTAACTGGGAGAAAGAATCAGGCAGCAAAAATCTGGCCAGAGGTGAGTTTTTCTTTGGATAGAGTTTTGCTATGTGTAAGCAGCAGGGTTAAGAGGTTAAAGAGGGCCAGGCATGTCCTAGCATAACGGTGGCACACACTTTTAATCCCAGCTCTGCAGTCAAAAGCAGGCAGATCTGATTGAGAGTTCAAGGTCAGGCCAGCCTACATAGTGAGACCCTGTCTCCCCCACCACACCCTAAGAAAAAAATAAAAGATGCGGGAGTGGACCCAAAAGGATCGCTGTAGACAAAATACAAAGGGAAGGGAAAGGTGACAGGACTGCCTGTTGAGACGAGGTGAAGGTATTAACCCAGGAATATTTATATGCAGAACCATTTCATCTAAAAGTTACATAGGAAAATAAAAAACTTCATTTTCTTTTGTGTTAACTGAAAAATAAATTAAAGTTTGACTTATTCAGATAAAACATGCTCTCCTGATTAATATTTACATATTCCAGTCAGAGCAGCCTACTGCAGCCAGCCACACTGCCTCTTCCAGGAGTTTGGATCAGATCCTTGCACACCTCTTGGTACATACTTTCGTGTGTGTGCATCCATAGAAATGTGGCACTCTGTTCTACACAAATGGAGCTGAACATCACATACTGTTCCAATGCTTGTTTTCTCTCACCAGTTTTCCTTGGAGAAACTTCCATGCTAGTGAACATAAACCAAGCTCATTTTTAAAAGAACTGCCGTGTAGTATATTGTGGGCTAGATGAACTACAGTGTATTTAGCCCACTCAGTTTCCAAAGACAGAAACTCATTTTTCTATAAATGTAGCTTTTAAAGAGCTTGTAGACTTTTTTTCCCCTCAAATATATAAGGCTTTTATTTATGTTAATGGAAGAACCCACATCACACTGACAGCACAAATATTTAGCAACAGCCAGCCTGGTGACTATGCCTTCCAAATCCCTCCAGGTGCCTTGGAGCTAACTCTGTGCAGAACATGAGGCTGTCTCCGGAACAGCAGGAGGGAGGCAGAGTTCTTGCCTTTGACCTGCTCACTGCGTCCTGTCAAAGGCAGATAGCAGGCATGGAGAGAGCAGTCATGGAGCCTCTGCAGTCTGAGCTTCAGCTATGTGTCATGGCTGTGAAAAGGCAGGCTGCCCTGCTGCCGATTCTGTGTGGTTAACATCAGAGATCAGAGGGAGGAAAGGGTGTCCCCTCCCTAGGCCCCAGCTTTAGAATGCGGAGGCTCAAAGAGAAGCACCCACCTGCCAACTGTCCAATGTGCAGAGCGCCCCCTCCTGGGGCAGTGAGGAATTGCTGCTTTGCAGTGTTTTTGTGTTGAGGCACTTCCTGTGGAGGAAGGGTCATATGGGCAGTGAATATGGCTTTGGGGCCTCTATTTTTCCAAGGGGAGGGGACAAGCCACCAAGAGGCAAGCTGAATGAAGTATCTTCTATGAGGCTGACAGAGTATGGAATGGCCACAGTTTGAGTGTGTGCAACAAGGCTTAGTTTGAGGAATATGGGCTCCCCATGGGTCACACCCCCATACATCTCCACAGCATGGACAGGGCCAGGGTAGAAGATGGGGTACAGTCCTCTCCCGCAACCAAACCACACTGCTTAAAGGCCAAGTAACTTCCATGTTTCAGTGTCTGTTCCTGCAAAGGGACATCTGGGGGAACGTTGGGGGCATAGCGCAGATCGGTGTAATTTGTGTTTCAGATGAACAGCAAGTAATTAGTTTATTAGTTATATGTCCCAAGACCATACAGGGCATCACTCACACTAAATAATGTGTTTGCTATTTATTCTAAATGACAAGTGGCTGGCTCTCTGTTTCATCTGGGAACCATACTCAGGAGTCTAACTCTTCCTTGGTAGAAATAATTGATATTTTCATAGCATCTAGAGATCCACATCAACCAGCCCCACGATGTCTGATACTCTCTGTCCACACAGAACATTCTGGAGCCATGAAAGTCCCACCATGAACATCACAGTACCTCAGCTTAACTCAGGTCAAGAACATTAAGGGATTTGAATCAGTGACCCTCATGTCTGCATCTGGGTCATGTTAAAGGCCCATGTCCCCCACCATGTTCTACCTGTACTACCCCCTCCTGAGGAAACTGATAACCACACAGGTGGCAGGCCCACACAGCGACCTATGTGGCAGGCCAGGTGACACCTGAGAATTTGCATTTCCTCCAGTTCCTGGGAGAGGCTTCTGGTCTGAGGGCCACCACAGCCCAGCAGCACAGCGAGATCCCAGGGAGTTCTTTCCCTCTTAAGACATGGCCCTGCCCAGTTCAGTCAAAAAACTGGCATTGGGGTCTGGGTGTAAATATACACTTTAAATGTCCCAGCAACAATAGTGTGGGGCCAGGAGGACACCCCATACCTTGTAGGTGGCTCATAATGACAGTACTAGCAGCTGACAGCCACTGGGTCCTTTGCCACTCTGAGCACAGGAAAGGCAAACATTACTGTCATTCAAATGCCTGGCACAAGAAAAATGGGCCCCGGAGAAAAGGCCACCTGCCCGAGGACACAGGACCAGGAGGAGCAGTCCAGGCATCTTATCACATTTCACCATTTCAGCCAATTGCTGAAAGTCCCTCGTAGTACTTTCCTGGGAGCTGCCCATTGGGCTAGCCTCTGGCAAGGGATAGAGCCTACAGACTCCTCCCACAGCCGCATCACACGGCTGTAAATGCCCACTCTGCACACCAGCCCAGCTGTTAGTGCTGTTGTTATCACTGAATCACATCCAAGTTATAACAGGCTCCTGGCCCCACCACACCCTCTTTGATCACATGTACAGGTACCCACAGTCTCCAGCTCATGCTAGGTCCTACAGCTGTCATCCGAAGCCTCTTGGACACAATCTAGTTTGAACCACTATTGTTTTATTGAATGTAAGTAGCAGGGCCCTGAAGCAACCTGATGGTTTCAATTCCCTAGATACCTTCGGGGCTGGGGGCCCAGACTGCCTTGGACCCGTCATCAGGTACGGGCACTGTGGGTTCTATGCAGAAGCTTGCTCAGGCTTCCCCTCACCGCTTCAGGCTGGAGAGTCCAGTGGCTGCTGGGCTTGTCTCACTGGCCTTCACCATAGCAGGATCCTATGCCTTGGTTGCAGCATGTACACTGCACAGCATGGCCCAGCAACTTGACTGTGTACAAAGCTCTGCCAGAGCTGTGTGATTCAGGGATCCTCAAACACAGTAGTCCCAGGGTCACCACCCCCTCCCACCCAGAGAGTGTAAAATCTACTCAGGGTCATGAACAGCAAGGAGAGATAGGTACAGCCAAGTCCCCAGCACCCCTCAGGGGGAGGGGTGCTGACACCTAAGCCAGGCACACACAGATTGAAGTACGGAGCGCCTGGCTGGGGTCTGGCTTCTGGTGCAGCATTTTGCATAGCACACACAAGGTGCTGGGTTCCATCTCTAGCACGGCAAGGAAAGAAGTGCCCAACATTCCAGGCCCAGGGCAGTAGTAGGGGTGGTGGCAGTGGGGATATGGCAGTCAGTGGCAGTGGTGAGTGTGCAGTTGTTGCTGGAAGTCAGTAGTAGCCATGTAATGTGGCAGTTTATAGCCTCCCGTTGCTAGTCACGTGGCTTTGGACAGCTCACACTGGGACCCAGCCCAGGGGATATAGAATTTGGCTCCGAAACATCTCCAGTGGGAGCTCTTGTATCAGATTCCAGCCTTCTGGTTTACGAAAGCTTGGAAGATGTCTCCACTGGATCCCACGAGCCAAGATGCTCTTTGCCTTAGTCTTCACTGCTCCTGATTGCCTCCCCACCACCACCGCCTTCACTCGTTGGCCCACAGTTGTTGACACAGAACCTGGGTTCTTAGGGTCTGGCCTATGGGTCCCCGGCAGAACAGAAGCACAGAGCTGTGGTCTGACCCAACCCCCCCCCCAGAACTGATTCCTATGTTGTCCACCATTTGTCAATCATTAGAACCACCGAGCTTCAGGGGGATTGAAGACTCAATCAGGCCCTGGCTTAGTCCACACCATACACGCCCAGTTTCTAGAATGTCAAGCAGAAAGAAGGCACAGCCACTCAGGAACCTGGGGACCCTCTGGGAACCCTCAGTGTCTAGATGGGAAAACAGGCTCAGAAAAGGAACTTGACAGCCAGGGGCCTGGCAAACCTCGCACAAGCCACCGGAGCCCCATCCTCACTGGTCCCCCCTCTCAGCAGCACCCACTCCTAGAAGAAAGCCTAAAGCTCATGCACAAGTAAGGAGTGCACCTCCCTCCAGGTAGTCCAGAAAACGAGAGGTTTTGGTTAAAAGAATAAAGCCCAGGGCCTCTGAGATGCAGAGCAGCGAGGGAGCCACACGGCCTCTGAAGTTCCCAGGAGGCTCCGTTTGTTTTCTCGGTGTGCAGACATCCCACACAGGACAATGGGGACAGTGCTTTAACGTGGCAAACACGGGGCTTACGGGACCCCAGGGAAGCCACCATCCTCCCCAGATGGCCCAGGATCCTGCTTCCCCTGAATCCCAGGCCTGGATTGCAGGCCCCTCAGTGCTTACAGCAGTGAGTCAGACCTGTGTCTGCACACCGTTCTCTCCAGGTTCCTTAGAGGCTCAAACCCTGTGGGCTGAAAGGATGAATGAGTGGGTGCTCCCACAGAGGACTGAGACATAACCCAAAAACCAGATTATATATAGTACCTTTTTAAGGGCCAGCAAGCTGGCCCTGCAAGTTAAAGGCTCTTGCCACCAAGCCTGGTGACTAGTTCCGTCCCCAGAAAATAAAATAGCTGAATCCTCAGTTCCCATCCCAGCATGCCTTCCCCAGAAAATACAAAAGGGCTGAGGTTTCTTTTTTAGGGTGCACCTCTCCCTGACTCCAACCACCATAGCTGCCCGTTAGGTGAACCTGGAGGGACCTATCCCTTTGTGCCTGAATCTCACTACACCCAGACATGTGAACCACAGTCATGAGTGAGATGAGTCTAAAGCCTCCTGTGCCAGCCTGAGGGACAGGCTGAGACCAGACTTTGCCCCAGAGCATGAAACTGGATGACAGAGGATTCATCCCACAAACCCATAATCCATAGGGGCCAGGAGAGGCCAGTAATATGGTGACTGCATTCTGCCCCTATAAGACAGTGGACATGTTGTGTAGGAGCAAGGAGGCTGAGCTTGGCTCAGGAAGAGCACAAGCCTGATCGTGGCTAGATGGCTCCAGTGGTGAAGGTACTTGCTGTGCAAGCCTGCCAACCAGAGTCTCAAACTCTCAGGAAGGTGGGGAAAAAAGAGCTCACATGACAGTTTTTCTCTGACCTATAAACACATGCTATGACACACACGTGTCACACATATATCACACACATCCACACACAAGAATAATGATTATAAGTTAATAAGAAACATAGACCAGAGCAGGACACTGCTGTGGCCCAAGTGTCTAGCACACGCTTATTTCTCTACTAGTACTCAACACACCAATCTCTGCGTTGAGTACTCACCCAGGGGCTCACTAGTCCTTAGTCATCTATGTCTTTGTGCAGACATACAGAAGGAGGCCATGTGGAGAGCTCAGCATGTGTTTTCAAGGGCAGAGGGAGTCAGAGGCCAGTCAAGAATAGCCCCGGGTAGGCTGGGATGGAGGTAGAGAGTGAAAGGAGGCCTCAGCTGTAGCCTAGAAGTCAGAGGAGAAGCAGTGCAGCAGGACGGGACGCGTGACTTCAATCTGGAATTGCCGAGGTGTTGCAAGGTCAGAGGTCAGGTGCATAAGGCTACGGAGGTACCTAGACTCAGAGAACTGGTGGGATGCCGGGGGACCCCACTGCTCCAACAGGTGCATGTCAAGGCTATCCTTGCTGCCCTGGTCCAGGAGCCATAGCCAGAGCCAACTGAGTGCCTGCTGACCTCAAGATGGATCTCACAATAATGCATGTGTGTGTCCATGGGAGATTGGCTCCCAGCTGGTGCTGTGCTGTCTCATTCTCAGCTCTGCCCCAGGATCTGCTGCAGGGCTGCACACTGCACTGGTGCATAAGAAAAGCTTGCTGACTCAAGCAACACACGAGCCTATGAGTTAGGTGTCCTCACTGCCACCATTGTCATCGTCACAGCAGAAGGGGAAACTGAGGGCCAGGCTGTATTCAAAACCCAGAGGAGGTTCATTGTGGAAAATGAAATAAAACTGCAAGCTCTGCCATGTTTAAGAAGTGGGAACTCATACCAGGGGGAAAGCGGGCTGCATGATTGCCCCCATGCTCACTGGAGCAGAATATCCTACACTGGGTAGCCAAGGGCCAGGAATGGCTTCTCTCACAGCTCTGAAGCCCTAGTCCATGACCAGAGGGCTGGCCAGGCTCTGCCCTAGACCCATCAGGAGAGGCCATCCCTAACTTCTTTTAGCATTTGGTGACTCTGTGGTGTCCTTTTGTTGTAGTTGTGTCCCTCCAATCTCTGCCCATCCTCTTACACAGCTGTCTCCCTGCCTGAGTCAGTATTGCCCATAAGGACACTTATCTCTGGACAGAGGGATACCTGGGTAATCTAAGATGCTCTGGCCTTAGTGTCATCTCCAGGCAGGTCACTGATCCAGGTCCTGGGATATAGGCTTGAATACCGACAGATTCCCCAGCTTACAATGGTCTGGCTGAGAATCTCTCAGCTGAAGGGGGCATTGTGTGGTATGACTGTGCTGAGCTGTCTGATGTCCAGAGTCCAGAGTCAAGTGTATGAGATGTTCTTTGGCATGCACGTCCATGGGGATGAATACCACCATGATTCTGGAAGTATCCATGTTTCTGGGTTCCTCCATTCACTTAGCAGGGACCTCCTCAGGACATGAATAGCTTGGAACACTGGGCTCCTAGGCCAAATGCCTGGAAGGTTCCAGCCACGTTTGCTCGCTCCCTCCTTAGCTCCTAGTGATAGGCATGCATCTCTCCCAGCCCCCGCCCAACTCATCTGTCCTCTGTCCACAGGTTTGCCAGGCACCACTCCCGACCTGGAAAAGAGAAAACAGATTTTTGGGCAAAATTTCATACCTCCAAAGAAGCCAAAAACCTTCCTGCAGCTGGTGTGGGAAGCATTGCAGGACGTGACACTCATCATCCTGGAGATTGCGGCCATCATCTCCCTGGGACTGTCCTTCTACCACCCACCCGGAGAGAGCAATGAAGGTAGGATGTCCCAGGCACTCCTAAAGCACACGGCATTGTGGAAGGGTGCCACAGCACTGCACAGAGGGAGTGAGCTCACTGGGACTCAGGCCAGAGAGAGCAGGTCAGGCCCAAGGTCCCAGTCAGCCCACTGTGAATGCAAGGCTAAGCCAACAGTGATAAAACACTATTTATTAGGCATCTCCAGCATGCCCAGCTTGTGCCTCCTTTGAAGATGAGGTAACTAGGGTGTAAAGAAGGTGGTTGAGTTGATCTGGGTCACCCAGAATCTAAGTTTGTTTTCTTTTATTCTCACAAAATACCATAAAGAGACATGTCTTTTGTTCTAGAGAGTTCCAAGGCCAACAGCAGGGCTAGGTGAGGGGCTTGAGCTACACTACAATGTGGTGCAGGGAAGGGTTGCATGGTAAGGCCAGGCATTTCTTCCTCGTTCCAGGATGGCCCCAGCCTAATCCATGTTACCTCATCAAGGCCCCATCCCCAACGACCTCCTCTATGGGAGCCTAGGGGTTAAATGTCCAGCATGGAACCATAGTGCCCACCTGGGAGAAAGGGCCGCAGGTTGTGGAGCATGATACAGCATGCTACCAGGCTCCTTCCAAGGCCATTTCTTCCTGTCACCTGACGATGGAAGTAGGAGTCAATTCTCTCTTTCTACCATATGGGTCCTGGGGATTGAATTTAGGTCATCAGGCTTGGCAGCAAGCACATTACCCACTGTGCTGTCTAACCGGCCCTGATTTCTTTCCATAGAGGATTGGGGAGAAGGCAAATAAAAAGTTGGGCAGAAAATGTTGGAAGCAAACAAACCAGTTGTGTTTTCTACTGTGATTCAGATTTAAGTCTGACTTGAGCTGTAGGCTAGTGAGAGGGATGTACCGTGGACAGCCTTCCTTATGGTTTCAGCCAATGTAGAAGACTGAGGATGGTGTGCCTGACATATAACCTAGTTTCCAGAGCTAACCCAAATCGGGCCTGTTGTGGCAGAAACCCATTACCTCTTCACTTAAGCCACACGGTAACCCTGTAGACAGATACTATTCTCTCTTTATTTTTGAGACTGTATTTAGTTACATTTCTCCTTTCCTTTTCCTCCCTCCAAACACTGTCATATCACCTTCCCAGTGTCTGCTTTCATCCATTGTTATTGCATGCATATCTGTATTTGTACATTTGTGTAAATTCCCAAACATAACCTGTTGAGTCCATATAATGTTATTGTGTGTCTGTTTTCAGGGGTGACCTTTTGACAGTGGACAGCCAGTTGGTGTGTTCTTCCCTGGGGAGGGCCACCTCTCCTGCTCCCAGTTTTACTCAGTTGTAGCTCTTTGTGTATGGTTGAAGGATCTCGTGGGCTTTTTCCCTGTGCAGTCGGCATGTTCACTGGGGTCATTCTTGTTCAGCTCACATTTGGGCAGTGGTGTTGATGAAATGTATGGGTGTAGCTTCTGATGTTTACTTAGAGACACAATCTCATGGCAAAGTCCCTGGTCCTCTGGCTCTTACAATCTTTCTGTCCTTTATTCCTAAATGTTCCCTGACCCTTAGATGTGGGAATGTTTTGTAGACGTGTCTATCCACTGAGCCTAGGCTCCACAACTCTGCATTTTGATTGGTTGCATTTTCTATAATGGTCTCCACACATTGCAAAGAGAAGTTATTATTGGTGATGGATGAACAGTACACTCATCAGGCTAGACCCAGGTGGAGTGACATGCTATTCTTATGAGTCCCCAAGCCTGTGGAGGATGTGCCAAGGTCACTCACCAAGGGGCTGAAACTCTGTGGCTCTGGCAAAAACATCCAGCTCTACAAAAAAGGACTGGGGCTGAGTCACCAGCATCGTGGCCTCCCATGGCCCTGCTGAGCAAGGTAAGATGAGGGCAGCTAGCAGAGGCCAAGACAGGATGACAGAGCTCCTGGGGTGTGCCAAGAGGGACCCCATGGCTCCAGACAGATGACTGCCATGAACATTTCTGGGGTACACAAACCCAGGGCCCAGAGATCATGGCTTGGTGGCTAGTGTGGCCCAAGTTGTCCCCTTTCTGCCCCTGCTGCACCTCATTACCGCTGGTCCAGCCACACGTTCAGTGGAAGGAAACTGCCTACACTGTGTCCCACCAGCAAAGCAATGGAGGGAGGGAGGCAGGACAGGTTCCTCATAGCCTAGAGTTAGTTGGGATTTTTTCTTTCTTTCTTTCTTTTGTTTTTTTGTTTGTTTGTTTGTTTGTTTTGTTGGGTTTTTTTTTTTTTTTTTTTTTTTTTTTTGCTCTTTTGGGGGGCCTACCCACTGAGTCTTATTCTTACTTATGAATGTCTGGCCTTAGCTTGGCTTGTTTCTAGTCAGCTTTTCTTAACTTAAATTATCCCATCCACCTTTTGCCTCTGAGCTTTTACCTTTCTTTTCTTACTCCGTGGCTTGCTGTGTAACTGGGTGGCTGGCCCCTGATGTCCTCCTCTCCGCCTTTGAATTTGGGTCTTTCCAAGTGCGGAATCTCAGTGTGTCATACTGACTTGACTCTACGTGTTCCAGTACTCCAATAATCACACACACACACACACACACACACACACACACACACACACACACACACACACAGGCTCCGAGGAAACACACAAGGGGGGAGACAGAGCATGTGGCAAGAAATGGGAACAACCAAACTCCTACAAAACAGGGTATCAGGCTTTGGATTCCATCCTCTCTTCCTTCCTCTCATGCCTCAAAGTGTATACAGCCCTCCCATGGCTCCTTGGATATTATTTACCACCTTCTGTATACTTGAAGTCCTCTCTGGGCTTCTGATGACATCTGGCGTGACATCTGTGTAAACAGCTGTGAGACCACGTTACTTAGGGAGTAATGACAAGAGAGGGTGGCCATGATCAGTGCAGATGCGGTGTCTCCTCGCTGATCATTCCCCATCTGTGGTCACATGACAGAAGCCTGAGTTCTATGACACTCAGAGCTAACAGCACAAGGGCTCCATCTCTAAGGTTCCCTGTTCTTCCCATGCTTGGGGAAGGAAGTTGTAGCTCTGTAGGTGTCCTTCACAGAAACACAGGACCACAGTCTCTTAGTTCCCCCAGCTCAGGCGAGGTGAATTCCAACTGGTTCCTGCTCT
Source organism: Cricetiscus sungorus (assembly GCA_030556225.1). Lineage (NCBI taxonomy): Eukaryota > Metazoa > Chordata > Mammalia > Rodentia > Cricetidae > Cricetiscus > Cricetiscus sungorus. Next base: position 25,604,082 of record JANBXA010000735.1, on the reverse strand, counting down.
GTGTCATGTGCTCAAGGCTTGAGCCCATGGGACCCCATGGCAGGCACTTCCCAAGGAGAGCCCCCTTCACCCTGTGGCCCACCTGAGGCGGCGGCCACCCATGATCACCCCATTCTGCTGATGAGAAAATTGAGCTGGTTTGCAGCTGAGATTTGAACTTGGGGTGGGGTGGGAGTGAGACAGTTTTCAGTGGTACCAATGTAATAGCCACTACCATTGAACAGTGGTCTGGTTGAACCATTTTTAAGTTGCTGAAACAATTCAAAACTTCCAAGGAGTTTACTGGCCTTTAGGGAGTACTGATTCAGCTAGAGACCTGAAATCTTCCAACAGCATGTGTACCTGGCCATAGCCATTCTTTACCTTCCCACACATTCCCTGAACTCGTCTCATTGCTTCCGACCCCTGGGCTTCCAGAAGCTTCTGTTGGAGTCCCTTGGAATCAGATAGGCTGCCCAGATGGTCATGTCTTTGTCACCTGCTATGGCCTTGGGGCAGGACAAGTCTGGGCTCATATTCCAGGGCTATAGTCAAACTCTAGATCTGCTGTGTGATTTGAGCTGAATCACTGACTATCTCTGAGCCTCTTTTCTTTCCTTGACCATCTGGAGGATGAGGATGGATGCTTGAGGCTGCTTAGGCCTCTGCCAACCTAGCCCCTGTGGAAGGTACCCTTCTAAGTTGGCCAAGGTGGATGGTCAGACACTGCCTCTGGGATATTAAACCATGAGAAGAGCACCAGCTCTCACCCAGGGTGTGACCCCCGGCCACTCAGAGTCTTGGGTTCTGCATTCAGAAATTCAGGTGCCTCTTGGTCTTGAGCCCCCTGTGGGGAGCAAGGAGAGGCTGGGGAGCCGTAGACTCGACACAGTCTGGCATTGCAGACATTCACTCTGAGCCTTCGTGTCAGGCATATAGGTATTTTTCTTTTTCTCATCTACCCATGGGCCTGGCCAACATTGAGAGTTGTGGGCCATTACTAGGGACTCAGTAGCGCCAAGTGTGGGGTGCAGGGTTCCTGTCAGTGAGGTAGCAGCCTGTGTCTTGAGTCCTGTTGTGCTTGCTGTGGCCTGAGTTGAAGAGAACCTGCTACATGGTGAGTGTGTCCAGGAGTTACCCCTTTCCTGTCCCCAAGCCCCAGGAGGTGTTGCCAAGCAATGCTGCTCACCACTTCCATGGCATTACATAAAGGCAGGCATGGTGTAATCCCAGCACTCAGAAGTAGAGGCAAGAGGATCAGGATTCCAAGATCATCTCAGCTACATAGCTAATTTCAGTCAAGCCCAGGCTACACGAAATCCTGTCTCATGAGAAAACTGACACTCAAGAGAGTCGTTTATTTGAGGTCTCACAGCTAAGACAAAAGTAGGGCTGGTATCATTCAGATGCCGTGCTGCCTGGGTTAGCATTCTCATTTTCCACCCTCCCTTCCTAGTTCTGGCAGTTAGTAGATCTCTCTGAGAAGCCTTGGCCTCCCCATCAGTGGGAGACTTACAGCAGGGGTCCTATAAAGTGACCAGGAGGTGCCCTTTGCCTAGAGCATGGCACACAAGGGCACACCAAGTCTGTCATCTGATTATCAGTGATTACTTGGCATATCTAAGCTATGTGGAAGCTCTTGTCTGGTGTCCTGGAGATCCACTGTGTCCCTGTCTCTCTGCAGGATGTGCCACCGCCCAGGGTGGGGCAGAGGATGAAGGAGAGGCAGAAGCAGGCTGGATTGAAGGGGCTGCCATCCTGCTGTCAGTCATCTGTGTGGTCCTGGTCACAGCCTTCAATGACTGGAGTAAGGAGAAACAGTTCCGGGGCCTGCAGAGCCGCATCGAGCAGGAGCAGAAGTTCACCGTGGTCCGGGCTGGACAGGTGGTCCAGATCCCTGTGGCCGAGATTGTGGTCGGGGACATCGCCCAGATCAAATATGGTATGTCTTCCTAGCCATGGTTCTAGAGCTGGAGTCTGGGTAGAGGTGGGACAGGACAGGCAGATACAAAGAACTTAACCCAAGGAATGGGGTGGGATCCATAAAAGCTGACATTGTGGCGGGATGTGTTCTGAGGTCCCAAGGGTCCCAGAGAAGACAGGTTTCCCATATCCAGTTAAATCAGAAATGTCAGATTCATAGCATGCATGGCACTGCACTCCAGCTTCCATCTGTAGCAGACATGACTAATCAACCACTGCTCATAGTCTGAATACAGCCTCAGAAGGCTTCCCAGCACAGCATCACTAATACTCAGAGTGGGTTTATGAGACAAAATCCATTTCCCATCCCTGAATTGACTTCATATAGATCTTTCCAGGCTGGTGGAATTTAGCAAGAGTCGAAGTGGGTGGGTGAATATCCCAAGCCAGTCATATTGCTACTGAAAAAGTAGGTAGGCCAGCTCCAGAAGGGGTTTGGATAAGATGTGCCCTAGGTCAGTAGACACAGGTTGGGAGATTGGAATGGCACTACTCACTCAGTCCTAGTGGCTTACTCGACTGGAGTGTTTTCAGTTCACCCAAAATAGCCTGCTTTGTCATGAAAGGCCTTCTCCAAGCCATGGGAAGACTACAGGAAAATGAACCACAGACCCTGGGCCCAGGGACACATCGGATAAAAGGATATACACTATGAAGGACATACCTGCATTGGCCAGGGTGGCTCTGTATCAGGTCCCAAGGATGTCACTTTAGCTGCCCATTGGCCTGCATGTACTATCTTGGTTCTGCACTCTGGGGCCTAATGGGCACCTCCCCCATGGGTGCCCCAGCTTCTCTGGCCACCTGACTTTGCTGACTGCCTGTCTTTCTCCAATTAGGTGACCTCCTTCCTGCTGATGGCCTCTTCATCCAGGGCAATGACCTCAAGATTGACGAGAGCTCGCTCACAGGGGAGTCTGACCAGGTGCGCAAGTCTGTGGATAAGGACCCCATGCTGCTGTCAGGTAAGCTGTGGCCCGTGTGCCTCTGTGGCCACTTCCCACCTGCCATGGGGAGGCAGGTGTGGCCCTGGCTCTGGGGTTGATGGCAGGATCATTAGGCCTTGTGTGCACACTACCCCTTTCCCAAGCAAGCTCACATTATACCTGCCATGCACAGCCACAGCCTGGCCTCGCACTACTACAGCAAACATCACAGAGTGTCTTCTTATCCCTGCAACATAGCTTCTAGTGGCTTTATCAGGATATTATTCTGAGTAGGATGGGGTTGCCTAATGGCCTTGGCTTTGGTTTTTTGGTTTTATTGTTGTTGTTTGTTTGTTTGTTTTGTCCTTCTGGATACCACAGAGGCAAGAAATGGGCTGGGGAGGCCATGTGGGATGGAACATCTCCATGGAACATCTCCTTCCCTACAAGATAACAAATAGACCACATTGCCTGGCCATGCTGTTTGGGTCTCCAGCCCCCACCCCTTAACAGCTAACCACATAATAGAGATATAAAACGGTATGCAAAAGTCAAGAAGGGAGTAGAGAGGCCAGGGGGGTTGCATTGAGCTGGGGTGTAGAGGATGAATAGGAGCTCAATTGGTCCATTTCCCTGCAGGTGGGTGGGATTCCCTAGCAACACAAAAGGAAGATCCAAGAATCTTCCAGGTAATGGAAAGGTTGAAGTATTTATGTATCTAGAATCTATTCACAGCTTGTCTTAGTTGGGGTTTCTAATGCTGTGATGTAACACCATGACCAAAAGCAATTTGGGAGCAAAGGGTTTGTTTTATTCATAGTTCCATATAATAGTTCATCAGCAAAAGCAGTTGGAAACTCAACCATGGCAAGAACCTGGAGAGGCCATGGAGGGGAGCTGCTTACTTGCTTGCTCCCCATGGCTTGATCAACCTACTTTCTTTTAGAACCCAGGACCACCAGCCCAGGGCCCCACCCACAACAGGCTGGGACCTCCCCCATCCACACTAATTGAGAAAATGCCCTACAGCTAGATCTCCTGGAGGCATTTTCTCAATTAGTACTCCGTTACCTCAGATGACTCTAGCCTGTGTCAAGTTGACATGAAATTAGCCAACATAGCCTTATATCTATTTTGCCCTGTAAACCAGGCTAGCCTCATCCCCTATATCTATTGAGCACCAACTGTACGCCAGTGGCTAACAGGACAGACAAGGTCTGTGCTGTGCTAGAATTTAGAATCAGGTGAGGGCAGCAGTCAAGGAAGGAAACACAAGCAAATAGGTGATTTCTGAGACAGTAAATCCATCAAAGATGCAAGATTGCATTGAAAAGGGTCCCTGAGATCAAGAAGCATCTCAACAGGCCAGGGAACACCTGACTCAAGAGGTTACATTAGACCTACAGTCAGAACATTGAGAAATGCATTCCTGGCAGAGAAACAGCAAGTGCAAAGGCCCTGGGGTCTGAGTAAGAGCTCATGGAAGGTCTCCAGTGCCCTCTGGGAACAAAGAGCCATGTGAGAGATGAGGAGATGGTCCCAGCCCCATCAGCCCTGGTTCTAGCCTCTGAGCTGCAGGAGTTGACAGCAGGTAGCTATCTTTGGGGGAAGTGTGCAGTGGCTTCTATGGGATTCCAGGGTAGATGGTGACAGTCTCCATATAGCATGGAGAAAGAGCAGGAGGGAGGATGCTAGCAGGATCTGGAGACAGCATTCAAAGTCACTGGCTAACAGTGTCACAAACCAACCAGGGAGGACAGACAGAGATTCCAGAATATGGATGCCACTGGTTTTGGGTGAGTCACCAGGTCTCAGGTCCCTTACAGAGGCATGAGGCCCAGAGGAAAAGGGGGCACTGGAAATGAAACCAATCTGGAGGTGAAGACAAAGCCAGTAAGAGACAAGAGAGGAGCCATGAGGGGGAGTTTGAGCAACACAGCTAGGGCTTCTATGGTTCTTGTCCCTTCCCTCTATCGGGGAGAAGGGAGGAGCTGGGGACATCTTAAAGGCCAGAAGTGCTAGAAGCCAGAAGAGAACAGAGGCCTGAGGTTCTTGGAGATGGGATAAGGACATGTCCCAGATGGACTAGGATGGAGCTGGTGACAGTGAGAACACTCTAGGTCTCACCAGTAGTCAAGTGAGTCCTTGAAGTCTGGGCTGGTCATCAGGTCAAGAGCAGGTGGCATGCGGGGACCAGGACAAGCAAGGGAGATCTACAGAAGCCACCACAGGTCCCCAAGGTTATGTGGAACCAGAGAAGTGGCTTTGATTTGCCCTCCAGATACCAAGGTCCAAGGAAGATCTTTGTAGGCAAGATGTAGAGGATGGCTGGGCCAGAGATTTCCATAGGTTGTACTGATCTTGCCGGGCTGGTGGGCTGGTGGGAGGCCCCAGAAAACATGCTTCTCCCCTTGAAAGGGTCTGTTCACAGGGAAGAAAAAAGAGAGTTGGAGTCAAGATCCACAAAGACAGCCCTGGCACATGATAAACTAAGTGGATGAGAAAGAAGCCGGTGACACATAGAGGACCAGCTGGGTGGTAGGAGAGGGGGCAGAGCATGGACAGTTGTGGTTAGCAGTAGGGAACAGAGCGAATGCAAGAATAGTGTGTCTGCCGCTGGCTGCATGAGCAGGGCCTGAACAAATCAGAGTGACTTGCTGGGAGGGCACTACATCTGATGCCCTCTCAACTCTGAGAGTCGCAGTTTCACCCTCCACCCCCTGGACCTCACTACAGACCCACGGGATGGATTCCTACGAGCCACTGAGGACAGATGGACCCTTCCCCCATATTTAGCTTGCTTCCTCTTTGCCTGTTTAAGTGCTACCATATGCTCAGGACCCACCTCACTAGGAAGGTCCCTGTGACCACCAGTGTCCTCCATAGCCACTCCTGTTAGCAACTGCGTACTGCTTTGCAATGTTGATGAGTTTTGCATCGTGCAAACCATCAAAAATAAAGAGCAGCCAAAAAAAAAAACAGTCAGGTGGTAGCAATCCACACCTTTAATCCCAGCACTCAGGAGACAAAAGCAAAGCAGGTGGATCTCTGTAAATTTGAGATCAATCTACAGAATGAGTTTCAGGAAAGCCAGAGCTACACAAAGAAACTCTGCCTCAAAAAAACAAAGGAAAGAAAGAAACAAAGAGCAGAATTGACAATGTTCCCAACAGACAAAATGTAACTGGTCTCTCATTGAGGGGCCGCCCACAGCAGACACCAGTTCTCCAGCCAATCAAGTCCAGGTAGAGAGCCCTGAGCCTGAGACCACTGCCATCCAGGGGCTGTGCCCAGATTTAGCTCCAAGCCGAGCGAGTGAGGAGGGAGAAGCTGTGAAGGATGTAGGAAGATCAGGCAGCAGGTGATGGACAGGACCTGAGCTCTGGAATGCACTTTCTGTGTGGTCTCAGACATGTTGCTGCTTCTCTGGGCCTCAGTTTACCTGTGAGACTCGGAGTGTCCATGGTGACACAAAGGGAGAGGCTCTAGGACAGGGTCAGTAGAATACACTGAAGACCCCTGAGGACGTCCTTCCTTATGGTGGAAACAAGGCTGGGTTTTAATTCCCTTTGACTGGGGCCCCAGAAAATCTCCACATCACCCCGGAGCCTCTATTTGCTCACGTGTAAAACGGCTTGGTTGTCTCGGTTCATAGGAATATTCAGAAGCAAGGAACTTTCCTTCATCTCCATGTCTCTCCCTGCCCCCTTCCTCCTCTCAAGACTGCCCCCCACCCTTCTGGCGTTGCTGCCATGAGTAGATGCTCTAAACTCCATCCTCCTGCCAGGAGGCCTTGCCAGCCTTCCTGTCTGCAGACCTTGCAGGTACCCAGAGGCACTAGTTTTAGGGTATCCATGGATCTCCCCCAAATCCCAATTTCAGAATCCTTTCCTGACACACAATCTGACAACAAAGGCAAAAAAAAGTCGAGTTCTATTGTTTGTCCTAGAAGAACACTCAGTCCCTAGGAGCTTGTGTCCATGGTGGGGGGTGGTGGCACTGGTAGTCTGTTGTGGGGACCACAGGTCTGTGCTCACTTCCAAGCACTGCAAAGGTGAGGAAAGACAGAGAAAGAGAGTTCCAGCTTAGCATTCACCAAATCTCAAGTTGGTCCCCAAAACCAAGGGAAAGAATCTAGAAAGATCTCATATTCAGAAGCAGCAGCCTACCTTGTAGGCATCCACATAGCATCCCCCAGGATGGATTGGTGAACAGATACCCAAACTATGACACATCAATGTCACATCAATGGGCAGAGAGAAGGGCTGAGAAAACCAGAAGCCCAGGTCTGTGGCTGCAGGGTTCTCAAACACCAGAGCAAGGCTGTATTTGCTCTATTGTCACCTGGAGAGGCACCAACCATGATGCTCTCCTGGCAATGCCCCCACAGTAGCGGTAAATCTTGGCTTTTACAGACAAAATCATCTTCCAATGTTTATACTTGCCTGGGTCAGTTTGCTTAACCCTGGGGTCATCTCAAACTTCCAGAAAGGCTTCACATGCCCCAGGGTCAGTATGGGCCAGAGGTCAGAGGCAAGGAGCACAACACAAGAAGACTGGGATCTGATCCGGGGGCTCTGATTGCATCACTGGGACCTCAGGGGGCCAGCCAAGACCTTGGGACAGTGGTCCTCAACCTGTGGGTCTCAACCCCTCTGAGTGTCTAATGACCCTTTCACAGGGGTCATAGCAATAGGAAGATTGAGGACCACTGGTTTAGGGGGAATCTGAACTGGGGGGCATTATCAGACTGCCATTTGGAGGCAGGGGCTGTGTTCCTCAAAGCCTCTGCTTCTATCCAGTGGTAGGCCTGAAGAGCCCCCAGGGGTTCCGGATCTGGTGAGCTCTTTGTCCAGCCCCGATCTCTGTCCTCTGTCTGCCTTCACAGGCTACAGGAGCTGCTAGCACTGGGTGGTGATGGGTGTGATTAGATTAGAAGGTGATTTGAGGCCTGCTTATCTTGGGTGGAAATTGGCCCCCACATCTTTTTCCATCCCTCCTCTGCTAGGCAAGTGGAAAACAGCCTTCCTGTGGCCTCTGGACCCAAGGACCAACAGTCACCTCCCAGCCAGCCTCATCTCACCTGTATTTTAGAGCTAGCTGTGGGGGCCTTTCCCTCTGGGGGGAAGGGAGCTGTGTCCAAGATCCCAGACTGTAAAGACAAAGACTTTAAAACCTGGCCCTGTCCTTCACTTGTGTGGGTCCTGGGGCAGCCTAGCTTACCCTTCTGGCCCCAATTTCCCCTGGTGTGAGAGCTACACAGCGCCAGCACACAGTAGGTGCTCCAAATATTTCCTTTGTGTACATAGTAGGTATTGCAAAGCTTTCCCAGGGCTTCAGTTTTCCCATCTGTCTGGTGAGACAGTCAGTCCTCTCCTCACAGCCCATGAGCAGAGTTGGTACCCAGAGCACTGAGTGACAGATCAGCTTAACCCTGCTAGACAGTCTCATCGAGTGGGCGTGGCTTCTGGGTGTGCCAAAGCAGGCTGATGGGCAGAAGGTGGAGGTCACCCTGCACTTCCCTGTGGATAGACTGGTTCGTGAGCATGGCTGCTGTCTGCTTCCTGTTAGTCAGACACCCTCCACCTGCAGGGACTTCCCATGTTCCCCAGCCAATGCTGTCTGATCTCATGAGACTCCAGTTCTCAGACACCCCCTGGTAGCCCATGGCAGCCTGACTCTCTGGATTTTGAAGCTTGAGTAACTTATGGCAGGTGGGTTGCAGCTGACTTAGTGTTCCCAGGGTTCATTCCTGTCTCAGTGTGTATCAGCACTGCCATTTCCTGAGGGCTGACAGTCCAGTGCACCAGAGAGGTAGAGAACAACTTTTCTCAAGACAGGGTCTCATATAACCCAGGCCGCCCTGAAAGTCACTATATGGCCAAAGCTGACCTTTAACAAAGGATGACCTTTAACCCCTGATCCTCCTGCCCCTTCCACCTCCCAAGTACAGGGAGGACAAACGTGTGTCACCACACCAGGTCTCTACCTTTGCACCTCTCTCATTCTCCCTCAAGTTCTCTGTAGTGTCTAAGACAGCCACTCTCTGAGCCTGCGTAGTAGAGGCCTGCCTTCAAAAACACAAAACAAGACAAACTACGTATGTATGTATGTATGTATGTATGTATGTATGTATGTATGTATGTATGTATATCTGATTCAAAAGCCCCAAAGATGGGCTGGGAACAGTCAAGAGCATTTGCTCCTCTTGCAAAGAACCCAGGTTTGTTTCCCAGTACCCAGGTGGCTCACAACCTCCAGTAACTCTAGCTCCAGAGAGTCCTATGCCCTCTTCTGGTGTCTGGTAAAGATACATGCAAGCAAAACCTGTATACTCATAAAACAAAAATAAATACAATTTTTAAAATAACAAAGATGAATAAACATAGAACTGCCTCATCCAACAGTTTTTCCAGACCCTTTGAATTCTAGGGCTTTCTGGAACTCAATTTGAGAAATTTAATATTCTAAGACATGAGCTGGATATAGTAACACAGACCTGCAATCACAACTACACAGTTAGCTGAGGCAGGAGGATCACAGTTCAAGACCTACCTGGGCTAGGGTGAGTTTAAGGACATCTTCGGTAGTTTAGTGAGATGGTGTCTCAAAATTTAAAAATTCAAAAAGGTTAAGATGTAGCCTGGCTGGTAGAGTGTTTGCCTGACAAGCACAAAGCTTTAGGTTCCATCATTAGAAGCATATACACAAGGCATGGTGGAGTATGCTGTAGTTACAGCATTTAGAAGGCAGAGCATAGTATCAGTAGTGTGAGATCATCCTCAGTGACACTGCAAGTTCAAGACCAGCCTGGGACACATGAAAACCTGTCTCAAAAATGACTAGGGGAGGCTCTCTGTGACCAAGCCTTCAAATGCTCAAGGCCTGGGTTAAATTCCTACTATCTCAAATAATAACCATGACAACAACAATAATAGTAGTAGTAACTTTCTAGGGAAAGGGCCTGAAATTTTCTTGTAGCACAGATGCCCCAGAGAGTCAGATGTTACTGTGTACCCACCTCTTCAGCAGAAAATGTGGAAAGTCATAAAATACAATGCACAGGATGACTTACAGAAACCAGTTACGTTGAAACAAAGTGGTTTTAAAGTGTGTGGCACTCAAAACAAGATTCAGCAGGAAGATAGACTACTGGTCCACTGTCAGAGGGCAGTAGTCAATATCCACCACAGCTGTGAAGCACATGAAGAAAACCTGGAGTCTCTATAACACAGTCTCTACAACTGTGTATGATGTTATTGGCATGTTACGTACATTCATAATGGGGGTTGAGGTCTGTGAAAACATATATATGAGGTTTTCCCATCTCAGTTTACAGATCCCTGAATTCTCTATTAGGAGGGAAGGTGGGCCAGTTCTCATCAGTCCTCTCTGGCCTTAGTTCCCATTTCTTCCTGGTTACAGAATGAGATCTGATTCTAATTACTATCCATAACAATAGAGACTGTCCCCTCCTTGGACTATAATGGTGGGAGAAGAAGTGGGAGATGGACACAAGTAGAAGGTAACCCCCCAGGCCAGGATAGGTGGTGGTGGGCCTGGATCTTCTGTGGAACTAAGAACTGAGAGGCAACAGAAATGTTTTGATACTGTTCCAAGTCCATCTTAGCCTCCCCTGAGACAGCATCATCAGCAAAGATCCCACCATGCCCATTATGAAGCCCCTAACTTAAAGTTCCACCCAACACCATGATCTCAGTGGACAAGGTACTAGAAGCTGATGGACACTCATTCCTTCTGTTTATTTGGATAGGAGGCTTTAGCCATATAATAGTAACAGAGCTTATACCTTCTCCAGGGACCCATGTGATGGAAGGCTCAGGACGGATGGTAGTGACTGCTGTGGGTGTGAATTCTCAGACTGGCATCATATTTACCCTGCTGGGGGCTGGAGGTGAAGAGGAAGAGAAGAAAGACAAAAAAGGTAAGCCTCCCACAAGCACACACTCTGAAAACCAGGAAAGGAGCTTTTAAGGCCACATTTTCCACTTATCTGTTCACAATGCAGAGTGACTGCTATACCATGCCCTGTACCAACAGTTGCCTCCTTTGTCCTTGGGGCCTGCTGGATTGGGCGGGTTATGTCTGTTCCATCTGCCTCAGTCTCTGTCTTGTCTAGTCATGTCACAGAACCCCACTCCCCACCTCTTCCCCTCTAGGCCAGACTCAGGATGCTGGGCATGTCATTCAATCGCCAGACTCCAGAAGTAGAGGCACCCAGCAGGAGCTGGCTCCCTCTCCCCTCAATATTGAGTAGAAGTTCTCAACCAGAAATGTTCCTTCTGACATTGGTTAATTCTGCCAGCAGAACTGTCAATCCATTCAGCATAGACCAGTGCCAGCATGGGCATGAAACTCTTGGGAAGGTGGTTAGAATCTAGTCCCATGCTTTCTTCTCTGGTTCTCCAGGAGCTGACACATTGCCCAAGCCCTGGTTCCACTTCCCCTTTCAAAGTAACAGTCCTTACCACCAGGTGTCCCTCAGAGCAGTGAGTAGCCATCCAAGATACAAATATCTTTCAGAACAAAGGAGAGATGCTTCCACCAAAAAGCCCTGAGCCCAAAGCCCAGAATAGCCAGCACCTTACCTGGTGTCCACACTCAGTCAGAGTCCCATTTCAGACTGTCAGCCTTTCATCTCCTTCACTAAGCTTTAGAATAACATCCCCAACATCCAGACTTTGGGAACTTGGAGAATGTTGATAAGTGGGCAGATGGTCCTTCCCAAGTTCAGGCAAGCATGCTACTGGAACACAAAATCTGCATCAGGACTGAAGGCAGCTGGTAAGTGAGTGAAGAGCTCCTTTTCAGTGTGTCCTCTAAGGTCACAGACATCCCTTCAACACCCAGCATGAACAGTGAAGCTGTTAACTGGGAAATCAAGAGAACAAAGTGGGCTGGGTTCAGAATGGAGCAAAGTCCTAGCTCAAAGTCCCAGCAGGTATTGGGACAGGGTCTCATGTATGAGTGAGGACCTGTAGCCAGGGTGAATAGACTAACCAAGTGCAGGAGAGCAGAGCTAAGAAGTTGGTGGAAAACAGTAATTTGTACTGTGTTCCAATCTCTGTGGGGCCTGCCTAGAAACAAACACCCAGAAGCACCTGCTGTGGGCCCTACATCTGACAATGCCAAAAAACCAGGCCTCAGGGGCCCCTTAGGTACCATTCAGGGTCCTCTGCCGAATCTAAACCAGCATACAGAAAGTCAGAAGATTCAGTTCTGTGTAGGGATTCAAGGTGGAGTATGAAAGACTTGTGTCTGAAGAGCCAGAACTAGACCCCTTGGTCTTCCCATCCCATCATTTCAACCTGAGACACACAGCTCAGAGTCCAGAATGGTCTTGTGTGCAGGTGTGTGTGTGTGTGTGTGTGTGTGTGTGTGTGTGTGTATGTGTGTATGTGTGTGTGTGTGTGCGTGTGTGTGTATGTGTGTATGTACGTGCATGTGTGTGTGCGCGCGTGTATGTGTGTGCATGTGTGTGTGTGTGCGTTGTCTGGTGAGGTGTGGTGTACACATGAGGCTGTATGTGTTTCTCCTTCATTAACATGTCTCAAAAATCATCACACAGGTGTGAAGAAGGGGGATGGCCTTCAGCTACCAGGTACAGTAAGACAATCCTCAGGGAAGACGGGCTTTTAGACTTAGCTATAGCTGTGGGCCCCTAGGCCTTGCCCCTATTAGTAGCACATAGTTTGAGGAGATACCATGCCTACTGGAAATTATCCCCTTAGACATTCCTCTGCAATCTGCTGTGTGCAAGCTCAGCAGGACAAGGAAAAAACCCACTCTGCCCTCTCGTCCTTATACCCAAGGCCAAATGGCACCTCCATCCAAGTCCCACACACTAGCATGCAGTACCTCTTTTGTCACAGCACCCCTGACCCCCACACACACACCAGTTCAGCTCCTGTGTCCAAACACTGGCCAGTGTCCCTTCCTCCTGCTTCCCACACGACTGTGTCCCCACCCCAAGAAAGAACTCCATGAGGGTGAGCTTGGCAGTCCCCTACCATGGTTAATTTCTTAGTTAAGATCTCCCTGATATAAGAGGAAACATCTAGACGCCCCTCTCTGGTGAGATAGCTCACATGGGGGTTACTACAGTACTCCTCAGTGAGCCAGTGAGGGAAAGTAGTGGTGGGCAGAAGCCTGACCCTAAGTCACCACCATTGGTCTTCAGGGACACAACAATGGTGGTCACAGGGAAAGCCTTGTAAGTGTCTAGGCCACACAGCACCACTCACTGAGCACTTTGAATTGACTCCTGGTCATGGGTCCCTGGACAGAACTTCCTTATCCCACGGGGTTCCCACCTGATCAGCAGAGCCAACACAGTCCATAGGACAGTATATAGAGCAACACAGATGTCACCACAGAAATGCCATCCCAGCATTTGGGAGGCGGAGGCAGGCAGTGAGTTCAAGGCCAGTTTAGTCTACAAACCCAGCTCCAGGACATCCAGGGATACACAATGAGACCCTAAGTGCCATCCCACCTGAGCACCTGAGTCCACTCCATGCTGTCCTTCGCAGACCCTCTGTGTCCGAGTCTCAGTACCCACCGCCCCCGTGGCATTTCCACAGGAGCATTTCACCCCCTCCCCGTATTTGAGTTCCGCACTTTCCAGCAGAGGTTTTGTTTTTATAAGGATAAGTTGTGTGATTACCCCCCAGTAGGTTCATGTCTCTGTCGTCGCCTTCTCCATTGTGACATTTCATTTTCCATCCCTCCCACCCCACAGCGGCCGACGGCGCAGCACCTGCAAACGCTGCAGGTAGCGCAAATGCAAGCCTAGTCAATGGTACGTCTCCTCAGGGAGCTCTCGGGCTGGGTTGCTGGGCTCCTTCTCCACCCCTACTCCAGGCTTTCCCTGTCCTGAGTCCCACAGACCCAGACACACATGGCTACCCCAGAACACCCTCCCTCCCATATGGGCCAAGTACGACCCAAGAGGTTAACTCCACATGACTCTGGCTTCAGATCTGGCCCCATGAGAAGCAGCATGCCCCCAGTATGGCCCACCCCTAAGCACGTTTCTGGCTCTGGCTTTGGAAAAGTGGCCTGGGGTCAGGAACTAAACAGGAGCCAGCATCTGGCTCCCTAGCAAAGGCTCCTAGCTTCCTCTAAAACTCTCCCAGAGGTAAACACTCAGGCTGGAGTTCAACCCTCTAACCCCACTCATGGTATGGCTGAGCCACAGGCAGACATTTCTCCCTCAGTCTCTTTCTCTTCTCTCTTGCCAAGCCAGCAGGTATTGGGACTTGTGGGGCTTGGACCTAGACTATCACCCCTCTAGTGTGGACTGGTGTGTGTCTCAATGGTGCCTGGGCTGGAGTGTCTATGGGTCTCTACACTCTTACTTCACCAGGGTGGCTGGTGGGGGTGGCTGCCTGCGTCCCCTTCATCGGCTTCCCCTCACACACAGGTGTGGAGGATTATAACCACCTGCTCCAGGGGTTTCCACTGTTCATCATCCTCAGAACAACACCCTTGTCCTCATTGGTCCCCTGGTAGCCACCCAGGCTGCACCTGGATGCTCAGGGGCACTAGAGTTTGGCTATGAAAATACTGCCAGAAAAGCTGAGGCAAGGGACAGAAGCATCACTGAGTGACAGACATGTTTCTTATCCATTCTGCAGTCCATGCCCCACCCCTCCAGCAGAATGTAGAAACCCTGTCTCACCCCACCCTCCCACCCTACACCTCTCACCAACCCACCTACCTTCAAAGCACCCAACAGACCCATCCAGAAGATGTCAGGGGCTGCACAAGGCACCTCTGCAAACAGTTGCTAATTCTAGTGCAGGTCTATTTCAAGCCCAAGAGGAGGAAGGGAGACAGCTGGGGCTGTGGGTGGTGTCAAGCTACAGGGAGGGGTGGCTGAGAGGTGACAGAAAGAGCCAGCATGGGCAAACTCACAGCTCAGGGAGAAGGAACCAGGAACCCACTTTCCCTAGAAGATCAGAATACAGGCATCCTCCATATTGCCAGTTCTGGAAGAAAGGGGGAGTTCCCCTTGCAGGCTGCCGCCAGAACCCACAGGGAAGATGAAGAGTTTTAGTTTCTAGACCAACACTGCTACTAGTGTTTCATGTTCTCTGTCTCTTTCATCCTCATGAAGGCCCTGTGACACGGTTTCACTGTTCAAATATGAAAGATGGAGAGAATGAGACTCAAGGAAATCAAGACACTAGCTCCATCCCATCGTGGTGGCACATGCCTTTAATTGCAGCATTCTGGAGTCAGGGGCAGGTGGATCTCTGTGAGCCCAAGACCAGCCTGGTCTACAGAGTGAGTTCCAAAACAGCAAAGGCTACATAGAAAGACCCTGTCTCAAAACAAAACAACAAAATAGCACTGGCTTCTCGCCTACGTGGCTGCTCATCCCTGCCTGTAGCTCCAGTCCCAGAGGACCTGGCTCCCTCTTCTGACCTCCTCAGGCACCAGGCACACTCATGGTGCACAGACGTATGTGCAGGCAAAACACTTCTACATATAAAATAAAATTTCAAAAAAGGAAAAGGAAATAGCAGGATGGGAATGTAAATCCAGAACCCAGACCTACTTGTCTGGGTAGGTCTCCAAGGTATATTCTTCCTCCAATCAACCCAGAATTCCACAGTGAATTATGTCATATAGGTTTTCTATTGAAGTAAGAAGCCTGCCCTGAGGGGGAAAAATTACCCTCTAGTCTAAGACATTTGAGGGTCGGATATGGTGACATGTGCATATAATCGCAGTGCTCAGGAGACAAGGCAGGAGGTTCGTGAATTTGAGGCCAGCCTGGGCTACAGAGTGAAGCCCTGTGTGAAAGATCTCAAAGGCTGAGGAACTAGTTCACCTGGGAAATTGTAAATAAAAAAATCATACCCCACTCCAGGCCAACAAATGAGAATATGAATTGTGGCATTGTTCAAACTCCAGAAGCGATCACAGAGAGCTGGTGGCTGAGGCTGGGGCAATGACAGACAATGCACGATAATCTCGCCTCTTTTTCTGAGTCAAACCTTGGTGATATAGGAAAGAAAACAACAAAAATGATTCCCTAACTGTGACTCCCCCAGATCCCACATCAAAAAGTGTGGCATCACAATCACTGTCTCTACTTCATTTTCTGTTGCACTCATGCACATCTCAATGTCAATCAAGATAGATGATGTACCCCTGTGGCTTCCCGACCTCTTTGCAGCACACATCAGGCGCTTTTTCCAAACAACCCTTTGGTTTCCGTGAGCCCATTTCACAGATAAGGGAAGAGAAGTGGTCTCCTGGCCTGTAACCTGTCCCCACCAAAGTCTGTTTATATCACCTGTTCAGGGATCAATATGGGTCCACCTAGAATATACGAAGAGCAGAGCCTCTGAGACCCCACTCATCCCCTATCCTGGGTCCCCTCTCTCGTCCTCAGCCCCATCTTCCAAGTCCTGTGTGGTGATGGGCCAGCTGCTCCAATACAATGCAGGGCCAGGTGGGCACCAGTTTAATAAGAGCCTCAAATAAGTCCCTTGCTTCTCACAAACCAGGCCATCTGCAGCAAAGCACCCCCAGATACGGCTCCCTTCCCCCAGCATGTGCATTGCTGATTATTTGTCTGGCCATGTAATTGCTATGGCAATAAAAGAGAGAATTGCTGGGTTTAATGGGCACACGCAGCAGCTAGGACATCTGATAATATGAGGCAAAACAACCCCTTCCAGCATTCCAAAGGTGCTTCTGGAAGCCCAGTCCTTTGGCACCCCTTAGCCTAGTTAGTGAAATTATTATGAGAAACAAAAAATAATTGTTACCCATTATTCTTTTCTCTTAAAAAAAAGTTTTCTTCCTATTGTTTTTTTTAATCCAAAAGAACGCCATTTACAACAGGACAAGAAGGGACTTTATCTTCAAACCCCAAGGTGAACACTGGCCCTCTGCTCGGAGTTCTGGATGGCAGTTAGTGAGCTGGGGTGTGAGCCACCCATCAAGAGTGCACAGTTATGGTAGCAAGCTAATCTCACAGCTCCCAGGGTCATTTTGGAGGTGTTCTGTGAGGACAAGCTGCCTCTGGACATCCCCCCACCTCAGTTTTCATATCTATAAAATGACAAGTCTGATGGTCCCTCCCACCTGACCTGGCAGGGCCTGACAAGAGATGACACTTGTAGAGATGCCTTCAGTCAGCTGAAGGCTGGCCTGTGAAATTGGTTGTTAGGAACGTAAACCCCTAGGTGCTCCCAAGGTCTGGATACAACACCCCACTGTGCCAAGGTGGAAACAGGCTGCAATAGACTAAGCACAGCTGGTCAGTGCCCAGACAAGATTCTCAGGAACCCCTCACGGTGTGACACCACCTGGGCTCTGAGGAGTGTTGGCAATGGGAACAGCAGAATGGAAACATTCGCACTCCAAGGCAAGCTCTCTGCCTAAGCAGCTCTCTGAACCTCAGTGTCTCCTCAACAGATGAGAGTCCAATACCAGAGTCCTTCTCAGAAGAAAGTGGCAAGCACTAGATAAGCGGTTCTCAACCTGTTGGTCGAGACTCCTCTGAGGGTTGCATATCAGATATTTCCATTATGATTCATAACAGTAGTGAAATCACAGTTATGAAGTAGCAATGAAAACAGTTTTATGGTTGGGGGTCACCACAACATGAGGAGCTGCACTAAAGGGCTGCAGCGTTAGGAAGGTTGAGAAGCACTGGTCTGGATGAAAGCATGGAGGCCATGTGAACCCAGAGCCTAGTGGCCTCGGCAGCAGATGTCCCACCCCTCCTAAGGGACCAAAGCTGTAGGAAGTTTCAGTGGGTGGCACAGGCTGAAAAGGAAGGCACAGCTGAAATCAGGTGTCTCAGACAAGAAGCAGCAGCCTCCAACCCTGCCCACAGTGCCCAGGCTGTGACAAGGGTTCCCAGGCAGCACGGATGGCAGGTAAAAAGTCCCACACCCAGCCCTGCTCTGATGCCTGGCTGCATTAAGCCCTGGCATAGGCGATAGATAGCACCCAGTGTAGCCACTGGCTCTTGTTAGCCTGTCTGTGAAACTACTCCTTAACCTCTTCCAGGGGACAGCAGCTTCCTTCTAGGACCAAGGCATCTCCCACAGACTTGCAGACACCCTGGGCATCTTCAGCCCCCATTGCTCACCTTCTGCCCTGTGCACTTGACAGGATTTTAGTCAGAGGTGTCATTGGTACCTAACATCATATCCTTTGGAGAGATAAGGAGAAAGAATCATCTTCCCTGCCCAGCACAAAATAAGGGATATGTTGACCTCCATCCCTCTCCATTGTAGATGACTGATCATCTCTCTCTCTCTCTCTCTCTCTCTCTCTCTCTCTCTCTCTCTCTCTCTCTCTCTCTCTCTCTCTCTTCATTTCATTTTTTGTGAAAATTAAAATGATGCAGCAGAGGGTAGAGCAGGAGGGTCATGAGTTTCAGGCCAGCTTAAGACACTTAACAAGACCTTGTCTCAAAATTAAAACATAAACGGGCTGGAGAAAAGCCCAGTGGTGGAGTGCCTGCCTGGTAGACACGGGGCCTTAGGTTCAAATCCTCGGTTCCACAGAGGGGCGGGAGGAAGAAAAGAAGGAAGGGAGGCAGGGAGGAAGGATTTGAAAGCTTCTCCTCTTTTCCTCCTTTCAGACATAAGCACCATGCCAGGCTCAGTTTGGAGGTCTGGGCATCTCTCTCTCTCTGCTTCCTGTGCAGACTCTGGGTCCTTTTACTTTACAACTCATTCTTTTCACCTATAAAATACTCAGGTCCAAGGTTATTCCAACAGAAACACACACACACACACACACACACACACACACACACACACACACATCCAGCCCCAAAGAATCAAGAGCATTTTGGCCCCACAGCCACTGTGGCTAACATGACAGCCAGGCCGGCCTTCATTCTAGGTTTCCTCAGCATCCCCGAGCAGCTTGGCCCTTCCTGTCTGTGACATGAGTGTCTGTGGCCTGTTGTGTCCCTGTGATGACCTGTGCTGCCTGTTGTCTGTTGAAATTCTCTGTTGTGTAGGTAAAATGCAGGATGGCAGTGCCGACAGCAGCCAGAGCAAAGGTAACTGCAGCCATGGGGCTCGAGTCACACAGGGACAGGAACCCACTGGGGCCAGAGGCAAATGCACACACACCTGTGGGGAGCTCTGGCATCTTTGGGGGTGTAGTCACATTCTCATAATACTGGGGAAGATAAATAGGTATCACAGTGAGGTGAGGGGATGCACCAGGGCCAGGGTCTCCCAAGTCTACTCGTCAGCTGAGGTCTGGAGGTCAGCTCTAAGAGACTCTTACAGGTAGAGGCTTGACCAGACCTCTGCCCAGAAAATACAACAGGTCCTTCTGTCCATCCCACAAGAGGATCCCTTAGCTGGGCCGGGGACACTTTACATTGTTTTTTAAGCCATGCTTTGTGTCCTTCCAATTCTAGCTCCCTAGTGTCCCAATAACTCGGCCTCAAGGACACCCAGAGGGGAGCCCTTCTCTTTCTGTCTGATTATGAGAGAGGTCAAGGGCCCTTTTAGGGTGGGGACTGTGAGCGTGGTTCAGCCCTGTCCTGCTGGGAATCCAGGGTGGAGGCCTGTCCTACAAAGTCCCAACTATGTCTCTGATCCCAGGTCCCAGGTACTTCTGGGACCCAGAGACCACAGCTGAAAGGGTTCCATCCGAGGCTCCTTTGCCAGCCATGAAGGGCCCAGATGGGGCAACCAGCATTTCTCCTGGGCAGGCAGGGTGGGTGCTAAGAATCCCTGCCTGCAGGCTGACCTGCATGTGTGTGTCTGTGTGCACATCCATGCTCTGCCCCCACAGCCAAGCAGCAGGATGGGGCAGCTGCTATGGAGATGCAGCCCCTGAAGAGCGCAGAGGGTGGCGATGCGGATGACAAGAAGAAAGCCAACATGCACAAGAAAGAGAAGTCGGTGCTTCAGGGCAAGCTCACCAAGCTGGCGGTGCAGATCGGCAAGGCGGGTGAGTTCACAGCGGGACCTCCTTGCCAAGCCCTTCCCTACTCTGCCCTCTTTCACCTCACCTGTAAAAGAAGAATAGGTTCCAGTGGTCCTCAAGGCCTGCCCTGCTCCACATATGAGGAGCCCTGCCCTATAGACAACCTGCCACAGCCACGGCTCTGAGGATCCCGGGCTGCCAGCTTCACCAGCTCTGAGTCCCTGCCTACTCACTCCTCTGTAAATGGGGATGCTTCTTGTCACAGTGTGATAGATTACTTAGAGAATTAAAGGTGACTGGGAGGGGGGACGCTAGCCTGTGGCTTATGTAGTGGCCAACAGACCTTGTAGGATAGGATTTGAAAGAGGTAGCAGCAAGGGGGACCCAGAATGGATTTGGACTTGATCATAAGGATGTAATGACCGCCCTAGCCATAGTGCAGAAGGAGAACGGAAGGGCTTGACTGCAGAGTCAGGAGTCCATGCAGAAGGACTGTCTCAGCCCACAGGGCAAGCCAGGCTGGGTTCCCAACTGAGGTGTTAGCTGCAGGTGATAGCTATGGCTGTCTCCAAGTGCAGGAAGCCAAGCCCAGCTGCAAGGTGAGCCCAGCCCTCTGCTCAGCCTTGACCTCCCCTTGTGCCGAGGATGTATGAATGGCAAGGCCTCCCACCTGGCTACTGAGGCCTCTGTGGCTGTCTCCGTTTCTAATTATAGATAGCACAGCAGGGGACAGATGCAAATTATAGGCTCAGTGGTCTATATTTAAACCCGGTGACAGCTCTCTCGGCTGCCGGCTGCTGGGAGCTTGGCTTCCCGCCCCTGCTGCTGTCAGGCAAGGACAGAGGTAGGCTCTGATGCTCCCCAGCTGGAGCTGGAGTGGGGAGATGTGAGCCCAGGGATTTCCTCCTTCACTGCCATTTCTGTCACAGGCAGGTGACTCCACAGTAGTGTGTGGCACTAAGGGGCCAAGAAACTAAATGATGACAACTTCCCAGCTTCTGAAGACCTCAGTCCCTACTCCCACCACCCTGCCAGGGATGAAGTTCACAGTCAGACATCCTGGGCTTCCAGCCTCCCACCACCTCCTTCTGGGGCTGAACCCTTGGTGGCCACGTATTTATGGATGGGCACGCCAGGCTGAGTCTGCTAAGCAAGAAATGCATATCAGAGACGGTGGAAAGCCAGAAAACCTTGAGACCTGTGGAGAATTCCTAGGCTTTGCTTCACCCCATGGGACCCCCAGACCACAAGCTATATGACAGAGCACACCCACCATGCAGAGTTGCCTGGGCCTTGAAACCTATACATCAGCCAAGGGGTCATGGGTATCTGTTTGGAGTAGCTGCACCCACAAGTTCTTACCACTAGCCCTCCTCCATCAGAGAAAGCAGGTAGGCACAGTCCCCACAGCACCTGTGTGGACACCCACAGCAGGTCAGAGATAGGCACGCTAATCCGGCAGGATTAGCCTGTGGCCTCCAGCTAGTCACTTCCCTCCACCTGGGACTCCAAGACCACCACACATCCAATGTCTCCTCCCATACTACCTCCTCCAAGACGCCATCCCTGGTCATGCTGGCTACAGCAGCCACTCTAGCACACCATCCTCTTCAGCCACTTCTTCCTGGCATCTTTCTTCACAGAATCAACCCATGTCCATAATGATCTGGCTGCAGCCAAGCATGGTGGTGTACACACACACACACACACACCAACACACACTCACGCATGCACACCACACACACACACTCACACACCACATACACACACATCACACACACTCACACACCACATACACACCACACACCATAACACACACACACATACACACACACACACACACCACACACATACACACACACACACACACCACACACACACACCACACACACACACCATAACACACACATACCACACACACACACACATACACTCACACACACACATACTCACACCACACACACACACACACCACACACACATCATAACACACACACACCATACACACCATACCACACACACACACACCACACACACCACACACACACACCATACCACACACACACCATACCACACACACACACACACACACACACCACACACATGCACCATACCACACACACACCATACCACACACACACACACCACACACACGCACCATACCACACACACACACCACACACACCATACCCCCACACACACACACACACCATACCACACACACACACACACACACACCTATAATCCCAGCACTCTTGCTAACTGGGTTTCTTACCTACCTCTGCTGGGCAGGGTGTCTGCCTTTGTTACTGCCCGATCTCTGTGTCCTAGGTAAGAAAGCACCGTGCACCTGGCATTTGGCAGGTACTCAAAGGTGTTTGTTGAGTGAATGAGTACGATTCAAACCTTACCCCATTATTGTGTGACAGTTATACACAAGTGTACTCATCTGTTCCCGTGACACATGTTTATAGCGTGACTGAATGTCATGTGGTCAAACACCATGCTAGGCACTTTCCCTCGTTTCCATGTGAGCTTGACAAAACGACAGACAGGAAATCTGCCCCCATGCCTCATACAGAAGAGGCAACTGAGGCTCCCTGACAATCAAGGACTTGCTGTAGGCCACAGAGCAAGGAAGTACAACTAGGAGATGAGCTGGGGTCTACCCAAGAGGCCTCCAGAAAGGGTTTGGTGCACACTTCACCCCTCCACTGGAGCCCTCTGACCAGGTGTCCCCATGTCACAGGCCTGGTGATGTCAGCCATCACAGTAATCATCCTGGTGCTCTACTTCACCGTGGACACCTTCGTGGTCAACAAGAAGCCGTGGCTGACAGAGTGTACACCCGTCTACGTACAGTACTTTGTCAAGTTCTTCATCATTGGGGTAACGGTGCTGGTGGTCGCTGTGCCCGAGGGTCTCCCTCTGGCTGTCACCATCTCACTGGCATATTCCGTGAAGGTAAGAGAGGAGAGCAATGCTGGGTGTTTGAGGCAGTCCCAGCTGGGATTCTGTCAGAGAACCAGGAAGGGTGTCAAATGCAGACAGCACTGTGCAAGCCAAAACATAACCCTTTCCCACCAAACCCAGCAGGGCATGCCTTAAGGTGTGGGAAAGTTGAGCAAAACCATGCAGGAAGCCCCTACCTCTCAGGTAGGAGTTGCTGAGAACACAGGAGGGTTTACAGGCAGTTAAGCAATGCACTACCTGGCCAGGTGTGAATCTAGGGCTTTCCCTAAGTGTCCATATACCTGCTGAAGCAGTGGCCATCAGAGAGCCCACATGCTACAAATCTGGCCCATAGTGCCACTACCAGATTGTCCCATCTGCTCATACCCTTCCTTTCCTTTGGGATTTCCCCACCTTGTTGGGTAGGGATATAGACTACTGTTTCCCAGGGTCCCAACACCAAGATGTTTCTGAGAAGGCTTTTGCTCTGAGACTTTGGCAGCTCGGCCAGAGGGCGAGGTGAGCTTCAGTTTCCAAGCCGGAATTTGGACAACACTCTGCGATGTAATTTCATATAGAGAGTGATCTCCCTGCAAGTGCCAGCGAGTGGGAGTTCTGTGTAAGGGATACAGCCCTTATCAGCTCCCTCTCTCAAAGAACCCTGTCCCACAAACCAAAGCCCGAACGGGTTACAGTACAGTGCTCCTCAAGGCTCCAGCGCCTGGCAAGGCCAACTGTTGCGTGGCCATAAGTAGGTCCCCACTGCCACACCACTGAGCTCAGGGACTCTGTGAAGCTTGGTAGAGCTGCTTTGGGGACATCATAGGCAGACGGTTTCAAGCCTGAGTACCTTCTGAAGTTTTTAGTTCTAGCATGTGACTGGCGAAACCACATGATAAACTGTAAGGCCCATATTCCCCCTTTGAGCTCGTCCTTGGGGCCACCACCAAGAGCACAGTGGTGAGCTCTTGTGTTAGCACCTCTTAACAGGGGCACTGCACAATCCAGGCACATCATTTTAACTGTCCTAGTGACTGCCTTTTTTAAAATAGGTCTGCGGAAATGTCTCAGTGTGTAAAGTGCTTGCTGTGCTGTGCTGTGTGTGAAAACCCAAGGTCAGATCCCTGCACCCACATAAAAGTCAAGCCTGTCAGCATGAACCTGTGACCACAGCCCTAGGGGGACCCACACAGGGAGATCCTAAAGGGACATACTGGACAGATGGCATAGCTGGCATGGCAAGCTCCATGATCAGTGAGAGAGTCTGTCTCAAAAAAGTTAAGACAGAAAAGATACTCCAGTGTCAATCTCTAGCCTCCTGTATGAGCAAGTGTGTTCATGTGAGGAGGGTATAAAATATGACTGGGGATATAGCTCAGTGATACAGCCCTTGCCTAGCACACACGTGACTCTGGATTTGATCCCCAGCACCACATAAGCCAGGCACAGTAATACATGTCTGTGATCCCAATGCTTGTGAAGGGGAGCAGGAAGTTTAGAAGTTCAAGGTCACCCCCATCTACATAGCAAGTTCAAGATCAGCCTGAAACCCTGTCTCAAAAAGAAAACAAAAAAGCCAGGTAGCATTAACCTTAATAGTACAAATTTTCTCAAACATGTCCAAATTATCAACAATTCAACATATAGCCAGCACAATAGAGATGCTTCCTCAGTATGTCTGTTTTCATAGAGTCTTTAAATCCACCATATTTTATACACTTTGGGCCATATTTCAAGTGTCCATCACCCCTTAGCAGCTACCATGATGGACAGTCCTGATGAGAGATTTTTGTTCGTTTTGTTTGGGGTTTTGTTTTGTTTGTCATAGAGGTTCAAGGCCCAGGGTGGCCTTGAACTTACAGCATTCCCCTGCCTCTATTTCCCAGGTGCTGGAATGTGCCACCACACCTGGCTTCCAACAAGCAAATCTTAAAGCAAAGAGCCAAGGCTCCTTCAGTGAGGACAGGGGGAGTGGAATGTGATGGAATGAAATAGAACTACCAGGTTAGGAGCAGCTGGCAGGTTAGGAGCAGCTGGCAGGTTAGGAGTATCTGGAGTTCAGGAGGAGCTGGGAAGTAAGGAGCTGGCAGTTTAGAGGCAGCTGAGAGGTTAAGAGCTGGGAGGTCAGGAGCTGGGAGGTCAGGAGCTGGGAGGTCAGGAGCTGGGAGGTCAGGAGCTGGGAGGTCAGGAGCTGGGAGGTCAGGAGCTGGGAGGTCAGGAGCTGGGAGGTCAGGAGCTGGGAGGTTATGGGGAACTGAGCTCAAACTCCAGCCTTCATTTCACCACGTGTGTGATCTTGCTCATCTCATTTTGCCTGTGAAGTGGATTTCCAGGTTCCTCCCAGGTCTCACAGGATCCTAACAAACAACACCAACTTTGACTGTCTCAAACATACAAAAAAAAAGTGTGTGTGTGTGCACACGTACGCACACACTTAGTTTTTATTATGCATGCTATAATAAATGTCAATTATAGAAAAGGTGATCTATAGACTTGAAGAAGTCAAAACTATTCTGTAATTTCATCACCTAGTGGTAATAACATTATTGTTTTTCTATTTTTTACAGATATTTTCCTGTATCTGTAAGCACATATGTGTCCTAAATGTATCTACTTAGGGTGAAATTGGCGGGTCTCTCGCCAGGCACCAGGAAAGCATTTGAGGAATTCAGAACCAAATGAGGAGCAGTTACTTACATTAAGCTGGAATAATTAGGAATGGCCCACCTTAATTTTTTAAATCCTTCCTGCCTTAATTTTTTAAATCCTTCCTTCTATTTTTTCTCATAAAGAATGTAGATGAGGTGGCTGTAGAAATGGCTTGGAGGTTAAGAGCACTTGTTGCTTTTCTAGAGGACCCAGGTTCTATTCCCAGCACCCACACATAGTAGTTGACACCTATCTGACCCCAGTCCCAGAGGTTCTGATGCCCTGACCTCTGTGGGCATCATGCACACATGTGATGCTCGTACATATGAGCAGGCAAACACTCAGACACATAAAATAAATAAATCTAAAAAAAATGAAGAATATAGGTGGACAGGTGGTGGTGGCACACACCTTTAATCCCAGCACTCAGGAGGCAGAGGCAGATAGATCTCTAGGATTTTGAGGCCAGCCTGATCTAAAAGTGAGTTCCAGGACAGCAAGGGCTACATAGAGAAACACTGTTTGAAAAAGAAAGTATGTATGTGTGTGTGTGTGTGTGTGTATGTATAGAGATGTATGTATGAAGAGAGAGAGAGAGAGAGAGAGAGAGAGAGAGAGAGAGAGAGAGAGAGAGAGAGAGAGAGGAATAGATGAAAAAGCAGGATGTGGTTGAACACACTTGTATTCCAGCACTTGGGACATGGAAATGGAAGGATCATGAGTTCAAGGTTATCCTTAGCTGGATTGCTAGTTCTAGGACAGCCTGTGCTACATGAGACCTTGTTCCCAAAACAGAATGTGAGTGACTACTGTGTTAAAAGTTAATAAATTCAATTACCAATTTTAAATGGTCCAAATGATTAATAAAAAAGAAGAGACCGACGTGTGAGGCTAAAGAAGCCCAAAGGTCACTTGCACATGCTGAAGGTTAAGGGGAGCCTGAGACTTGGGAAATTCCCCTCATCCTCTCCTCCTCTCAGTTTTTCTCTCTCACTTGCCCATTCTCTAGAAAATGATGAAGGACAACAACCTGGTACGCCATCTGGATGCCTGTGAGACCATGGGCAATGCCACGGCCATCTGCTCAGACAAGACAGGCACGCTGACCACTAACCGCATGACCGTGGTACAGGCCTACGTAGGTGATGTCCACTACAAGGAGATCCCTGATCCTAGCTCCATCAATGCCAAAACCATGGAGCTGCTGGTCAATGCCATCGCCATCAACAGCGCCTATACCACCAAGATCCTGGTAAGTGGGCATGGGAGCATTCTCCATAGTGGCACATCTGACTCAGCTGCTGATTCTGAGGTTCACAAAATGGGCAGCATGACTCCTAACTTCCTTCTAAGATGGCTGCAATGTTTGTGAAACCCAGAGATACTATCATGGCTATTTATTACTGGTGATTGCTGTGGTTTAGATATTTATTTTTAATTCCTGCCACTGAACCCCCCCAACACACACACACACACACACACACACACACACACACACACACACACTTTCAAAAATAAACACTTTTTTTCCAGACAAAATTTCTCTGTGTAGTTCTAGCCTAGGACTCAGAGATTCGTCTGTCTCTGCCTCCTGTGTGCTAGGATTAAAGGCGTGTGTCGCCACATCAGCCATATTGGTTAGCTTTTACCATGCATCAAACTGCTCCAAGTCAGATCTCAGAGCAGCTGTATACAGTAGGCACTCTGTGTGAACAGGCTCCAGGCCACCACTGGCTCAGAAATATGCAAGAGAGGATTGGGGAGACTGTGCAGGAGGAGCTACTGCCTTGCAAACACAAGGGCCTGAGTTCAATACTCAGACTCACTTTTAGAAAGCCAGGTATATGAACCCATTAGGTGGCTCTTCACATTGAAGGAGGGCTGTTGCAGGGCCCACCCAGCACTGTTCTGTCTCCAGTATTTATATGGTAAAAGGAAAGAATTGAGTCCCTAAAAACAGTTATTCTCAGACCTCTTCATGTGAGTCCTAGCATACCTGGGCCCATTATCAAGCCCCAGGTCAATGAGAGATGCCATCTCAAGCAGCATGCTGGAAGGTTCCTGAGGAAAACACCTGATCCTCCAGCTATCACCTGTAATGTGTGTGCACATCTACACACATGCACTCACCTCCACACACAGAAACGAATGCATAGACATACAAATATGTACTTCAGAGCCTGAGCCCTGACAGCCTCCCTACAAGCCAAGTTTGGCCACTCGTCCTCCGTAGGTGAAGACAAACAGAGAAAGGCAGCAAGGTGGGGGGTTCATTCAGTGTGGTCACATTAGGAAGAACAAAGAGGTCTAGAAACTTCACCCCAAGTCCATCTTCAGGGTCCAGACACAGGGTTTATGCAAAACCAAGTAGCCCAGCACTGAGTTGCATGGACATTGTCAATTTGCAGGCTTTGTGTCTTGTCCTTACATTCTGGCAATGCAGAAAAACAGCCATTTCTTAGCATTTGCTTTGCATGGTGTCTAAGTCATCAAGAGATGGATTGAAGTAGGATATGCATGGGTTCTACTGCATCATTTTAACAGAGGGACTTGAGCCTCTGAGAACTTCAGTGGGTGGATACTGAGCATTCAAGCTGAGCCTCATCCCACCTCTCCTGGCCTTCCTCACGCCTCTCAGCTCGGGTGGACAGCTGTGCTGATGGGGGTGTGGGATAGAGTACTAGGTCCAGGCTGGTTCATCTCTGTTCTGCATGCTGTCACCGCCTCTGCCAGGCTAGTCTGGGTGTGTCCACAGGAAGAGAAGAGGGTTCTGAGAGAACAGAGGCTGTGCATGCACTCTGGAGACCTGAGCTGGGAGCTGCCACTTTGTCATTTTGTCATACTGTGTTGGTCAATATATACACATCAGGAGATTAGCTCCAGGAGATGGCCGATGGCCCCTCTCGCGGGGAAATGCTGGGAAGATCCTGGTTTCAAAGAGGGGAATCAGGGTGGTCACTTCACAGTGTCGCTTGGAGGGTGCTGGTGTTACGGAACAACATCCTGAATGAGACTCAGCTAACTGGCTCATGCTCCCTGCTTGGTTAAGAAGCACTGTGGCCTCTTGGTAATTAACCAGACCTCTCCCATCCAGATGTTCGCTTCTGCCCAGCTGTAGGGTGTTTCTCATCCTGTGCAGCTGAGCGATTCTCCAAATGTGCTGGAGCCCCCGCCTCCCCTCCTGTTCCTGAGCCTGCCCTGTGTCTCCTCAGTGTGGGCCTATAAAGAGCCACCAGAAGTGCTGTGTCAGTCACACAGTCAGAGGAGCCTGTGAGTCAGTCACAATGGGGCCAGAGCTGGTGAGGGGAGGAGAAGGCAGCTTCTGTCCCCTCCACCAGCTGAGCAGCATGGCTGCCACCCCGGGGCGGCAGGCTAAGGGAAGCAAAGTGACAAAGGGGAAAGTAGGTCGGAGAACATGTATGATAGAGCACTGCCAGAAATGACAACATTCTTATCTTCTTTGTTATGAGCAGTTTTTCCGCCAGCCTGGTCCCACCGTCGTGCCAGCCCCAAATAACACACAGAGAAGCTGTATTAGATATAAAGCTGTTAGCCTGTTACTAGCATTTCTTATTGGCTAGCTCTGCCTTAAATATTAATCTATTTCTATTAATCTAAGTATTTCCACATGGTCTTATCTTACTGGAGAGAGGGCCCGGAGTTCTACCCTGTTGGTCCTACATCTTGAATCTCCTCCCTACTACTTCCTCTCTCCTCCTTGTCTCCTAGTCCCGCCTATCTTGCTTCCCTATTAGCCAACAGTGCTTTATTCATTAACCAATACAAGAAACATATTTACAGACTGACATCTCCCATCACTTCTTTATCCCGATTCAGAAGCTGGGAAGATCAGCCGTGCTTTATTCTGTTCCCCAGGCTTCCTGAAAATAACTGAGACACTGTTAATGATTGTGTCCTGCAGATTTGGCAGAGAGGAGCAGGCAGATCCCAGAGCAGGGTGGTGGGGGTGGCCATGCATGTGTAACCCCATGGGGTAGGCTTGAATTGAGATGCCTATCCTCAGGAGTCCAATGAAAGACTAGAGAAAGGCAAGAAAGGGAAGGGTTACCCAGGGTAGCCATGTTGGTAAGAGGAACAAAAAAGTCTAGAGACCCACTCCTACCCAAAGTCCTGACACAAGGTTTGTTTAAACAGAAGGCAAGGGGTATACACAACTAAACCATCCTGTCAGGGTGTGGCCCCACCCACCACTGATCCATTATCATCTGGGCTTCAGTCTTTCTAGCAAGATGGTCTGGTGAGTCAGACCAGTGAGATCTCTTTCAGGAGACGAGCTCCCCTCTGGCTAGCACCAGACTCTGCCTTTTTCCTTCTCGCAGTCTAAGATTCCTGGGGAAATTTCCAGTTTCTTGGCATCTGTTGCTTCAGTAGTCTGATAGGCCCAAGGGAGGCACATGTATGTCCCGTTAGAATATATTCATGCTTGCCAGGACCTAGGACCTGGGGTACTGACTTGTAACACAAGTTAGAAGGTCACTCACTTCTTGGGCAACAAGTTCCCTTGCTGTGTCACAAGGCTTATCACCCTAAGACCCATGTGCCCGTCTTTCTGGGTCTTTCCAGAAATGCTCTGGAGTACAGTTAGTTCTCTTCGCTATGGGCTAACATCCATTAGCATGGGAGCTGGTGGTATAAGTAAGTAGTGGTTAAAATGCCTATGCTGGCCTGACATCAAATCCTTCCCTAGCAGTGTGAACAAAAGAAGTTACTCTACCTCTCCATTCTGTTTCTCAGGGGGAATGATCGGATTGTGGTGAGGATGAAGTGAGTTTGTGAGTAGCAGGTGCCGGCTCAAGGCCTAGTATGTGGCTGGCATGTGGTAGGATTGCTGTCTTTGCTCATCAGTGGATCGCCCTGCTGGGAGGACTCCACTGACAGCAAAACAGAAACCGGAAAACCATCAGACAACAGGACATTGCTCTGGGTAGGAAGGGTCTTTCCCAATGCCTGACAGGCAGCCATGCAACCTCAGTCCTAAAGATACCTACTCCATCAGAAGGCCCAAATCAGGTTCTGATTTTCAGAACCAACCACTACACCCCCTGTACTGGGCTTGGGAATGGCTTACAGTCTAGAGGGTCAGCTTCACACGCAGGCCCTTCCAGTCACATAGGGCTAATGGGCTCTTGGCAGTTCCTTTCCTGGTCCAACTGAAGCCTGAGAAGGGACTGTAGCAGAAGTTCATTGTCTTTGTTGGTTTCTCTTGCTATTATCACACACCATGAGCAGAAGCAACTTGGGAAGTAAAGGGTTTACATTTCCAGGTAACCTTCCATCACTGAGGGAAGTCAGTGCAGGAACCTGGAGGTAGGAACTGATGCAGAGGCCATGGAGAGGTGCGGAGGTAGGAACTGATGCAGAGGCCATGGAGAGGTGCTGATTGCCAGCTTGCTCATCATGGCTTGCTCATCTTGTTTTCTTATAGCACCCAGGACTACCAGCCCAAGGGTTGCCCCACCCACTGTGTACTGGGCCTTTCCACATCAATCATTTAGAAAATAGACTACATACATGCCTATAGACCAACCTTGTGGAGGCATTCTTTCCATTAAAAGTCCCTCTTCCCAAGCCAGGTGTGGTAGTACATGCTTTTAAATCAAGCCCTCAGGAGACAGAAGCAGGTGGATCTCTGAGTTCAAAGCCAGCATTGTCAACAGAGAGAGTTCCAGGGCAGCCAGAACTTTACAGAGAAACCCTGTCTCTTAAAAACAAGACAAGAAAAGTTTCTCTTCCCAAATAACTTCCCAAATTACTATCATGTCCATCTACCCTGTAAGCCAAACTTGGAGCTCCAAAGGACAGTCTGAAACATACAGGAGGAGATGGCAGGAAAGACAGTGTCTTTCCACTGGGGCTGGGATAAGAGCTTGGCCAGGGACACAGGGTTCTAGCCAAGGCACAATTCCTACATACTGTTTAACCTTCCATGTAAGAAACTGTTCTTGTGTTCTTGGTGTCTCCTGAAGTCTCTATGCTCTTTGACAGTGAGCAGCAATTAAGTTACCTCTGGTCCACTGGAATATACTTCTGAGAAATACTAGATGAAAGTGGGATAAGTGACTTTATAGGTAAATAGACATATTATCAGTGGGTGAAGAAGAGGATAAGAGGGAGAGAGTGATGTTATGGTAAATGGATGGGCAGATAAGGGATGTGTGGATTTGAATGGATAAGTTGTGGGGGGTGAATGGATTTGATACAGTGAGTGGGTGGATGAACTGTTAGATGGATATATGAATGCAGATAAATGGATGGATGGATAGATGGATGGATGGATGGATATGGGTCACAATAAGTGCATAGGTGGTTGAATGGATGTGGATGATTAGATGGATGTATGTGGGTAAATGGACAAATAGGGATGGGTGGATATTTGGATGTGGGTGGATGGATGGATGGATGGATGGATGGATGGATGGATGGTTGGTTGGATACATGGATGAGGATGTATGAATGTAAAAGAATGGATGATGGATGAGCATGAGTGGATGGATGGATGGATGGATGGATGGATGGATGGATGGATGGATGGATGGAGGTAGGATGGTAAGAGTCTCAGAAACATCCTCAAACCTCCTCCCATGGCAACAAGTAAACATTAACTCCAAATCTAGACCATGGCAATACCAGCTCTCAATTTCTGTCTCCAGACTGCTGAGCTGGACTCTTCCCAAACCACCCTTGGCTCCAAAGGCTGTATTCAGTGGTCCAGAGACCTCTTGGTTTTCTTATACCTTTTATTCTTTAGAAATGGAACAAACAGAACTGAGGTGTAGCTCAACTGGTAGGATGCTCACCCAGCACTCACAAAACTAGGTATTCAATCCTTCCCTGCATAACCCACATATGATGGCTCACACAGGGATTCCCAGAGCTCCAGAAGGTGTTAAGACAGTTATCTGAAGTTTAAGGTGATCACCACATAACAGAGGGCCCCAGGGAATTCCAGAGGTATTCTCAAGGGGCAGGAGGGCAATTGCATTCCAGGCAGGTATGGAGACCCACAGAGACCCACAAACCTAGAGATACTCAACTCATTCTGGGGTGAGAGATGAAGCTTTGGTTCTGAGGTGTTGTAGGCCACAGATGAGCCTCTGACAACCCCCAGCCCCCAGTCCTCAGGAGACCCACCGAAGCGCAGATAGAGCACCCTACAAGGACTGAGGGGGCAGGCAGGGAAACTAGGAAAAGCCCTGTAGGTCAGCCTCAAACCCAAGCATCATCCCTTCAGAGAACACAGGCATTTTTCCCCAGGCTCTTACTGTGCATGGTTACTAACTAGACTTGACCTCCAAGCAAAGCTGCGTGAGTCATCTTTTTTGTTACAAATTGCTTCCCTGCCTCAGAAATCCTATTGCAAGCTCTTTGTACACACGCCTTTGCCTTTGTAGTCTCCAGCTCTTTGAATCTCAAGACTTCTGGCTTCTTGTCACCCTGCCCCTCTCAGAGAAACAGCCAAGTGTTCCAATGAAAATGGCTTTCCTCAGAGTCAAATGGCCTTCTCAGAGAAACAGCCAAGTGTTCCAATGAAAATGACTTTCCTCAGAGTCAAATGGCTCTTGCCTCCTCGGGAAGACATGTGCTTTCGCCCACATCCACTCCTGCCTAGTAGACGTTCCTGGGCAGACGTAGGCTCTTGAAAGCCAACAGGCCTGGTACTTAACATTTGAATATTAAATGGAGGATGGCTGAGTGGAGCTGAAGCCATGTGAGAACCCACAGAGGACATGTTTCTGAAAACATGAACTGTGGAGAGGGAGCAAATCTCCCTGGAGCCAGACCTGGGTCAGAAGGAACAAGGCCCTGACAAGGTAGTTTCTGAACAGACGAGCCCAGTTGTGCCTTGTTAGAAGCCTCAGGGTTCCCAGGGTGCCTGTACCTAAGGTGGCTACAATGCTGCCTGACCAGGAAGCCTGAGGAATGCCCAAACGGTAGTAAGATCTGCTGATTGTGTCCCTGTGGGGCCAGGCTGATGGCGGGAAGCCGAGGGAGAGTAAAATGGCTGTGGGAGGTAGAGATACCCTCCAATCAGGTCCTGGCTTGAATGAGTCTCTATGGCTACTAGTCAGGCCACATCCTGCAGCTAGACTCTGGCCAAGGTAGGAAAACCAAGGAATGTGGAAGAACCCAGAAGGGACTTTGCAGATATGGCGTACATGGTGTATCAGGGTAGATAAAATGACAGGAACCACCACGGTAAACTCAGCAGCAATCCTGGTTTTCATCTTTTACAAACAGGATCTCTGTTTGCAAACAGGAAGTCTAGTGTAAGGGACCCCAGACAGGGATTCTAGTTCTGATAAGGCTATTAATAGCAGCTTCCTACCCCATGCCCTACACTCCATATGCACACACTCACACAAAGACACATCACAAAGAACTTCATATACCCTATACCCTCATGCCATTCACACTACACATCACAGGACATAGAGCACATGGTTCAATGTACAGTCTGTGTACATGTCACATACCACCACCCACCATGTACAACATACAACAAACAAACACACTATTGCATATGCATATTATATACCACAACACAGGCATGCTACCCACTTGTAATATATAACACACCCCTCACAGCCACTACATACACCATACACACATACCATATGTCATCAAAATACCACACACTACACACATGGCAGAGCTTAGTCCATATGAGCAATACATACATATGAGCAGTCCATATACAGCATATGGAGCTTGGGAAGGTCCCCAGCATTTTGCTTCCCATGTCAGAGGGACTCCTGTGTGCTGGACACCCACCTATACTCCTTCTCCCCAGCCTCTCAGAAAGATCCCATGACTAGGGTGGCTCAGTGGATGACTTGGTCACCTTGCTATCTTTAGGAAACCTAGTTCCTGGGCTAGAGATGACTCAGAGGTGAAGAACACTGGCTGCTCTTCCTGAGGTCCTGAGTTCAATTCTCAGCAATCATATGGTAAAGCCATCTGTAATGAGATATGGTGCTCTCTTCTGGGCTGCAGGGATACACGCAAGCAGAACACTGTATATGTAATAAGAAACTAGCTCCTGAGAAGCTCTTGGGGAGGCAGGCCCTTAGGTGACAGTTGTGGGGGGGAAAATTCTGCCAAAGTTCACTGGTGTCCTATTGACAGTAGGCTACATAAACAATAGATTATCAGTCCGTCTCTGGCTGGTTCCCAGTGCTGGAATGAGCCTATTATGCAGCCCCCTGACTGTGTCACACTCAGCGAACTGTGAAGGAAGGGTCTACACTGTCCCAGAGGGAGACAGATACTGACTCAGCTGCACCTGAGCAATGCCACTCTCCTCCTGGGGCCTCAGTGTATACAACTGTAAAATGGGAACAGCAGACCCACCTACCTCCTGGGAGCCATGAAGATGCAGCCTGAGGGGTGTGAGAGCAACTGCTTCAACAGGAAGCAGAGTCAACTTGGATGCAAATGGTCACATCTGGTGACTAATCCAGGCATGAGGGATGGGCGGGGGGGGAGGGGGGCTTGAGGATGGTGTTTAGTCCCAGAGAACCAGTCCTGGGGATAATCACCAAATCGCACTTTATCAGCTTTGTGTCTGTGACAGATGTCCAAGAGAAACCAACTTTGAACGAGGGATAGGTCATTTTGGTTGGTTTTGGTCTGTGATTAGTGGGGCCATTGCCTTTGTTCTGTGGTAAGACCATATATCATAGTGGATGCGTGCGGCAGAGAAAGCCAGTCACCGTGGTGCCAGGAAGTCAAAGAGGAGGAGCCTGGAGTCTGGAGGGGGGGGAGGTCACTCAGTGATTCTAAGATCTCCCACTCTGCCCCTTCTCTAAGATTCTGCTACCTCCTAAAGGTGTCTGTCTCTAAGGTGTTTTGACCTGCAGAGGATATTTAATACTTAAATCATTGGTTACCATGGAGTTTGTTTGGGTGCTTTCCTTCACTGTAAGAAAACACGTGTACCATGAAATCTGACCATTTTAGCCATGCTGACCCTTTCAGTCATCTTTAAACCTATGAGTTAGTAGGATGATATGCATTCCCATGGCTGTGCCCCATCCACACACTTGTCATCTTGCAAAACTGAACCTCTGGCTACACTGACACCAACCTCTCATGCCCCTCTGAGTTCCCAGCAGCAGCTGCTCAGCCCTCCTTCTCTATGAGTTGTTACCTCTTGAGATCAGACTATTTGTGTCCGGTTTATTCCTCTTAGCACAATGTCCTCACCTTTGCCCATGTAATAGCAGATATCTGAATGTCTTTCCTCTTTAAGACTCAGTAATACTCCTTCGTGCATGTGGACCTCAGTTTGTGTCTCCAGTCACCCATCAGTTGCTTCCACAGCTTAGTCGCCATGAATGTGAGTGCACTAAGGTCTCCTTTGAGCCCCCATTGGTCATTATTTTAAAAAGATACCCGGAAGTACACTTTACTGTGTGACACAGCTTCTCTACATGAAGTGTTCTGCAGTGTCTGCCTCAAAGCGTTCCAGGTACTCAGGTACTCCACATTCTTGCAAACATTTGTTATTTCCTGAAGCTTTTGTTACTTAGTAGAAGCATCATAATGTGTATGAGGTGATGTGTGCTTGGTATTTGGCTTTAATTTTATATGTTTGTGGGTGTGCGGGTATGATGTGTGTGAGTGTAGGTCCACACATGCCATGGCAGAAGGCGTCTTTATGGAGTCAGCTCTTGCCTTCAGCACTGTGGCTTCCAGGACTTGAAACTGGGTCTTCGGGTTTGGCAGCAAGCGCCTTTACCCACTGAGCCATCTCACCAGCCCTTGATCCCATTTTTTCCCAACTGTATTTATTGTTTATAGCTCTTCAAGTCATCTTGTACTGATTTCACTGCATTCGCTCCCCAGCACCAAAGACAGGCATCAATGGCCCAGCTATGATAGGCCAATGGTTACATCCTGCACTGCTTGGGGGCTTAGTACCCAAGTAAGGGTGGGGAGCCCTGGGATGGATTCAGGATACTTGTGGCAGCCCCAGGCCTGGCTTCAGCAGCTTATCCCTCCCCTTTCCCTGGAGATGAGGGAGGGGAGCTGAGGCCCCCTCCCTCTAAGCAGGCACAGCCCCAGCCACAGAACAGGAGCCCCATAGAGAAGCCACCTTCTGCAGCTGGAACACAGGACAAAACCTCAGAGTTTGTCAGGGTGAAAAGAGTCAGGAGCGAAGAGGGAAGGGCAACCAACCATGCTTCTTAGTAATGCACGTAGGCGATTTCAGAGCTCAAGTTCAGAGACACAAATTGAATTACGGAGGAGGCAGCTCTGCCATTTGCAACACTGGATTGTTTGAAATCCTTTTAGAGGAAAATTAAAATATTTCACAGAGGGTAATAAAATGCCGGGTGCTTGGCAGGCATGACTGCTCAGCTCTCTTGGGCAAATAAGTAATTAGGTATTTTTATTTAAGGCCTCAGTGTCGTCATTTTCTTTCATTAGTGGAGGGGTGGAATGCTGTTGTGGAAAACACCAGAAAGTTAGTTATAAAATTGGTTTTTAAAGTACAGCATAACTGCATTTAGTGAGCCAAAGGGAAGGTCTTGGAATTTATTTTCTCCAAATAAGAAAGAAAAATGTTTTATGGAAAGTATCTCAGAGATGCCCCTATTTCACCATGACCTGGTATCATCTAAAACCCTTGATGTGGAGTCTCAGGTTAGAGGGCTGAGGGAGCCAGGAGATGTTCTGCGCTTCATGCCTGTCCTAGGCACTAACTCACTGCTGAGGGACCTGCCACTCAGTCCCACTCCACCATCCCTCACCACATTCTGCTGGTGTGGAAATGGTTGATGTTTTCCTCTGCTGCAACCCTTCCATTCCACAGATGAGGAAACTGTGGGCGTATTTGAAATGTTCCTTCCTTTCTGGCACCCATGGGTTTGGGGGCTACTGCCTTTCAACTCTATATCCCTACATAGCTCTGGTCTATGCCCCAGGCCTGAGCCAGGGCTTCAAGAGTGGAGAATAACCCAGGACATACCCCATCAACGAGGGAGGGCTCACCCCAGCCCTGAGCCACTGGTACAGGCGCTTACAGAGGACAGAAGAGGGTGTCACAGGCATTTGTGTTATAGGCATTGGGAGCTAACCAGGATGGACTCTGGGATCCAAACTCTGGCCTCATGATTGAATAGCAAGCAAGCACTCATAACTGCTGAGCTCCTCTCTCCAGTCCCCAAGCTGGCATCTAGAATCTGCCTCCTTGTCCCAGGTGCTCTCTTGGGCCATATAAAGGAGGGTAAGGATGGAGATTCAGAGAGCCCCTTTTTGCAAGACTGGTCTGAGACCCAGACAAAGCCACTTCTGAGGTGGAACGAACACAGACTGACCATTGGTATTTGTTCCCTATTTGTTCCCCTTCCAAACTTCTCCAGGCATAGGGCTATCTCCAGCAGCCATTACTCTTCCCCAAGACCTGCCACTCAAGTAGCTACATAGTAATTTTCAGTGAGATGAGTGGGTTGTCCTACATCTTCCCCAGCCAACTAGCCCACCTTGAGCCATCATCGCAAATAGTAGGTAAGCACCTACTATGTGCTGGGTCCATGCTTGCCCTGGGAACTTGGAGAGAATTAGAAGACAAGAGATGGACCCACACAGGAGATCCAGCAGGTGCTGAAGGCTGTGTCAAAGGAGCAGATGGAGAGAAGGGAAAGAGTGAAGAACCAGGAGAAAGGATGAGTCGATTGTGATTATTTGTAGAGTTTTTGCCCTGCAGTGGCAAACACTGACCAGCTTCACAAATGGACTGTGGCATGGCTGAGTGGCAGCAGGAGTTCAGCCTCCTGATAGGAGCTTTCAACAAGCAAGACAGAGCTACATGTCCGCTCCACTCACACATTGGGCCAGACTTCTTGAAAAGGCCTCTGTGTGTGCATGTGTGTGCTTTTGCGTGGTGCATGCATGCATGCATGTGTGTGGTGTGTATGGGGTTGGGAGTGTGTGGGTGTGCATGTGAGTATGTGTATGTGTCAATGTAGCAGAAATAGCTGTTCTGTATATTCTAACCTAAGTCAAACCCAGGAGGATGGCCCACCCACACCCATACTGTGAACACGCTCCTGATAGGCATGAGATACGCGGGACACCTGGTCTCAAGGGGCTTATGCTGAGTGAAAAAGCCAGCCTCTACCAATGACATCCTATATGATTTCATGTATGATCCATGCTTGACATGACTGACATGGGCTATAGCTCAACGGGAGAGCACATGGTAAAGCACTTACTCAGCATGTATAGGATCAGGATTTGATTCCCAGCAATGCACAGAAAGAAAAAGAGAAATGAGACAAGAAGAGGTGTGGGAACTGGTGGCCAGAGGCAGAGAGAGAGAGCAGACTGTGGCCGACAGAGTGAAACAGGACGCAAGAAAAAGTGTCCTGTCTAGACATCATGGTGCTTCCAGGAATCAATGCCATGCCTTGATAAGGAACCAGATATACATGTATGCATGTGGGGTCTGACTGGGGTTGCTGTGACTGTGTCTGCATCCCTGCCCTGTTGATATTGTTTCTGCATCCCTGCCGTGTTGACATTGTTTCTATGGTGATGTGGGAGGCTAACACTGGGAGAAGCTGTGAGAAGAGTACGGAAGGACCTCCTCTGTTAGTTTTCATCAATGGTTATCGTAAAATAAAATACCACAACACACACCCGAGGATGATTAAAAACAAAGTGAAGACCAAGCCCAGTTCTGGGTCAAATGCTGAGTTCTGCAGATGAGAAGAAATATACAGGGGGGTTCACCTTTAACCCACATGTTTTGCTTTTCAAAAAAAAAAAAAAAGAACCTAGCCAGACATGGTGGCGTGTTTGTAATCCCAGCTCTTGGGAGCTAGAGGCAAGAGGATCAGGAGTTGTAGAACATGTTTGACTGTGCACCAAGTTCAAATTCAGCCTGAGCTACATGAGATAGACCCTGTCTCAAAACAAGCAAACATAAAAAGAATTTGAAGCAGTTATGTAGTTTTCTATTTCTTATATTATTATCTTTTTATGTTGGAAATCATGCTGGTTGTTTTTTAATGTGACACACGCTAGAGTCATCTAAGTACAGGAACCTCCACTGAGAAAATGCCTCCATCAGATTAGCCTGTAGACAGTATTTCAGGGCATTTTGTGACAGGGCCCAGGCCACTGTGGGTGGTGTCATCCCTGGGCAGATGGTCTTGATTTGTGTAAGAAAGCAGGCTGAGTAAGCCATGGGGAGCAAGCCAGTAAACAATGTTCGTCCATGGCTTCTGCTTCAGTTCCTGCCTCCAGGTTCCTGCCTTGAGTTCCTGCCCTGGACTATGATCAGGAAATGTAAGCTGAAATACACCATTCCCTCCCCAAGTTGCTTTTAAGTCATAGTGTTTCGTCACAATAGAAAGCAAACTAGAACAGAAATCATTCATAACTTTTAAAAAGTGAATTCTGCTTAATGACCTGCCCCAGAACCAGGACTAGTCTGGAGTGTCTCAGAGACCCAGAGGATCTCAGAGGCCCACATCCTCACCACCAGTGGCCCTGGACTCCTGACATCTCAGCTGTGTAGCAGCAGCAGGGTCAAAATGACATAGCCAGGGCAAGGCTTCCTCCGGGGTAAGTCCTG
Source organism: Cricetiscus sungorus (assembly GCA_030556225.1). NCBI lineage: Eukaryota > Metazoa > Chordata > Mammalia > Rodentia > Cricetidae > Cricetiscus > Cricetiscus sungorus. The sequence goes on along the minus strand of JANBXA010000735.1, from coordinate 25,564,032 downwards.
CCCTGCACGAGCCACCCCGATTCTCTCCACAGCCCCCAGAAAAGGAGGGCGGCCTGCCCCGGCAGGTGGGCAACAAGACTGAGTGCGGCCTGCTGGGCTTCGTGCTGGACTTGAAGCAGGACTACGAGCCGGTGCGCAGCCAGATGCCAGAGGAGAAGCTCTATAAGGTGTACACCTTCAACTCCGTGCGCAAGTCCATGAGCACCGTCATCAAGATGCCTGACGAGAGCTTCCGCATGTACAGCAAGGGTGCTTCTGAGATCGTGCTCAAAAAGTAAGCTGTGGGTGTCTGGGTCACACGTCACCACCCTGTGCAGGCCAGACCTAAGCAAGCCACTGTCCCTCTGCACCTCAGTTTCCCCATTTGAACATTGGTGGATCCCAGAGATTCTCAGCCCTGACTTGTGGTGTATTAGAGTCAGCTCGATGAAAAAGGAGGAGGTGGTGGCGCACACCTTCCATCCCAGCCCTCAGGAGGCAGACAGGAGACTGTCTGAGCTCAAGGCCAGCCTGGTCTATGTTGAGACCCTCTTTCAAAGAGACAGAAAGAAAGATGAAAGGGAAGAAAGGAACAAATACAAACCATTGATTCCTGTCTTACTCCAGACAGCTCTGAGTGGAACCATGAAGGCTGGCCTACACCTTCATTTTGTTAGATGCTCCTCAGGCCTGCCCAATACCGAAGCAAGGCGGAGAACCACTGCCTAGGTTTAGAGCTTGCCAAGCCATCTCAGCTGAGGCACTGCTTCCTGCCCCCCAGTTAGAACCTCCCAAACACAGCATGCAGCAGACAGGCCAGGGGCCTGAGGCAAATACTATTAAAAAAAAGCCACCTAGTTGCACCCCTGCCTGTGACACCCAGGCCTGCTGAGTGCACTGAGGCATTATGGGAGGCGGACCACATGGGTATCTAATGGCTAAGGTAGGTGGGCCTCATTCATCTCCTTTCCCTCCCTCCACCAGGTGCTGCAAGATCCTTAGTGGGGCGGGTGAGCCCCGTGTCTTCCGGCCCCGTGACAGAGATGAGATGGTGAAGAAGGTGATTGAGCCCATGGCTTGTGACGGACTCCGTACCATCTGTGTGGCCTACCGTGACTTCCCCAGCAGCCCTGAGCCCGACTGGGACAATGAGAATGACATTCTCAATGAACTCACATGCATCTGTGTGGTGGGCATTGAAGACCCAGTGCGACCTGAGGTAGGTAGGCCCCATGCCAGCGAGCTCAGGAGAAGAGGGTGGGGCTAGAGCCAGGCCAGTGAGTAACCTGAGAACTCTTTCTGCTCAGCTTTCTGAGCTTTAGGGCCCAATGCAACAGGACTGGGATCCTTCCCACTCTCAAACATTTCCACATAAGGCCAGTGTAGGCATATTTAGCAACTGTCTACTTAGAAAGGACCCACCACAGCCCACAAGCAGGAAGTGCTCTGAATGAGAACAGTATTAATACTGCCCCCCATCACAGCCACCTAAGGTGTTTCCCTAGGGACAGGTGTAGGGCTTGCCAGCTCCAGAAGCGCTAATCCTATAGGATGTAGCTACTGTCGTGTTCTGGATTTCAAGCTTCCATTACAGTTGGACACACAGGGCATCCTCCCAGGAGAACCCAGAGCATAGTGTCCTGTCAGTGTAGCAGTCTTTCTGCCCAGAGGTGACTCAGTAATAGGGTTCCCTGGCCAGCCTGCTAACACAGCCACAATTTGCCTTCAGCAGGCATCAGGGAGACAAGACTCCCAAGTCAATGGCCAATCACATTCCCAGCAGAAGAGACTTCACCCATAAGATAAGGATGAAAGTGGTATGTGGAGTATTTCTCATACTGGTGCTGGGTACAGAGTCCAGCTCCAGGCTCTGTTAACTGAATCTGAATCCAGAGAGAAGGCTTGTCATGGTCACCGAAGAAGGGCTGTATGGTCTGTGTCTGCCCATGCAGGATTAGGCTTTGTGGGAAAATGTCAGTGCTAGGGGCAGGCCAAGCGTTCACCTTACCCACAGGGCCTGAAACAGCTCAGGAGCTGGATCATCTTCCCTTAGGCCCCAGTGGGTCCTTGTTGGCATTGGCTGTGAGATTTGGTGTTAATCCCCAGGGGGACTACCTTCCTCCAACAATGTCCTGCCCTGCCCTGCCCTGCCCTGCCCTGCCCTGCCCTGCCCTGCCCTGCCCTGCCCTGCCCTGCCCTGCCTTGACAGTGTTCCCTTTGGACCTCTAGACACTCACTACTCTCTAAGAGCACCAGTGATCCCTTTTTAAAAGTAGAGATAAGCAGAAGGGCTATCTGCAGGCTCCTACCTGGTACTGCAGGGTTCTGTCTTCCAAAGAATGGGTGAAACTAGGTTTCATGGACTTTGACAGCCAGGCAGCTGTGAAAGGTATCAGAGCATGAGCAACGGATCCCTGTGTGCTAGTGCTACTGGGCTGTGTGACATTGAGCCAATTACATAATCTCTCTGAGCCATGTTAGAAGGGAGCACCTGGGAAGAGGCTGGGCAGGGCATGGGCAGTAACATACCATGATGAACTTCGGCTGCCTATACCCAGGGATTTCCAGTAAGGAGATAAAAATAATAAACCATCTCTGGAGGCCTGAGCCCACTAACTGCTGGTGACAAGCAGCTTGTCCTAAGAGGCTGAAAACCATTTTTGGGGACTAGAAGTTGACAGATCCCTGACAGGCAGACAGACAGGAAGAGGGCTACAACTCCAGATTGGCCCAGCCCCGTAAGCCCTGGAGACATCGTTCCAGAGGATGATAATAAACTGCATGAGGTGCTAAAGGTTTTAGCTATGACCCACCCTGGTACACTTAACCAACTTAGAGTTCCATGAAGTCAAAAATGCCAGAGGTGTCCTCTGCTCTTTCCGTTTTAAATGCTGGTCACTGAGGTTTGAACCTTAGTCCCATTCAGGCCCTTTCCCACTCATCAGTTTGGAGATGCACCCTAAGAGTCTGGGAGAGTCCCAAAGTCTCACTGTAAGTGACTGGTTGGATCCAGAGTAGACCTGGTGTTCTGGGCCTTGAACCAGGGACCATAGAAAGGAGTCAGGAGGAAAAGCCACAGAGAGCTCCATGCCCAGGGCCTTGGAGCAGAGCTAAGCCCCTGGTACCTTTAATGACAGCATTGTCTTCTAGAGTTCCTGCTTCAAACACACAAATGGCAAGGGGCAGCTGAACACAAGCCCAAGCTTTGCTCCCAACAAGCCACCTGCTTCCTCGGAACGTTTATCTATAGAATGGGAGTCCACTCAGGGGCCCTTTCTTTCCAGGATCTGCCATCTTTAGACCAGAGGCAGCTGCTAGAAGCCTCACACCCACACCCACACCCACGCCCACACCCACTAGGCCTTCCATCAGAAATGCATGCTATGGTGCCAGCAAGATGGCTTGGCTCAGTGGGTAAAAATGTTTATCGTTTTGTCCTCTGACCTGCACATGTGCTCTGTGACATGTAAAAATCATACACACACACACACACACACACACACACACACACACACACACACGCACGCACGCATGCACGCACGCACACACACACACACACACACACACACACACACACACACACACACACACACACACACGCACACACGCACACAATAATAATCTATTCTAATTTCTTGCAAGCTGCAGTCGGAAGTTGTCGCTCCCTCCAGTGGTAGCATATGGTTAAGACAGCAGCTTTAACATGCCCCTCTGATGTTCTCTCATGGGCGATGTATCAGTCCCTTTCTCATCACTGAAACAAAATACCTGAGCAAAGCAATGTAAGGAGGGAAGGGTTTGTTTGAGTTTATATTTTGGAGGGGAAGGCATGCATGATGGCAGGAGCATGAAGCTCAGCTCATTTTCTCCTCGTCACTTAGTCTAGGACCCCAGCCCACGGACAGATACTGCCCATCTACCATTAGGGTAGATTTTCCCACTTCAAATAACCTAATCTGGAAAATCCCTCACAGACATGGCCAGAGAGTTGACCCCAAGATGATTGCGATGCTGTCAATGGTGGGCGATGTAAAACATCACAGGTGCTCTGGGTAACATCCCCCGGGCTTCAGTTTGTTGGACTGTATGAATCTCTAAGTTAAACCAGCAGAGCTGTGAGATGGGGTGGGGTGGGGCCTTCTTTCTCCTGCTAAGACTTGGCCCTAGAACCTCATTCCCACAAGGCCCCTAGTTCCTCCACACCCAGGCCTCAGGTCCCACCTCACAGTCAGCCCCTATCACCAGTTTTGTAAGTGACTTTCCAAAGTGTCCCCGACTAAGTCAGATATCTCAGCTTCCCCAGCTCTGTCCTCTGTCCCTATGCCCAGCATATGGTTCCTAGAGTCACCCAATGAGTACCCTTTACTAGGCTCCAATGTGGTGAGGCCCAAGAAGAGGGGGCTCTTCAGTGCATCCCAGACTTTCCCAGGCTTACTCTTCAGCTGCAGGTAAACACCCTCCACCTTCCTCAGTTTCCCTACTGTCATAATGCCTTCCTCTCTCAGGCTCACCATAGGCCAAGCAGCATCAAACATTCACCAAAGTTTCTACTTAAGGCAATCCTAAAGCTGACAGAAGACAGCATGGAGGAAGCTGTCAGTAGAGCAACAGTCCAGGACACACTGGGGGTTATCCTGGGGGGTGTTCAGAGCCCTTGGAGCCACAGACACCGGCTGTCACCAGAAACAGCAGATGTTTAAAAGCCTTTATGTAATGACAACAGGAAGAACCCATTTCCTGGCTGTTTTTCTTCAGTGAGAATATCTAGGATAATTTTAGCAGAGGAAGCCACATTTTAAAATAGTTAACACTGGTTTTATTTATATGGAAGCATATTTCAACCAGAGCCCTGCTCCTGAGATCTGAGTCTTAATCATCTACATCCCCAGAGCTCAGAACAACTGAATATCCCATTGCTGTTTGTTGAGTAAATGAGTGAATGACCAAAGAAAATCCTGAGCACAGTTTAAGGAAATTCCCCTTTGAGTTGGAGGGATCTAGATGCTTCCTGAGGAGACAGCATTGAGCACAGAAGGCAAGGAAAAGCTCACAGATAAAGGCTGAAGGGAAAGGGTGTCCCAGGCCAAAGGGGCACAGTGGGCAAAAGAAAAGGAAATGGCAAAGCACAGCTTTCTGTTATGTAATAAAATAATGGACATCATCGGCTGACAGAGAAGGTTCCATTGGGCTCACGGTTTCAGAGGCATCAGGTAGGTGGGCCCCACTGCTTTGGGGCCCGTGACAAGGCAGCAACATAGTGGTGGGAGCAGTGAGAGGCAAAAGACAGAAGAGACTGAGGTCCCAAAGTCTCCTTCTAAGACACATCTCACACACCCATCCTCATTTGAAGGCTCTGGTATCTTCTAATAGTGTCAGGTATAACAGAGGAATACTCCATCTGGGAAAAAGAAAGAGTCTCTGAAAGAACAAGCTAGACTAGCTTCACTGTGGAAAAGTAGACCTCAGAGATAGGGGGCACCCCAGTCACCAGGGTTGTGCAAGCAGAGACTGAGCCAGCCATATGCTGGGGATGTCTGGGGCAGATCTAGGCAATGAGCAGCAGGGTGGAGTCCTTCCCTGTCCAGGACCTTCTAAATACAACTTGAATCCCTCCTTTGTGATAGAAGCCATACAAGGTGCGTGTTTCTAGAACAGCAGCTCAGAGACTTAAGGCAAGAATGTTGCTTACACACACACACACACACACACACACGCACACACACACACACACACACACACACCATATACACTCATACAGACCATACACACATACATACAAGCATCATATGCACACGTGCATACATACAGTCACATACATACACATATATCACATGTACATATCACACACACATCATACACATACATGCATACTGTCACACACATGCATCATACACTCATACATCATATACACACATGCATACATACAGTCATACACACACACATCACATATATATCATATACACATACATCATACACATATCATACATATCATACACATACACACATGCATCATACACATGCTAAAATACAGTCACATACACACACACACACACACTGAGCCCTGAGGGCATACTAAATTATGGAAAGCAGATCTTATACCTGGGAGTGGCAGGATAAGATGGGGCAGACCCAGGAAGGGCATTTCAATGTCCCACTCCCTTTCTTGCAGTTCCTCGGCTGGGAGGGGACCAAGAGCAAGAACTGTATAAGACTTTGAACAGAATGTTTGTTTAAGTTTGCAAGCCCTGCCCAAACAAAGCACAGATGTTCCCTAACTTGGGGTGAATTGATTTCAGATCTTCTGACTTCATGAAGACACAAAAGCAAAGCATTAGATAAAGCCATGCCTGGAGACTTCCCTCTGAGTCTAATGTGGGCTAGAGATATCAGACATGGTACACTGTTGGCAATGAGCAGGGCATTATCCAATTGACCCCAGGACCTTGAGGGGAGGGGACAGTCTGCCCCAGCGCCATCTCATTGCCTCTATGGAGTTACTAGCTCTAGAAGGTACTTTTCTCACCACTGTGACAAAACAGCTGGCAGAAGCAACTTAAGAGAGAAAGGTTTGCTTGGACTCACAGTTTCAGAGGGGTTTCAGTTTGACCTGGCCAGGAAGGTCTGGCAGCAAGAACATGCAACAGGAGGCAGAGAGTAGGTCTAAAACCAGGGCTAGGCTGTAACCCTCAAAGACCTTCCCCTAGCAGCCAGCTCTACCTCCTGAAAGTTCATGACCTGCCAGCACGGCCCCACCAGCGGGGGAACAAGTGCTCAAGTATATGAGCCCCAGGGACAGTTTGCATTCAGCCCAGGACTCTGGCGATTGGTGTCAGCCTCTGGCTGTAGACACATACCCAGCATCTTCAACCTTCACCATCATGTGCCCCCCTTCATTTGTACATCTCTGTATCCTAATCTCCCCCTCCATGAGGATACTGGGCATGACCTCACCTCACCGTGAATAGCCCAAAGATACTTTCTACCAGTAAGCTCTTGGTCTTAATTGGGATTTTTATTGCTGTGAAGAGTCACCATGACCACAGCAGCTCTTATAAATAAAAACATTTCATTGCGGTGGCTCACTTACAGCTTCAGAGGTTCAGCCCATTGCCGTCATGGCAAGGACTATGGCAGCAGGCAGGCAGCCATGGAGCTGGAGGAGTAGCTGAGAGTCCCACATCTTGTAGTCAACAGGAAGTCAACTGAGACACTGGGTGGTATCCTGAGCAAAGGGAACTTCAAAGCCAGCCCTCACAGTGACACACTTCCTCCAACAAGGCCATACCCACGCCAACAAAGCCACACCTCCTGATAATGCCACTCCCTACAGGATTATAGGAACCAGTTACATTCAAACTGTCACAGTATTGTCACAGACAGCTCAGAGGGTCCTGGAAGGTGTAGTTTAGGCTCTTCTCAGTGGATTGGAGGTAAGGTGAGTTCTTGGTTCCACTTTGTGTTGGGTTTGCCTGACACGCCCAAGATTCTTGCATGCTCTGAGTCTCAGTACACTGTGGCATGTTCTCTCACACAAAGATGCTTTGCAGCACATGCCCCCTAACTATGTTGGCATCTGCCACTGCCTTGGGTCAGTTATTTATTCAGGTCATCTGTGTTACATATGAACACTGGCATTGACTCTCATTCTAAATCAAAATAAATAAAGCGACTTTGAACGCACAAGACTCTCCCAGTCAAACATTGAAAAATAGGCAAGCAAAGGAACTAATCATGGAGCCTGTCGAAGCCTGGACAAGTTCAAGTGCAATTAGTGGACCACTCTGCACTCTTGCTCTTGCCGGAGGCCAAACTTAAGGGATGGGTTTTTTGTTTTATTGTTTTGTTTTGTTTTGTTTTGTTTTGTTTTGTTTTTAGGGTCTTTTCAATGTCTTTTATCCATGTCAGAAGCCAGAGGTTTCATCTCAGGATAGATATCATGGTCAATAGGTAGTGGCTGTCTGGGACTCTATGGGCTGAGAATTCTAAGACCCTTGCAGATTTAATCAGAGGAGGTTGTGATCAATTGGTAATGCCTGTCACAGGCATAGACGAGAGGCCATAGGCACCATCAGTTCCTGATTAGTTACCTAGGGAAGTTGCCTGGGAGAAGGGACGGCCCTGGACTCCTTGAAGACAAAGAGAGCCTACCTGAGAGATGCCCTCCAACATGGCTCTTACTCTTTACGTACAGGTCCCGGAAGCCATCCGCAAGTGCCAGCGGGCGGGTATCACAGTCCGAATGGTCACTGGTGATAATATCAACACAGCCCGGGCCATCGCCATCAAGTGTGGCATTATCCACCCTGGGGAGGACTTCCTGTGCCTGGAAGGCAAAGAATTCAACCGGAGGATCCGCAATGAGAAGGGGGAGGTACGCGCATGCGGCCACTGCAAAGGCTCTGCAGCGGGCCACGCTCAAGAGGGGGCCGGGAGGCGTGGGCACTGCATGCTTGAACAGAAGCCAGCTGGTGTGCCCCGAAGAGCCCAGTGACTGCATGGGGCTCAATTTCTCTCTCTGACCCCACCGACATACCACACCCCTCTCCAGATTGAGCAGGAGCGGATTGACAAGATCTGGCCAAAGCTGAGGGTGCTGGCTCGCTCCTCGCCCACGGATAAGCACACACTGGTTAAAGGTAAGACTGGGGTGACTCCAGTAATTCTGAACCCAGAACAGCCTAGCCTGAGCCAATCCCAGTTAGTGTGGCATTGCAGCTTCCCCACAGAAGGGAAGAGGGCACACCAGGGATTCTCCTCACATTAGAACCTTCTGACCTGTTCCTTTTCAGCCATGGGGAGACCCTCCAACTTCCTCTAAATTGCAGTGGACCTGAGCCTGGGGTCTCAGACCACCTGACAAGAGGGCTGACTGGGCTAGTCCGTATGCATAAAGCCTTTCTCATGCAGACCTCCGGGAACCTTCCACAGACCCAGCTCTTCATGCCTTAGCAGTATTTACTGTTCTTTGCCATCTGAAAGGCAGCCCACCTTCCTCCTCAGTTGGCCCCAGACCCTTACTTAGGAAGCTAAGCCCTTGTGAACAGACCCAAAGGATGAGAAGTTTTGGAAACAACAGAAGGCTAGAAGCTTCCTGCCTGCCATGACCTCTCACAGAGCCTTAGCGGCACCAACCAGCATTCTTGTAGTCACGGCCCTGGTTCACATCCTAGAACTCCTACTACCCTCTCTGTCCACTTTGGTTCTCAGTTTCCCCATCTGTAAAATGTTTAGAAGCTAGGAATCTTCCTTCTGCCTGGGATCACCCCTAGGCACCTTAGATTCATGTGTGTTAAAGATGGAGGCAGATGTGGGCTGTGGATAGAAGTACGGATCCCCAGGACTACAGACCCTGCAGCAGAAGGCCCTGCTCACCCTCACTCCTCCCTCACAGACCCTGCAGCAGAGGGCATTTATGGAGGAACTACTGTGTGCTCTAGCGGGCCTTCACTGTGGATAGCACAGGTTCTGCAGGACGGGCACCAAGCCATATCCCTGCACAGGACAGGCCTCCAGCCACAACTCTTGCTCTGGAGAGGATGTGGAGCCCAGGTGTGGGGGTGGGGGCAGGGAGAGGCTCTGTGTTCCAGACAGTGCAGGGAACTACACTGTGCAGAGCCCCTGGTGTCATCGGGGAGAGAACAACAGGAGACTAAGGGAGATTGACCTTGGCCATGACGGGCCAGAGGCACTCTCACTCCAAGCAGGGAGGATACATAGCAAGGCCAAGAAAAGAACAGTGATGTACAAAATGCTCAGTCTGCTTTAGGAGAGTGACCTGAAGACAGAGGGGTCACTGGGGTCTTCCAAAGGTGACAGCTGCAGTATGAATGGGAGGTACAGTGCAGTGTTTGTGAGTAGATGAATCTGAGTAGGTTGTGTGTGAATTTGGCGTGGAGAGAAACCGCAGGAGATCCCATAGGGTGCTCCTGTACAGGCTCTGCCACAGGCCCATACCTGTTACCTGGGTGTCAGACCTGGTGAGATGCTAACATTTAACATAAGACTTCTGAGCCAGGGCCTGTAACATCCTAGTATCCCATCTGCAACAGACAGGCATTGAGTCAGAACAATGTGAGCCTCAGCTAGAGCCCCATGGGGGTGATGATGGGCATATGGAGGGCAGAGAAGCCCTAGAAAAGGAAGAACCCACAGAACCCACCTAAGTGTTGGTAGAAATAAGACCATTAGATGCTGGATGGTGGTGGCATATGTCTTTAATCCCAGCACTCAGAAGGTAGAAGCAGGCAGATCTCTGAGTCTGAGGCCAGCCTGATTACAGAGTGAGTTCCAGGACAACCAGGGATGCACAGAAAAACCCTGTCTCAAATATCCAGAAAAAAAAAACACAAACAAAAACATTAGAGACCAGAAGATGGGTAGAGAAGCAAGATACCCAGGGGTGAGAGATACCTAGGAAAGCAGGAGGGAAGCCTACAGAAAAGAGTGTGGAACCAGCCGCTGAGAAGCCAGGAGAGACGTGGAGATGGGACCACAGAGAGGCCACCGGGGAACCATGCAGTGTAGGGCCTGGTGAGCTCCTTGTCTTAGAGGAGCCCATTGCTGGCCGAGGACCCAGAAGAGTCAAAGATTGACCTGCCAGCTTCAGGGTCCGGAGGCCAAAGAGGCTGAGCCTAGGATGGTGGGATGTGGACTGGCTGCCAGCCAGTGGGAATAGCCATGCTAACTCTCAGGGAACCAGGCATGGAGGCTGGGATTTGTGTGGGATACAGGGAATGGTGTCCAAAACCTGGGAATTAGTCTCCTGCCTCCACAGGCAGCTGCTGTTTCCCTGGCACAGACAGGGCAATGCCTACACATGGACAAGGAGGTCCGCAGCCCCAGTGATGACATGAGGGGCTGTGTTCAGCCTGGTTTTCACCAATTATTTTATGAAGATGTGTGTACAGAGTGAGATTGAAACCAGTGGGCCAGGGTCACTGGCAAACAGTCCCTATGTGTGACTGAAATTCCCAGGTAGAAGGTTCTGGGAAAGCAGTTGTGGGAGTCCCTAAAGGTGCACAGAACTCCCGGTTCTGGGCAGAATAGCTAGGGGACTGTGTTTCTAGCTAGGGCTGCCAAGGATGTGAGAGCTGGGCAGTGTTGGAGGCTGGGCAGCCCCAAGCCAACCTGGGCTAATGAGGAGCCTGGTACCTCTGTGAGTGCTGGGAAGAACAGTGGCGGGAGGGACTGGCTGGACAGACAGGACAGAAGGCCATGCTGAGACTCAGGGCTGGCTCTGGGGCCCTGAGCACACCCTCTTCCCCCTAGGCATCATCGACAGCACACACACTGAGCAGCGGCAGGTGGTGGCTGTGACAGGGGACGGGACCAACGATGGACCTGCTCTCAAGAAAGCAGATGTGGGCTTCGCAATGGTAAGAGTAGCTGGAAGAGGGCTTCAGGTCTGATTGAGTCTCAAAGGCAAGGATGACAGGGCTTGGACTACACAGCTTCCAACAGGCTTGTGGGACTCTGCACAGACTTAGCACTCAATCTCGCCATCAGCCTTGTATTCAACTAAAGCTTTTGAGCCCCAGCCTAGCCTCAGAGGTTTTTCCTGAATGGCGCAGGCAGGCAGTGCCCTGCTGGGGTCAGCTCTGCCCTGCTGTGTACTTAGAGGTCAAGGAGGAATGCAGCAAAGCCAAGCTTCCTAGGGGGGTGTGGCCTCAGAGGGGGAGGAAGGTGGCCTCAGAGGGGGGGCTGTGTGCACACGTGCACACCTGTATATATGTTTGCATGCATGTATATACGTATACACATGTGTGTTTTGTGTGGTCTCATTGAGCTGGTTCCTTTGGGTCAGGGGTGAGGTGCACAGGGCAAAGGCTGTGTAGAGGTGACAAGGGCTGTATACGGCCACTCACGTCCCTGGCTGCTCCACCAGGCTCCTGTCCCTGTCTCCACAGGGCATCGCGGGCACAGATGTGGCCAAGGAGGCCTCAGACATCATCCTAACAGATGACAACTTCAGCAGTATCGTCAAGGCAGTGATGTGGGGCCGTAACGTCTATGACAGCATATCCAAATTCCTGCAGTTCCAGCTGACTGTCAACGTGGTGGCTGTGATCGTGGCCTTCACCGGTGCCTGCATTACACAGGTGGGTCCTGGGGAAATCATCCCCAAGGCTGGGAAAGGGCAGCCTCCAGCCTCCGGGACATCCTGGGTTGTTGGGGTCACAACCCTGGGGATGGACACACATTGTGGTGTGTCTCACAAGAGCAGGGCTCCATCATAGTCCTCCATGCAGCCACCAGCCCTATGAAGTTTTGAAATGAGGCATGGAGAGATAGTGTGACTCGGGTGGTCCCAGAAATGAGGGGCACAAGGCCTCACGTCCATTTCGCCGCCTGCACCAGCCTGACCCTAGCTCCAGAGGCTGGCAGAAGCTGGGGCAGAGGCAGTGCAGGCCCAAGCGGGATTAGTTTGCCAGCTGAGGACCCAGACCCAGCCGGTTCTGTGGGGAGAGGATTAGAAGAGGTGGGGTTGGGTAGAGGAAGCAGTGGAGTTCTGTCTGTCTGTCCAGATCACTGTTTCTGGGTCATAATCAGGCTGCTCACTGAGGCAGATGGAGTGAGTACCATTTCACAGAGGCAGAAACTGGATCAGAGGAGAGAATGGCCGGGCATTCAGTCTGGCTCCTGGTATCTCCTGACATTATAACCAGACTGCACCTCCCAGGAGCTGGCTTTCCGGTATGGGGAAGGAAAGTGACTTCAGTTCTAAGTAGTCTCAGAGGGCTGACTACTCCCAGTCACCACCTGGGTACCACAAGCCCCTCCCCATAGGGGAATCCAGAATCCAATGTGCAGCCATCCCCAAGGGCCACATGGCCCATAGGACACAGCTCCCCTCTGCTGTCACCTCCACCATGCCTGTGGTAGCTGCAGTATTGACCATGGGTTGAGGGTTCCCCTTCCACTTGAAAGGCAACCTCTCCTGGTCTGTGGATGAAAGGCTCCCTCTAGTGGTGTTTTGAAGACATTACTTTGAGAGCTTCCTGGAGACTGGACTAAGGCCAGTAAGAAAACAGTTTCAAAGACAAGGATCAACATCTCTGACTGAGCAGGGCCATTCAGGCTTTGGTGGGAAAATTGCACACCTGACCCTGAGGTTCTTGTGTCAGATAATGTAGAAAGGCCAGAGCCACAACCTTACCAGGCAGGGGTAAGGAGGCAGGAGCAGCAGGAGAAACACAGGGAAGGTAGGCAGGCAAGAAGCTGTTATACTTTCAGAATGGAAGGGCTTCCTGGAGGGGTGTCCATGGGCCACTGTCAAGGGCAGAGCCAATGGCGAGCAACAGAGGGCTCTGGATAGAAAGAGGCCATGTGTGGGAGACATTTGTCCCTGATACCAAGTGACAGGTGTATATGGGACAGAGAAGGGGCTTCGGGAAGACAGATGTAAAAGGAAGAGAACAGGGCCTTAAACAAGAAAAGAGTGACTAGGAGGGCTGCTGCCAAGAGAGAATGGGGGTCCCTCAGTGTGCCATAAAAGCAACAGATAGGGGATGGAGAGATGGCTCAGCAGTTAAGAGCACTGGTTGCTCTTCCAAAGGACCAGGGTTCAATTCCCAGCACCCCTGTCTGTAACTCCAATTCTAGGGGATCTGATACTACCACACAGACATGCATGCAGGCAAAACAGCAACGTGCTTTAAAACAAAAAACGAAAATATTTTCTAAAGTCACAGATGACCTTAGGGAAAGGCATAGGGTGGGGGTAAGGCTAGCTCTGGCTGCTGTGGGCAAGGCCCATAGCTGTGAGGAGTGAAGGATAAGGAACCGGCCCCTTCAGTCCGTGAACACTGAGTGTATTATGTTCAGCAGAGTGAATCTGACAGCGTTCACACCAGCATGGCTGTGGTGATCAGCTCTGTGTTAGCTTCCTGCTTTTCTTGCTTGACAGACTTCCTATCATGAGAGTGCATTTCTTTTGGAGTCATAGTTATAAAAACCTATAAGACACAAGATTATGAAAAGTAAGGTAGAATTGGGAGCAGAGGTCAAGAACATTGTCTCCAGGACAGGAGAGACTTGAGCTCCTGAGGTCAAAGGGCAGAGGAGTTACTAAGAGTGTGGGTGTTGGCTTCAGACAGGAGGGGAATAGGCAAGGATGTAGCTGAGTCTACCAGAAGACAGGGAGCTGTGTCTACTAAGCCTGGGGGCCCAAGGCTGAGGTGGGCAGTTCAAACCGTTCTGCACAGAATCTTCAAGAACCTGCCACACACATGCTGAGAGCACCACAGCCGGGGCAGCCTGCAGCCTGTGGTAGGAACCTGCTGAAAGCCTGCAGCAGGCCTGTCCTGTACTCTGACTGTGGTGGCTCTCTGTGTGACAGTCCTCTCCCCACCATTGTTGTAGGACTCCCCTCTCAAGGCCGTGCAGATGCTTTGGGTGAATCTCATCATGGACACGTTTGCCTCCCTGGCCCTGGCCACAGAGCCACCCACCGAGACTCTGCTGCTGAGGAAACCTTATGGCCGCAACAAGCCCCTTATCTCACGGACCATGATGAAGAACATCCTGGGCCATGCTGTTTACCAGCTCACTCTCATCTTCACCCTGCTCTTTGTGGGTGAGCACCCCAGTACTCACCCCTCCGTGGCCAGGTCAACAACTTCTGGACAAACCATGGCCCACATCCAACAGCTGGCTTGACACATGCTGCCCTGTTTTACTCATGGAGAAACTGAGGCATAAGAGGACACTGTAGATGTGGTACTAGGCAGAGTCATGCCCTGTCCCAGGCTGGCTGACCTCAAAGCCAGCTGTAGTGCTAAGCCAGGCAAGGCAGCAGCACCCAGAGCTGATGAAACCCTAGGCCAAGCAACCAGTCCCTTCCCTGACTCCTTCTAGCAGCTCCACCTTGCCCCCAGGATGTTTTCATGGAGACTTTCCTGGAGAGGGACACACAACCTACTGGGCTGTCAGCTCCTGCCTCCACGACTCCTGCAGCCTCTCAGAGAGCCAGATGCCTCTGCCTGTGCCTTAGTCAGCTTTCCCCCATTAAAATAGTCCCTGAGACAATTTGGACTCTCAGTCTAGGAGGTCCTATTCCAATGACTCCATTGTTTTGGGCCAGTGACAAGACAGGGGCACACGTGAAGAAAACTTCCTCACCTCATGGCAGAAAGCAGGGGGAGCTATGGACCCAGGCCCCTGACAGCCTGAAACCTCCCACCACACTCCACCTTGTAGAGGTCCCACCACCTCCCTTAGGGTTAGGAATGGGGTAGAACCTTTGCTTGGTATCCCTTGGTTCCATCGTAAGCATCACCCACTGGGTGTGGCGGTGCCTGCCTGTAATGCCAGCACTCGGGAAGCAGAGGCAGGAGGAGCGGAGGTTTAAGGTCATCCTTGGCTACATAATGATTCCAAGGGCAGTCTGGGCTCCATGAGACCCTGGTTCTACAACCTCCCCACAGCACCACAGTCTGGGCAATAGGTCTGACATACATGGGTCACCCGGCCACGTTTGCTTAAGCTGTAGCGACTCACCTCAAGGATTTATGTCCTCCCGGTACTGTTACAAGCAATGGCACTTAGTAATGCAGGTGGCATGCCACTTTCCTCAAACGTCCACAGAAGCCATTTATCCTCTGAGCAGTAGTTCTCAGCCTTCCTAATGCTGCAACTCTTTAACACAGTCCTTCGTGTTGTGGTGATTCCCAACTATAGAATTATTTTTATTGCTACTTCATAACTATAGTTTTGCTGTTATGAATTGCAATATAAATATCCTAGTATTCAGGATACTGACATCTGACCCCTATGAAAGGGTCATTTGACCCCCAAAGGGGTCATGGCCCACAGGTTGAGAAACATTGGTCTAGAGAAAGATTTCTCTCTCTGAGTAGGCACCACAGGCCTCACTCTGCCCCATTCCCTGCCTCAGCCTGGGCCCCACCCTCTGACTTGGCAGGTGAGAAGATGTTCCAGATTGACAGTGGGAGGAACGCACCACTGCATTCACCACCCTCAGAGCATTATACCATCATCTTCAACACCTTCGTCATGATGCAGCTTTTCAACGAGATTAACGCCCGCAAGATCCACGGCGAGCGCAACGTCTTTGATGGAATCTTCCGGAACCCTATCTTCTGCACCATCGTTCTGGGCACGTTTGCCATCCAGGTACCCAGCCCCCACCTAACCTGGGCTGGGCAAGGCGGTGGCTCCCCAGCCCTCCGTGCCATCTCCGTGTCTGTCCTCCCGATCTCTGACCTGCAGATAGTGATCGTGCAGTTTGGCGGGAAGCCCTTCAGCTGCTCCCCACTCCAGCTGGACCAGTGGATGTGGTGCATCTTCATCGGCCTGGGAGAGCTCGTCTGGGGCCAGGTCGGTGTCAAGGGTGTGAGCAGATGGGGCCTTGAAGCAAGGGAATAGGAAGAGCAACAGGATTGGTCCTGGCTGTGCCATGTCTATATGAGGGAAAACCATCCCCAGCACTGGGCATCATAGCAATGGAGTTGGTCCAAGGCTGCAAATGCAGGCCACATGGGTACTAGCACTCTGGTTTTGACCTTTTATCAGCATCTCACTGCTGCTGGTGTTTTCTTTCTTCAATTGCAGAAGTTTGCTTTAATTTAAACTTATGTCCAAAGGCAATTCTGTATCACCAGCATGGCCTGCCATGAGGAGAAGCTTATGAGAAACTAATATAAGGGGCATGATGCTAAGGCACCGAGGCTGCCAAGGTGCTTGGGCCTGCCACAAGTCAGAACCTGAATCGAGCATGCTAAACTTGGGGTGGGGGGTCATCCTGTGGTAGCCTTAGGGTAATGACCTGATGGCACCAAGCAGGAACATGCCCTGCCATGTTACAGTGTGGCTTGGGGTGGGCCTGTGACTAACTGAGCATCTCCTAAGTTGAAGGTGCTCTCTGATGGAAACTCCATCTCTGACTCTAGAGCATTCTAGACCTGGTTCATTCTCTATGTCTGCCCAAGTTCTAGACATACGTGCACATGTAACTGTATATACACATACAAGTATATACACAACACACACACACACCATCACACTGCTGATAGCTTGAAATCTCAGTCTCCTGACCCAGGACACTACATGGGAGAAGTGTCTTAGGTGCCCAAACATCCAGGCAGTGGGTTCATCACAGGCCTAGGACTATTTTCTTCTTCAACTTATCCCCAGGCTAGAGTAAGTAACTACAGCGGTGAGCCATGTATGGTAGCATACATTTGTAATCCTAGCATTCAGGAGGTTGAGGCAGGAGGATCACTTATTTGAGGGCAGTGTGGGCTACATACCCAGACTCTGTCACAAAAAAATTAAAATAAGAGGAAGAGGAGGTGGTGATGTATTGGTAACTTGTATTGTGGTTCACACCTGTAGTTCCAGCCCTTGGGAGGCTGAGGTAGGACGTTCACCACTGGTTTGATACCAGCCTGGATCACATGGTAAAACCCTGTCTCAGAAATCCTGGGAGACAACGATTACAGTGGGGACTACTTCCCAGCCTTTTGGTTAAGGTTAAGTGTAGAAATTACAGGCAAATGTTAACTCAAAGATAAAGTTCAGATCCATCCAAAAGGGCCTGTGACACATCTCCAAAGCAGTAAGAACTAAGTTTGAGTAGGGCGATGGTGCTGCACGCCTTTAATCCCCGCACTCAGAGGAGGCTGAAGCAGGTGGATCTCTGTGAGTTCAAGGCCAGCCTGGTCTACAGAACAAGTTCCAGAACAGCCAGGTCTACACAAAAACCCTGTCTTGGAAAACAAAACAAAACAAACAAAAACTAAGTTAGATTAGGACCCTGGGAGCCTGCATCCTGAGGTGTTCCTCAGTATCCAGGGGGACAAACTGATGAGCACTAAGGCTGATACCAGTAGCCAGCACTGACCCTGAACTTTCAAAGGGCATGAGTGTGTGGTCCAGCCCTTGCCTGCCCTCACAGATGGTAAGGGGCTTCTGATGTCTGACTCTCAGGCCTCCGCCTAGGGAACAATGCCTTCGGGGAAGACATGCATCATGCCTTCAGGTCAAGAACACCTTGTGCTCCCTGAGGGCCACCCACAGAAGGGTCTGTACATATGTACTCAGTGCCTGCCTTGGTCCTCACAACTCCTAAGCTACCCCAGCCTTATCACAAGGAGTCCAGAGCTCAGCAAGGGAGCATGACTTCCCCTGGGTCACATGACCCATGTATTCCTGGGTATTCCAAGTCACCGTGGTCAGTTCCTCAAGGCCAAGTTGTCCCACTCTGTCCTTTGTGTCCAATAAGTGGAGTAAAAAGGTCATTAATAAGAAACAATTAACAATTGAGTTAGAACAGGTGGCAGGTTAAAGAGGGGCTTATCATGTGACTAGGAAACAGATAAGCAGAAGAGGAGGGAATGGGACTCAGGGACCTGGAAGAGAGTCCTCAGTCCTGACCCTTGCCTGGGTATACCCCTTGCAGGTCATTGCCACCATCCCTACCAGCAGGCTCAAGTTCCTGAAGGAGGCGGGGCGGCTCACACAGAAGGAGGAGATTCCTGAGGAGGAGTTAAATGAAGATGTGGAGGAAATAGACCACGCAGAGCGGGAGCTTCGCCGTGGCCAGATCCTGTGGTTCCGGGGCCTGAATCGCATCCAGACACAGGTGCGGGGAACTCCTAGGGCTGGGCCAGACTTGAGGGTGTGACCAGAATGTTCCATTGCACCTCACACTCTGATGTGAGGGAGGGTGGCCATAGGAGCCATGTCCATCATGTGGCCTCAGAAGAGCCCTCACCATCCCTCCAGCCATAAGTACACACACACACATCACTTCTGCTATGCAAGCAGAGTGCAACCTCAGGAAGACCGTTACCTTCTCAGACTAGCCAGGGTCTCACCCACCATGGCTTTCTAGAGGAAGCCCCTGAGAGAATGGGGGTGGCTATGGGGGCTGAGGCTATTGTGGCTGGGTGTCTGCCAGGAGGGGCAGACAATACTGAAGGGAAATTTTCAGCCAGTAAGCTACAGTCACCTTTGCAGGTATGCACACACCCTCTGCCTCTGTGAGGGTCTCCAAGCCCTTGACTCCACCTAGATGTGGAACAAAGGTTAAAACCCCCATATACAGAGGTACACATGCAAGCCAAGCTTTCACACAAAAACATATGAGCACAGTGCCTGCCCAGCCAGAAGCTGGCTTCTGCCTCGGGACAAAGGCTATGATGGTACAGGAAGGCCACACACACATGGAAGTCCATGTTCTCCCAAAGGCCCCATTCCTGGGGCAGGTGTAGTTTGTGGATGTGCTGTAGAAAACCTAGAAAGAGGTCTCTTGCCCAGGACAACGTCACCCTCAGATCCCTCACCCAAGCAATCTGGGAAATTGATACTTGGATCAATCCAACCACTTCATTTCCGTGGATGACAGCAAACGGCTCCACTGGGGTTTCTTACACACACACACACACCCGGGACTCATTTGACTCATACAGCCCCTGCACTGCCCACTCAGCATTTGGGGGAGTGGGTTTCAGACTCACAACTGCCTCACACAGGCCTGGGATCTCCTGCTGTGACCAGGACCCTGGCAGCCCCCATTTTCTGGGAGGGATGTGGTAGATGCACTACCTCACAGGCCTCACATCTAAGAGGAAGAGGGAACTGTAGTTCCCTGATGATTATAGTCCTGAGTGGGTGTGAGTAACTCCGACGCTGCCTTCCCTGAACTCTGTTGTTTGCCTGGTACTGTGCCACTTATACCTCTGCCAGCTGGATGGCATTGCCTTTCCTTAAGAACAAGAAACAGGACTTGCCCAAGGTCACCTAGCTGGTAAATAAGAAGAGCTAGACCTTGGCCCAAGGCCTGTACACCCGAAGGTCTCACTACACCACTCAAGCTGTATGCCTGAAGCCACCCTTCCATTCTGACACCTCCTCCACCCCAGCCTCTGAGCCACATTGAAGGAAGAGGTCACACCCTGCTCCCCCTAACTCCCACCCCTGCTTGGGACCCCCAGGACCTACAGATGGGCCCAGAGCTGAGCAGATATCTTTCCAACCCTGGAGCGTGTCTGGTATTTTTGTGTTAAGTGGTGTTGTCCTTGTCGCCGTGGCTGCGGCTGTTGTGTAATGTTGCACCCGTCAGTTGTGTAGCTGTGGTGTTCGTTTCTTCTCGCAACTTGTCTCGTTCTCTCCTCCGTTGCAGATTGAAGTAGTCAATACTTTCAAGAGCGGGGCCTCCTTCCAGGGGGCCCTGCGGAGACAGTCCTCCGTCACCAGCCAGAGCCAGGACGTAGCCAGTCTCTCTAGCCCTAGTCGCGTGTCGTTATCCAATGCTCTTTCCTCTCCGACCAGCCTTCCTCCTGCTGCAGCTGGGCGTGAGTGTGACTCCTTACCGCCTCCGCTGGCACCACCAACTCCAGCTTCTGGGCGGGCAGGCGGGCAGGGGCCGGGATTCCAGAGGACATGGGAGGGACAGGGGTCACTATGAGGTCCAGGGGCTGAAGGGCCACAGCCACTGAAGACAGTGTCATTGATCAATAGTTCTCGGGCAGTTGTGGGGCTAGCTGGGTGTCAAGGATTGTAACGAGCAGTGGGTCATTAGAATTATAAGCAGTCAGACGGTCTATCAAAGGATCACACCATAGTCAAGAAGGTTCTAGGAATCCAAAGGGTCCCAAACCCTCAGCACCTGAGGCCAGAAGGTACCAGTCACCAAGAGAGGCACAGAGCATCCCGCACGCTAGTGCCTTACTTTGTCAGGAAAAGCTTGGCCAGTGAGAGAATTGGTCAGAGTTCTCTGAGGTCTTGCAGTCTGTCAAAAGGTTAATGTGGGTAAAGGTGTAGGAGCCTCTCGGGGGTCACAGTTACAGTGGGGGCTCAACACAAGAGGGACCATGAGCCAAGCAATCACTGCAGGCCAGATGTCACAGATGTCACAGACAGGAATGACAGACCACCAGGGAAACCACAGCACTTCAGAATCAGTGTCCCTCCCTTGTACACTGAGCACACCAGCTGCCTTACTAACCCTTCCCCGACAGAGGGTGGGGCATGCTGAAGTCCTGACCCCTTCCTGGAAGAGACAAGGCTCCTGTTCCATCAAGCTGATCTCAAGTAGAAAATCGTGGGCACACACATCATACCAGGGTGCCAGCTAGTCCCAAAAGAGCTGGTCTGTCTAACCCTGGTGTCCTTTGCTTCTTATCTGAGAGGTGGCTTGGGACTCTGACCTCCTCTTTGTCTTCCTTCTCCCAAGCACATCTGCCTGTACCATCACCTCTGACCTAGTCTTCTCTAGCTGTCTACATTTTTGCTGGACCTCTTCAGGCGCCTTCATTCAAACCTTCCCAAAGTACATGGAACCTTAGTTCTGGCCTTTTAACACAGACACCACATGTGTGCTGCCCCGGCCAGCATTCAGGTTCTTTGATGAGAATCAGACTCCATCTTTTGATGCATTATGAAGGGCCCCACCCCTATCCCAACCCAGAACACCCAGCATCACGCCTTCCTGCCTCTGAGCAGGGAGGATCTGTGTACAGGCCCAGGGTTCTTCCCAGGGAGTGCTCCAGCAGAAGGCACAGATCACTAGGAGACCATAGATAATCCATGCTGGTGTCCCATGACCATCCCATGGTGCTGCCCTCCCGGGCATACAGGATGACAAGGAGACTGAATAGTGTTCTCCTATTGGCACAAAATGAGCCCAGATGAGGCAGAGGCACCTGTGAATAGACTGTGTCTCAATCACTGAGAGATCATGGCCAGGCTTCCTCTTCAGAGCAGACAGCCTTCCTCACCTTTGAGAGTGGTCCAGTGCTCAACTGCCCTCTCCTTCCTGCCCGTCCCATCAATCCAACTCTGGTCTTGCTTGCACCTCCCATCTTGAAGTGTAATCACCATGTGTTCCTGTGGTGATGACCCTGTTGGTGACTCTGTGTTGCCCTGAGTTCTGACTGTTAAGACTCTGGCTCCAGGGCACAAGCTCAATTCCTTCCGTCTCCCTCTCCTTCCCCCTCCCACCCCCTCTCCCTTTGAGACAGGGTTTCACTGTGTGGCCCTGGCTGTCTTGGACCAGGCTGGCCTCTAACTCATAGAGATCCACCTGCCTCTGCCTCCTGAATGCTAGGACTAAAGTTGGGCGCCACCACTGCTAGGCCAACAAGTTCAATTCTTTATTCATCCCTGTGTACCTCTTTCCTTAAGCATAGTATTTTACCCTTGCCACAACAGAGCTCGTGTGGCATCCCCAAGTGCCACATACCCTTGAAAGTCATCCTTGAGTCAGTCCCTCGGCTAAGTGCTGACATTCCAGAACAAAAATCTGTCCTTGTCTCGGCAGCTCTCTTACCCTTCCTTCATCACCTCAAAGCCATCAAGGAGGCTGCTCCTGACACACTTCTACAGACAGGCATGTGTGCCCCATTCTCTTGCTTCCAGACAGACCGACTCTCTTTCATTCCATGTAACCCTAACTTTGAAGCAGTCATTGGAAGAAAGCCTAGCTGGGGGTTGTACCAAAACTCATCTATCGTCCTGGTCCATGATCCTTCATTCCCTCTCAGGGCCAAGAGGGAGGCCAAGAGCAAACTCAGCTCCCTCACCCAGCCTCCACTCTGTCACCTCCCCAGCCTCCTTAACAGTCTCACACTTGTTCCCTCTGCTGTAAACTCCAGTTTGTAATTCTTAGTCTCTTTGGGCCCTTCGGTGGGTGTGAGGTCTCAAAAACAACCTGACCGCCCCTTTTCCAGCTGCACTGGCTCCTACAAGGACTGCCATTGATTTAAAGATGCATTTGGATCACCAAGATCACCATTGGGATGTCAAGTAGACATCCCCTCATCCTCCACTTGGGGAGTTTCTGCCACATGACCTCTTTCGTTCTCCTGGGACTCTGGGAACCCTGTAGATACTACGCAAAGTCCCCTCTGGAAGTCAGACTGCTTTCTTCCCATAGAAAGGTACAACAGGCAGACAGAAAGCAGAAGGGTGGGGGGAACTGGGTCACCAGACTCTGCAGGATTCCCCCCCCCCCCAGCAGAGCACTGGTCGCATGCCTGCTGAAGCAAATGTCTGGAGTCAGTGTGCTCCAGAATACAAATCTCTTTCCTTCGTGCCATCAAGAGTTAATCACAAAGGGCTAGGAGGGGGAGACTTCTATCGGGGGACTCACTGCTGCTAGATGGCCCCAAGCAGACACTACAAGTGGGGAGACACGGCCAGTTGGGATGGGACCAGAGCACTCAGGAGAGAACCCAGGGGAATTTCAAACTTTTCTCATCCTGACTCAAAATTGAATTTGTTCCCCGACCCTCAGAAGTTCAAGGCCACCCCACTAATGCCATGCACAATCCCATTTCCTTTGCCTCATGTACATCTCACCATGAGGAGCAGTTTCCCAAGGTAGCCATAGACACCACTTGGCCAAGACAACATAGCAAGGGAAACAGCCACTCATGTTCCACTCCACACCACTTTCCAAACAGGCTTGACTGTAACGCAGAAGATGGCATTAGATTTGGGAGCTGGTACCCACAGCCTTCCAGAGGAAAGGGAGCACCCCTTCCATCACCCTAGGTGTGGATCAGGGTGAGGGGTAACCCCTGGTGTGCCTCTAGCCCACAGAGGCATAGAAGCAATGCTTCACCGGTGATCCATGACAGTACCAGACTCGTCCATCTAGGTCAGCCTCCCCCAGGTCCCTCACCCATCTCAAACCATCTCTGTCCTTAGGAAGTCTGAAGAGATTCCACTTTGAACACTTCAGCCTCACTATGCCAAGGGCAACACTACACACACACACACACACACACACACACACACACACACACACACACACACACACACACGTGGACCCATGTCCCCTTTAGACTTGGGTTTCAAGAACTGCCAATGTGTGACATTTGTGGTGATGAGCAATGCAGACATGGCAAAGAGGAAAGCTGGGTGTTTCTCCTTAGCATTCTGGTAACTGATCTGGTGCAAGCTTGGGTTGGCAAAGAAATGGCTTGCTTCTGGGGGGACCCTAGAGCTCTCCACTGTCTGAATATTCCATGTCTTTGTTTCCTAGAGGGCTAGAGAACCCTGGACACAGAGTTCAGCAAGAGAGAGTGAAATTAAAAGAGGTTGTGAGTCTTTAACCTTGAGCCTGAAGTGAATGTGAATCAATCCCAGACTCTTGGCTTCCTTGAAGCCGGGTAAACATTCGAGTATGTGGAGCCCACCTCAGAACAAGGCTTCTGCCTCCCCAGATTCCCCAGTGGCCAAGAGCTCCAGGTCCCTCAGGCTGTTGAAAGCAAACATCCACAATCCTACCCACTGGCCCCCGCCTTATTCCCTGCCCCCACATTCCCATGAGTCTTCTGTCCTGAAACTCCTCTTCAGAGCAGGCAGGCAGTGGAGATGGAAGAGATTTTTGCTTTTGTTTTTGGTTTTTCTTCCCCTGTTTTTTTTTTTTTTTTCCCATTTCAGCTGCAGAGAAAAACAAAGTGGAGTCTTGAGATGGCCATGTCGGGGTGTCCCCAAAAGTCTTGTCCCCACAGTCCTGTCCAGAGCAGTTCATTCTTTCTGTTGTCTCCATGCCAGGGGGAGGACGGAGGGGTCTCATCTCATTGTGTGTGTCCCTCTACGTTGTCAGTCACATGACAAGGGCCTGCCACTGTCCCTTAACTCCCTTTATATACTAGGCATTCCAGCCAGCCAGCGTCTTATGGCAAGTCAGCCTCAGAAGGTTGAACACCAGCTGGATAGGTCTGGGAATGGGACATTTGCACTCCCATTTCTCAGATGAGGAAACCAGCAGCTGAGTTTTACCCAGTGTTTGTTTGCCTAGTGTGCAGAAGGCCCTGGATTAGATCCTTAGGCCCTACAAAAAAACAGTCAAGAAGTGAAGGTAAAGAGAGGCACAAATTCAAGGTCATCCCCTGAAGCCAGCCTGGGTCATATGAGACCTTCCCTTAAAGCAAACAAACAACAAAAAAAGAAAACTAAGCAAACTAAGGCTATACATTATTATTATTATTATTATTATTATTATTATTATTATTATTATTATTATTATTAGCACAGGGAATCCAGAGACAAAGAGTTCAGAGTGTCACAGAACACCAGCACTCAGTGTGCCTGGCTCCGTGGGCTCTGACTTGACCGCTTGTCTGGATTCCAGCAAACAGAGTTCTCTAGGGTCACTAGTGTGTAGGGAGGAGCTGGGACAGAGTGCTCTTCTGAAGGCAAGCAGGAGGCTGATGGCAAAGGAGGAGAGTTGACTGGAAAAAAAAGAGTCAGACAGCACAGCCCAAGTGATCAGTGCCAAGTTGAATTCTCATCCCTGCAGTTGACTTATCTTAGAAGCAGAAAGTCACCCCTCGGCTGTGACACAGAGGCAGCAGTCAAAGCAAGCCATCAGGCAGTTTCTTCTGGGAACAGGGATCTCCCTAACCATGGCCCACAAGGAGCTCCCTGGTTTAGCTGAGTTCTAGTCTGGGATTCCAAGGACCTCCCAACGAATGTCTCTGGCAGGTTTCCTGCCCCCATGGCCAAGGCCATGTGACCCTCAGTTGTTGGTGGCATTGGGCCATTTTGTGTTTTCTTCTTTTACCTACTCTGAGCCAACACTGGGAAGAGAGCAGAAGGCACCTTTATTCCAAGTCCCATCATACCCTTGAAATACAAGATGTTTTCCTGTTCCACTGCACCCCATAAAGCGGTTTAGAACATGACCAAATAGGTGGTATGCCTCTCTACAGCCAAGGAATGAGGAATGGCCAAGCTGGAACTTCAACCTGGCCCTTCCTAATGCAAATCCAGGGCTCTTTGCACTAGCCTTGGAGACCAGAGGCCAGGCTCCTCACATTCATTCTTCAGAGGAGAGAATAAAAGCCTAAGGACCTGGAGTCCTGGCTTACTCACTGTGGTGCTGTGCCAAACCTCCCTACCCTACCCCACTTCCCAAAACCAGAAGGGGAACTGGAACTGGGGGTTGGCTATCCACTTTTGGCCTGTGTCTTTTGGCTCTGGTTTTTTTGTTTTGTTTTTAGTTTTTTGGTTTCTGGGTTTTTTTTTTTTTTTTTTTTTGGTTTTTTTTGTTTTTGTTTTTTTGGTTTTGTGTTTTCAGAACACAAACAAAGCGATAGACCCCAAACTCTAGGAAACAAGGGAGCCCCTTAGCAAGCTGCAATGGCTGGCCAGGGCTTTGAGTCCATACTCGAGTGTTTACCTCCCACATGCATGAAGGAAAGAGGCGCTGGGCACAAACAACTATGTTCACATTGTGCAGGCTTCCAAGTGTAGCTGTGTGTCTGTGTGTGCGCGTGCGCGTGTGGCCCCTGACCCCTGTGGCATGCTCCCTGCCACCAGTGTCCTGTGTGCCGCTCCTCTGTGCTTCCTGGCTGCTGCAGCCCTGCACCTCAGAAAGCCTTCCCTGGCTTTGCTTTGCTCTGCTGCCTCGGCTTGATGTCCCCTTTTCTGTGTGGCCCTTGTGTGTCCTCTCATCCCACCTCATCCGAATGTCTCTCCTTCCTGTTCTTTCTCTGTGTGACCTGTAACCTGTTCCATGTGGTTTGGTTTCTTAACTGTGTGTGGTTTTTGAAGATTCACTTTTTTAACAAAAGACTCTCCTCTTTCCTACTCCCCCCCAACTCCCAACCCCCCTGCATGGTCAAACTCTGCTGTGACATTAACAAGGCTCAGTCTCTCACTAGGTCGAGTGCCCTTCGGAGTGGACCATGCTCTGGTTTACAACTGCCCAAGCATCTGTGTGATGGTGCTTACAGTCCCCACTAATACCATAGTTCTGACCCAAACCAAAGCCACTTAAAAACCAACTCATGGATGCATCCCCCAAGCCCTCTGCCATCCGTCCCCATCGATGCTCATAATACCAACGACTGTGGATCCCAGCTGCCCGCGTGCCCTCCCTTCCCTCAACCCTCCTCCAAGTCCCCAAAAGGGCCCAGCCCACTCCTGACCCTCGTGTTTCCCTTGCAGATCCGCGTCGTGAAGGCGTTCCGTAGCTCTCTCTATGAAGGGTTAGAAAAACCCGAGTCTCGAACCTCCATCCATAACTTCATGGCTCATCCTGAATTCCGGATCGAAGATTCCCAGCCTCACATCCCCCTCATCGATGACACCGACCTGGAAGAAGATGCCGCGCTCAAGCAGAACTCGAGCCCGCCGTCCTCGCTCAACAAGAACAATAGCGCCATCGACAGCGGGATCAACCTGACGACCGACACGAGCAAATCAGCTACCTCTTCAAGTCCAGGGAGCCCCATCCACAGCCTGGAGACGTCGCTTTAGCTGAGGTCCCTGTCGCCTGGCCACCCTCATGGACCTGCCGCCACCTGCCTCCGGGCGCACACCCTTCCAGGCACCGACTCCCCGATGCAGCAAGGAGCACTGGGAGGAACCCACACAGCAGAAGGAGAACACGTTTCTACCCACAGACCCTTTCTCTGGCTGCCATGCTGTTTGAACTTTTTTTCACTCCTAGGTCATGGGCGGGGTTGCCCGGGGTTCATTTGGAGCAGAGAGTAGCGTGGGTTTTGTTTTGTTTTTGTTTTTTCAAAAAAAGAAAAAAAAAAAAAAAAAAAAAAAAAGAGCCTTTCCAGGCTCCAGCCCAGACACGGACCAGCCATGCACCCGCCGGCCACTGCGTCCCCAGCATGAATGTACCTGGACACGTTCAGTCCCCTCTCTCATTTGGTTCTTGATGGTTCAGGAGGGGAGTTTTTCCGTTTGTTTTGTTAGGCGGGAACTGCAAACAGACTGCTGTTCATTCAGTCCACTGGTCTGTGAGGTTTCAAATGCTTGCCCAGCATGGTCTCAGATGTCTAGATTAATTTAATAACTTTTTGAAATCACAGAGTAGGTTTGCACCAATGGAACCCAAGAACTCCACAGACACTCATGAGGTTATATCTGTTTATTTGTATCTATATCAACGTATACTTCTTGGAGACTGTATACATGTATATAGATAGGTAGATATTATATATATATATATATATATATATACACATATATATACATGGATATATAAAGTTCCTTTGCCGGCATGTTGCCTTGTTTCTGCTTAAATTGCTCTATTTTAACTTATGTCCTAAAAGAAGAATGTAATTTGTTTACAAATCTGTAGATAATGTCTTTGGATATTTGTGTGGTTTAAGGACACTGGTGGCCAAGATGCTTATGAGCAGCTCGGCCCAACAGACACATCCCTGGATTGCATCCTTGAAGTTTTACAATAGCCATGCTCTGATTTTTGCCTGCTATTTCCGTTCAATAACGTCACTACTGTGGGAAGCTCAGACAGAAAGCCAACGGCTCCCAAGGATCCATCCTGAGGAGCTAAGCAACACGCTCCATGGTAGACAAGGGAGAAGAGGAGAGAAGGCTTCCCGGGTTTGCAACCTGACTGACAATTCAGGCCCCACGATGCCAGCGTCTGTAGTGCACCAGAAGGCTTTTTCTCTCAATGAAACTCGCTTGAGTTTACAGAGAGCATTTCAGAACTGAGTTGTCTTTGGCACTGTCTGTGATTCAAGGTAGTGTTCAGATATTACAAATGCTATTGTGTTGATTTTTTTTTTTTAGTTAGAAATTTAGACATTTTTTCCTTATAAATGGCAGCATAGGCACTGCCGACATATTGGATGAGGGTCGGTATGGCTTGCTGCTTTTGTTTTTCTTTTTGAAGAAGAATAGCCTTTTTTCTCTGCACTATTTAGATCCGAATGAACCTTATGATGTGTACATTGAGATGTATTCAGTGTGATTTTTAAACCAAATTGTCTTCCTGTAGTCACAATATATACTGTAGCCTTTTAACAGCAAGTCCTGCTTTCCCAGACAGAAAGCCATTCTGACATCTTCCCATATCACAGGTGAGAAAAGGTGGCTATCCCTTCCCCCAACAATAACAGCACTAATAGCCCCACTTAATAAGAGCTTGTCTGTCGGCCTCTTAACTGCTAAGCACTTTGTGGGTCTCAGCTTTTTTTCATAAAAGAACTTTTGTATTTAATACAAAGTTTGCTTTGAGACTTTTCAGCATACAATCTTTTTCCATAAACTTGTACAGTGCAAAAGACATTTTTGAATACCATGATCGATGATGTCCCGTGCTTCGAGGAGAACCAAACACTTTCCACCTCACTGGGGAACTCCATCCTTCACTCCCACCCTTCCCACAATTGCTCCTTGCTCCTCAGCCTGGCCCCCAGCCCTCCTCCAGGCCCAGAGACCTCTTCACTAAACAAGATGACAGCCACTTGGGAAAAGAGCCATAGTCAGCTGGGAGGGCCCACGTCTGGATGGCTGTGGAAAAAACTTGAGTTTTGGTTTGGGGTTCAAAGTCAGCCCATCCCACCTGGCCACAATCTTTCTGTAAGGAAGAATATCTCGAAGGAATCTGAATGTATCCAGGAGAGAGAGAGCTGCCTCTCCAGCAATGGTGTACCAGCCCTAGATATGCTGACTGGATTCTAGTCCTGACACCATCAGAGCCAGCCCACAGCACCCCTCCAATGAGGGAAAGGAACCCTGGGGCAGCCTTGGAACAGGATAGGTTTTTGGTTTGGAGTTGTTTGTTGTTGTTGTTGTTGTTGTTGTTGTTGTTGTTGTTGTTGTTTGGTTGGTTGGTTCAGGGTTTTTGGGGAAGATTCCTTTGTCACATTTTTCATCCTGCCCTCCATTCAGTCATGCATCTATGACCCCATTCCATGCCACCAGAGTTGTGCTTACAAATCAGGGTCCTTGGGCTTTGGAACCAGGCCTCAAGGCAAAGAAGAAATGGTTCTCAGAGCAGAGCCAGTTTCTCAGACAGGGAGTAGAGGAAACTAGCAAGGAGACCTGACATCAGCATTGGCTTCCTGGTGTCAGGAATGAGGGACAGCCCTATGCCCCAGCCCCTCACCCTCACACATTCACACTCATCCATACATGCACACACCTACACAGGAGATGGTTGGTTTGTCAGAACTCACTGTAGTACACAAAGCTTGCGCTTCCGCGTCCTATATCTAGCAGCATGGGGTACGTTTGGCAGTTCACCCCATTAGGGGGTCAATAATTTATGACCATTCATCTGTTTTTATGAATTTTTTTATCTAGACAATAATTGTAAATAAAGAATTCACCGTCTCTGCTCATTTAATACTATGCAATGGTTATGCTTTCCATGGCTGGAATCTTCTGACTCACACAGGTGTTTCTGTGTCTATGGTATTTTTTTAAAAAGCAATCAGGCAGAACATAGGAAGCCACTCCTTTCTAGTGTGGGACCTGTCCCCTTCTTTCCTGTCCTATGTAAGTGTATCAACTCCCCACCCCCTTGGGTAGATGAAGGCCCAGCAGAGAGCCTGCACTGTGGCTCTGAATACTGCACAGGAGGGGAGGGAGGTTCAACTTACTGCTCACAGCTGTCCAGGATTCAGGAGCAGCCTCCATTTCTCCACCCACCCCTCACTGCTACCCTCATCCCAAGCACAGCACGGAGCTAACAGAGGGGAGGTGCCCTACTTCTGAAAGTGGATGTGGCACTAACTACTCCCAAGCCAGAACCCACCCTGGCCTCGGTACTTGGGTTAATAAAGAGCCACTGTGACTCCATGTCTGTTGAAAAGCCACCTTTGCCACCTCTTGATATCTTATATGGACTTAAACCCAATTCTTGAATTGCTCTTTCCTCCCCCTAATCCACTGTCCTCTGGCACCAGCCACGTGTTTTAATTATTGCCGCTCACAAATGTTTGGTATGTAACAGGGTGAACAGCCATCCTTCTGTACAATATTTCCACTCACTTCTGCTCTTCTGAGGAAATGTTAAAATTTTGTCGGACCCTCTTCCTTCTGCCCTCCTCTTACCCCTCACACTGGGCCCTGTCACTCTATGTGCCACCCACCCCCACTGTGATCATTGTCCACTCAGAGCCTCTACATTTGGAATGTTCCATGAGAACAAGACAGAAAAAAAAGCATCCCGAATTCTGGGACGCTGTCAACTTACCTGTCCCCTAAGCTCTGGAATTGTCAGGAGAGGCCACCAAGCCCCACCCAACAAGTCACCTCCTGTGGTTGTGCCAGGGCAGGTCTCCGTGTACCCCTTGTCTGGATGGGAAAGGAGGACCTGCCCAGACCCAGTACTAAGAGAAAACATTCAGCCTCATCAGAGCCACTCTGCAGAAGGACACTTCCTGTCTGCCTTTTCTAAACTGGCTTTTGGTTCTTTTATTTGGGTTACTGGGATAGGAAGGGGGTCATCTCTTATTAATTCAGAGTTTTAGTACCTTTGGGATACAAACATGCCTTGCGTGGATGCTTAGCACCCTTTGTCCCCTCCCTGCTTGCTGTAGCTATAGGAGGATGCCAACTGACAAGCCTTCCACCCTACTCTCTCCTGCTCTAGTATCTGAAGCCCCAACCTTAGAGAACCCGATGAGTGAGGATACTTCCTGAAGCACCAAGGGCCCAATGAGACCCTAGGAGTCTCCAAATATTTTCCAAGATCCAAATGAAGCCCTTTAATTTAATAGACAGATCCAACCCACCCAAGGTATGGGACCCTAGGCCCTGGGCAGCTACCATCATCATCCTTTCCTCCCAAAACAAAAGGTTTGAGGCTACTTGAGGCCACCTTCCAGGCCTTTGGTCTGTTTTGTAATGTCTGTGGTGCTCTCCCTCCAGGGCCCTTCCTCTCGGGGGTCATCACACTTTGCTAACTCTCGTGTGCACATCTTTTATAACAGAGTAGCGAGGGGATGGTGCCGCCTCCAGCTTCCACAAGCTGCCTGGGCTCTGGGGGGCTCTGGGACAATCGGGGCTGGGAAGTGACTGTGCTCTTATTGTACACTCTTTTATTTCTCTGTATCTCTGGCTTGTGCTCTTTGTAACTAATGGGATTTGTCTGCCTTTTCAACACTATACTAAGCAATAACAATAAATGCACACGTGGAAACGCAGGCATGGTAACCATCCCAAGGCCTTTTTCCGAAGGACAGCTGGGTCCCCATTATCTATGGATTTGAATTTGGGGAAGTTGAGTCTCTGGTTGGGAAAGACATTTTGCCTTAGATCACATCTTTGAGCCCCACCATCTGAGGGACCTGACATGAGCCATTAACCCATCTCAAAAAGGTGCTTCAGACAAGAGGTCTCAGGAAGAAAAGGAAAGAGTAACTAAGAGGCAAAGTGTCAGGGAGGTGAAGGGAAGCAATTGGAGGAAGCTATGAATGGACTAACTGTGGTCTGGGATAAACCGGAGGAAGACGTTGTGAAATGCAGACACAGATTATAGGTGGTGTCCCCTATTGAGGAGGAGGGAAGCAAAGAGGAACCTGGTACACTAGGGTTTTAGTTTGCATTCTACTGCTGTAATATAACATGATGGCCAAAAGAAACTTGAGGAAGAACAGATTTGTTTGGCTTACATATACTAATCATAGTCCATTACTTATGCAGGTCAAAGCAGGAATTCAAGCAGGGCAGGAATTCTGGAGACAGGAACTGAAGCAGAGAATGTGGAGGAACCCTGCTTACTGCCTTGTACCTCCTGGCCTGCTTTCTTATACTTCCCAGAACCACCTACCTAGGGATGGCACCAAGCACAGTGGCCTGGGCCCTCCCACATTAGTCATTAATCAAGAAAATGCTCCAGACTTGCTTATGGGCCAACTGGATGGATACAACTACTCAGTGAAATTACAATTTGTCAGATGGCCCTGCCTTGTGTCAAACTGGCAAAACCAAAGCAACAAAACAAAACAAACAAAAACCCACCAAACCAGCACACCTAGTAATTTGAATTTGGCAAACCTCTCACAGGAAAGAAAATATGCCAGGCTGAGAAACAAACATCAAATTATATACACAAAATCCCAGCTCTTCCCAAACTGAACTAACCCCCAAGACCAAGCATCAGTGGCCTCATTCTAACTTCTAAACACTGTTTGGTACCAAGGTTAATTTAATCCAATGTCAACATTCAGAGTAGGTATTACAGGCTGAGCATCCTGAATCTGAAAATCTGGAACTTTCTGAGTACCAACACGATGCCACAAACAGGAAACCCTACACTACCAAAGTTTGCTTTGGGCCCAAAATTACTAAAAATATATAAATTCTGATTTTGAATGTAAGAGTATATAATATATGTGTTTGTAATCAAACTCGAATCCCATCCCAGGATATCTCATGGGTATGCAAATGTTCACAAAATCAAAATGAAACACTACTGTTTCCAAGAGAAGAAATACTTCACTTAAACTGTGTTTCTCACATAACAGAGGAGGCAGCCACTCAAAGGGGCAAAGAATGGGACCTCAGAAGCAGGAGATGAGGTTATAGCAATTCTCCATCTTTAACCAGAGTTGGCTCTCTACACCTTTATAACATGGTGCTTTTCAGTCTACCTGAAAATGTCTTACTTTGCTGTCATTTATCTGAGATCCTCAATGTCTTCAGCTATGGAATTTATTCCAGGAAATTCCCTCAATAACAATGACACCTCATGCATTATATTTACATATAAGAGCCCATTGTCACTATTTTTTTACTGGAGAAAAGTAAGGCTCAGAGAAAACTAACTTGGCCTTATCAATTGAAGAATTAGTGGTGTAGCCACTGAGGGACCTGTTTCTTGGGATGTAGAAGATCAAGTTGTCCCCTCAAGTTTGTTTTCTGTTTCACCCTAAGTACTGCCTCTTCACATCCCTGTGACAACTTCTCCATTGGAGGAGAAGAAAGATCTCAAAGGTACCATGATTGGAGGGCAGGGATATAAGGCTGTCACTCTCCTGGCTCCTCTCCAAAGCCCTTTCACTCTCCTTGAGTTTTAGCGTCTTGCTGGTAGCTATCTTTTGCAGGGTTTTTAATCTCAGTTTCAACATAGGACCAGAAAGGAATTTGACTTACCTGGGTGGGGGTGGTGGGGGGGTGTGTTAGGGGTGTGTTTCTATCCTGGGCCACTTGGCTTCTTAAGATCTGTAGTGGGTGGGAGGATGGGACCATGTGCATCTGAGGAGCTGTCCTGCAGCTCAGCATCCTCCTTACAGTGTTTGTGTAGAAAACCAAAAGTTAGGGACAAGGATTTAGGGGTCTGAAAATGCTCTCCCTTGTGGCAGTCAGAGTCCCAGAGATTAGAAATTCTGGTTTGCTATTCCTTAAGAAAGTTGGTTCACTAACGGTTGGGGACACTGGGGATTTTGGGGTCCTGGTCTGCCGACAGGACTTCCAGCATCCCTCAAGGGCCAGACTCATGGGATTCCAGGGATCCCTCTGGAAGTCTATGGTTTCTGAAGTCATCAGTCCTATAGCAGGGCCGTCCTGCAAAAGACCTAACAAAACACTAGCCCAGTCTACTCTCGAAATTAACCTCTACCACGTTTATGATAAAAGCCCGCGGGACCCATAACCCACAGAAAAGGAAGGTGAAGCTGTAATCACTCATTATTTCTTTCATGTATCTCAGGAAGCAGGAAAACTTGATCTAGGTAGAAAAGCGTTTCAGGTTACAAAATCCCCGTGATTAGGGTCGCCATAGCAACCAGAGCTCCACAGACTGCCAACAATAAGGGCAGAGCTGAGGAAGGGCGGGGCGCGGTTCCAGGAGAGGCGGAACCTTTGTGTGAGTCGAATGCGTTGCTGACCGGAAGCTCCTGGGTGACGGGCCTGCCCGCCGCAGGCAGGCGCCGGAAGTGAAGCGTTCTGTGCTGCCACGTCCGAAGCAGTAAGTTGCTGCTGCATCAGCTATGGTGAGTGTTGCGGTACCGGCCCCAGTCGTGACCTTCGGGCTCTCCAGCTCCCCTTCACCTGCTCAAGGTTTGAGTGTTCTGTCTCCGTGGGTTTCAGAGTGCGCGCTTATGGCAAGGCCGCCGGGCGTTCCGGAACTCTGAGGCCTTGGCTGCTGTGGCACCTCCTGTCCATCTCGTGTCTTGTCTTCCGTAATTGGAAAAAGAAAAAAAAAAAAAAAAAAAATAGCCAAAGCTATCATAAGGAGCTGCTGTCTACCGAGCCCTTAGTACGTTCCCACCATCGCACATCCCCTGCCTGTGGGTAGCCTGCGCAGGCTGTGCTGCTAACATCAATACTTGAACTGGGCAGTGACAAAGCTGAGATTCAAATCCTCCTAACCATTTGGTCCTGCCGCCTACTACCTCAGCAAACGGGGTGGGGGGATCAGTTGCTCAGACACAGGGCTCCCAGGTATGATAGACCCTTCGGGAAACTGATGGGCGGCCTAGCTGAATGGATGTAGTCTAGGACTTCGTCGTTGGTTGCCCCCCCACCCCCGCCGTGGTATCTGCAGTATGTGTTCGCTGCCCCCTGAGTCACTGAGTGAATGAATGAGAATCAGCCGCGGGAAGTCTTAGACCTTAGTTGGCACAGTGATGCAAGGAGTTGCCTCCCTCTTCTGTCGGCCTTTGGCTCTTCTGTTGCTGAGTTGGAGGTTCTTAAGTTGGTCGTTGAGCTCGTTCTAAATGTGTAACTAGTGTGATTCTGATAAGCTGAATTGTTTTGAGTGCTGTTTCTTACTGTGTTCCAGTAACCCCATAAGTGATAGGTGCTGGAGAGGACTCTCCAAGAGCTTTATATATAACACATAACATCCTAAAGTGTGGATCACAACCCATGACTGCTGGGTGAGAATAGTCAGGAAAAAAATGCCAGCTCTCACAGGTCCTTTGGGTCACCAATGTCAAATTACTTTTCCCTCAGCCAGTCTGGATTGTGGGGATTCTTGAGCATATCACCTTATATTGATAGGGGTGGGTGAGCTGGTCTGGTAGCCTAGACTGTAGGCTGAGTGTTAGAGGGTTAGTAGCTAGGGTTTATTCCCAGCAGTCTGGCTTTGGCCAGGGTTTCCTCTTCAGTGGCTCTTAAGTTGTTTAGTCTTTCTGTTGACTGTAATTGACAGCTCCTGGTGCCTCTCAGTGCTCAAAACGTCAGTGTCTGCAAACAGGTGCAATTCCTCTTCCTCTAGTCTTTGCAGAACCTCAAGTGCACTTTTTAGAGCATTTAGAATTCTCAAGAAAACCTGTACTTGCTTCTGAATGCCTTGCTACCATCCAAGTCCTACCTTTCTGAAACATAGCCCAGGCTAGCTAGCTTGGAATTCTTGATCTACCTTCCTGAGCTTCTGGAGTGTTAAGGTCCTGCACCACAACACCCTGCCTTGAAGTCAGGCTTTGGAACTGCAAAGTTTGCACAGAAAAAAGTGACATGTGGGAAATGGTGAGAAATATAATCTTAAATGGAAGCCACCTTTTCAGTCCCCTTTTCTCTTCCAAGAATTAAATAATGGCTGAGCCAAAAAAAAAAAAAAAAAATGTATGTTTTTGTCCACTTATTCAGTGGATACTTACTGAATCTCTTATAGTTACTGAATCTCTTCTGCTTGTAAAACATTGTGCTAAAGAATTCTTTGTGTGCGTTTTATTTATTTTTTACATTCCATGTGCTAAATAATTTTAAAGAGACTCAAAGCTGAGGAATATGATGGCACACACCTTTAATCCCAGCACTCAGGAGGCAGAGGCAGGTGAATCTCAGAGTTCATGATTAGCCTGTTCTACATAATGAGTTCCAAGCCTGCTAGAGCGCATTCAAAAAAATGGAGAATGTATCTACATTCTCCAGCAGAGAAGTAGCATACAGTACTGTAGCTTTCCGGGGCTTTTGTATATGTAAGAGTCTAGCTAGTTGGGGGCCAAGAGAGACTGATTCTAAAAACAAATGGGAAAATCATTGATGGCCATCATGGCTGTTTTCTGCCTCTACAAACTATCAAACCTGGGACCCACTAAGGTGAAAGTCTAGGCAGGCCATAAGAGTAGCCTCAGAAACAACTCAAATCAAGTCCTACCTGAAACTTTCTGGGCCATCAGAAGCTCTGTAATGCAGAAAGGGAATGTGAGTTCTGCTCCTGCTTGGTCCCACCTCACCTTTGAGAGCTGCCAGGCCTGCTTTCCAGGTTCACTGACCTCAGGTTTTCAGACTGTCTTTGCCCCGTGGGATCCTTTTCTGCTTGGATTATATCTTTTCCCTGGTTCTCATCATGTAAGGCAACTGTGTGTCCCCTCATCTTGGGATCCTCCTGCCCACACAAACCACAGTATGGCCGATCTGGCAACTAGCAGGTTATTTATACATGAACTTCTCTGAGGCAAGAACTGCCATTCACATTCCTGTCAATCTGCAGTCCTTCACACAGTACTCAATACATACAAAGTCCTTAGCTGGACATCAAAATGCACATGTGTTATCCTGGCATTTGGGAGGCTGAGGCAAGAGGATACTGAGTTCAAGGCCAGACTGAATTACATAATGAGCCAGTGTTTATAGAATGAGCGTGTCTATGAATGAATGAGTGAACAAATGCCCCTAATAACTTTACAAACAGTTGGTGCTTTACTGAGATGACCCTGTAGCTGCTGTCAATGAATTCACAGAATGTCTTTGGTTCTAGGTGTCAGTAATCAACACCGTGGACACCTCTCATGAGGACATGATTGTAAGTATCCATTCATCCCTTCTCCTGGGCCTGGATGTGGGCATTCTCCCTGGGGGTTCAGACTGTGTAGTAGTTACCAGCATGCCATAGCCTCCAGGGTTCAGTCATTCTCCCACATGGCCTCTGAGTTGGCAGGGCTTTGACAGTGGCTTGTCTGCTGTGAGAAACTGGTTCTGTTGTGCAGCTCAGGCCCTTCAGGCTTTGGCCAACACAGTACCCTGCTCTGTAAGGCTGATTTGGGGGTAGAGGTTTGACAGTCATCTTCCCACTTGTCTTCCTCCTAAGGCCACCTCTTAGCTCCATTGAAAGGGAGTTAAATGAGGCAGAGTAGGAAGTCAGTGGCAGGCACAGTAAAAGCCTAGGGCAGAGGCAGGTGGGCTTCTGCCCCAGAGAATAGGCTACACCAGGCCCTTAGGCCTGAAGTCATTACTCAGGTCATTTCTTGAGAGGCCAACACAAGGCACAGTGTAGTGCTCCTGGGGAAGGTCCAGAGGTTAAAGTCTCAGACAGAAAAATTCAGCTTGCTTCCTGAAGCCAAACAGTGCAGGCAGCCTTTGGGCAGAGGGCCCAGGCCCAATGGTCTCAGGCTTTTCTGTGAGGTTCTTGACCTCCCAGCCTGACTACCCACGTTTGTTTTGGGATTCTGATGCAAAGCTGTGCATGTTGCTGGTTCTGGTCATGAGCAGTCTGGCTGTGAGATCACAGCTGGAGCTGGCATGAGCCAAGGACAATAATATCCAATCTAGACACCCTTGCCAGTGTCCCACCTTTCTTTCCTCCTGGGGACCATGTGAGGCAGTATAGTAATTAGAAATATTTGCATGCTCACTAAGTTTGTCATCAGACCCCAAATACTTTCCATTCAGTACTGTGTTAAGTCTTCAAGTACCCTTGAAGCCAGTGCACTCCTTAACCCCTTTGAAAAATAGGGAAACTGAAGGTTAAAAGAAATAAACTAAGTTTTCAAAGGTTGTATAATAGATAAGCTAAGGAGATAGAATTTCCACCCCAGGTACTATACCCAGGTACTCTGCTGAAAAGCACTTCGAAATGGGCCTACAGCATGCCTACCAGGAGAGTAGTACACTGTAGAAGGATGACTTTCCAGAGGAATCGTTTTCCTTGAGTAAGAAGGTGACAAAGGAATGTTGAGTTCCATATAGTACCTTCTTTGAAAGGTT
Organism: Cricetiscus sungorus; assembly: GCA_030556225.1. NCBI lineage: Eukaryota > Metazoa > Chordata > Mammalia > Rodentia > Cricetidae > Cricetiscus > Cricetiscus sungorus. The sequence goes on along the minus strand of JANBXA010000735.1, from coordinate 25,525,422 downwards.
ATAGCTGCTCCAGGTGACAATTGACTATTGCTGAAACCTCCAGGGTGGGACAAATAGGAAAGCAGCAACCACTTGGATAGGTGAGCCAGCCAACAGGGGACTGGTGTTGAAAGAGACCATATAACATGCTGCAGAAATAGGCCCAAAACTGTGGCAGCAGCCAGCCTTAGATCCAGGTATCCAGTCAGTGTCAAAAGATGGTATCTAAGCAGCAGGAACAATGATAAAGGCATTACTTGCCATGGGTATGAAATCTGGAGTACTAGACACACTGCTAGGAAAAAGGTCCCAAGACTATCTAGGACTTTAGTGTGGTAAGGGGACCACATATCTGTATGAAACTCTGTCCAGGTCCACAGTACTTCAACAAGGTGCTGCATGGAGCCTGAAGTATTCTGAGGTCTGCTCTCAATCATTAGCCTTGGGGTCTGGACTAAGCTGAGCCTCAGGGTGACTTCCCCAATAGCCTGTGGAGACTGTGATGAGGACAGGGCCTGAAAGGAGGCAGAGGACAGCTAAGTCACTTACAGAACAGGATTAGGAGGAGTTCATGGAGGGTCTGGAACAACCCTCAGTATGACTTGTTTGGTCCTTTCTAGAAGGACGTTACCTGTCAGGGAAGTGATAATACCAGCATTTTAGCCTCCTGTGTGCGTGAGAGAGGTGGTGATTCTTTGAGACTGAGTTTGAGTAAATTCTGGTGGGTAGTAAGCCCTGACTGGTTCACCCACATGTCCTGCAGGCTTCCTCAGCTGCCCTCCCCTTGCAACGTGATGCACAGATAGGAGCTTGGGTAGATTCTGGTCTATACTAGGCCTGGTTGGGGCTTTACCCACCCATCCTACAGGCTTCCCCAGTTGTCCTCCCTTGCAGCATGATGCCCAGATGGACTATTATGGCACCCGCCTAGCAACCTGCTCTTCGGACAGGTCCGTCAAAATCTTTGATGTACGAAATGGAGGGCAGATCCTCATTGCAGACCTCAGAGGGTAAGTGTAAACAAGCCTGGAGAAGGTCTCAGGGATAGCTGGATTCTCAAGCTTGGGAGAAAGGATGAAAGCACAAATTTAGAGCAATCCCAGAGTGCATTCAGCAGTGAGGAGACTTAGAGCCCAGACCATGTGTCCTTAGCAGAGGTGCAGGTAGGGCACAGGAGTATTCAGGTATGAGCCCTAGCTCTACCACCAGGAGACCTAGGCAAGTGAAGCACTTTGCATCTTGGAGCCCTCCTCTGCTTAATCTCGGACAGGCTAATCCTGCCTCTATCCAGGGCCCATCTAAGTATATATTTGATATGGGCAGCCACTGCCATGTTCAGAAGCAACAAACACCACTATCATCCTGCACATATTTAGCCACTTGACCTGAAGTATCATTTGGTAAGTATGATCATCAGGTAAACTTGGGGCACATGTGCAGACTCATATTGGCAGTCAGAAAACAACTTTGTGGAGTTCTCTCCTGCCTTTTTATAGGTTCTGGGGATTAAACTCAGGTGTTGAGGCTTACACAGCAAGTGCTTTACCCACTAGGCCATCTAGCTGGGCCCATAAGACAAATTTATACATCCTGTTGTTCTGCCTGTTTGTCCATGGCAGATGGCCAGGAGTATTTGACAGATGTTTTCTCCTCTCTTTCCCACTAATCCTTTAAGTCTTGGCTCATTTTCATGGTCTTTGCTTTCTATCAGAGTCATTCACATAATGTGGGTTCCTAACCTGGGATGCCTGGTTCTATGGGGCTCTGTAAATAGAATCAAAGGTTTAGCAAACTGGGTGGGACAGGGAAAGCAATTACATTTGTGAACATGCCTCTGATTGACCGTTTCCTTCTATTTTGGATGTAGGCTGGAAACTCCAGGATGACTGTAGTGTTTGTCACTTTGTCATCAAGAAAAGTCAGATGTGTTTTTGTCTTACATGTAGCTGTCTAAGAATACCATTTGTGCCCATTATGACTTTGAAATTGTAGAGATTGTTAGACCTGCCACTTGTTACTTGGTTTTGGCAGAAGCAATTTGGTGTTTTAGTAATTCATTCCAAGATAGTTTTTATTTTAAACTTAGTAGAACATAGGCCAAATTTAGATATAGTGGCACATACCTTTTGTCCTAGCATTTGAGAGTACCACAACGAGCTCAAGGGTAACGAGAGGTAAATAATGTGAGACCGTGACTCAAAAAACTAAAGAAGTGGGAATATTCTGTTGTCTCCCCAGAGGGAGGTAGCACTGACCCTCTGACCCCCTCCCTTGCAGACATGAAGGGCCAGTATGGCAAGTAGCCTGGGCCCACCCCATGTATGGCAATATCCTGGCTTCCTGTTCCTATGACCGGAAAGTTATTATCTGGAAGGAGGAAAACGGCACTTGGGAGAAGACTCATGAGCATTCAGGACATGACTCCTCAGGTATGTAGAGTTAGCAGGTGAGTGGGTGGGTCATATGGGTGGGAAGGGCCTCTGTTCTAGTTACATGCCAAGGTCCTGTCCCTTGCTTGTCCATCCTTTGGACACTAGTTGGCTTTTCCACAGCCCCAGTCAGTCCCCAAGACCTAAAGCCAGTCCAGAAAAAGGTTTGTCAAGAACAGTGAGGCTTTCCAGGATAGCCTTGAATCTCAGACTGCCACTCCTCCTTGCTTTGTGAAGATAGGCTTAGGAAATGCTACTAGGTATTAATTTTTCCTTATTTGACCAAATGTTAACTGGCCACTTGCAATTCCTGTGGTTTTTCTAAGAATTTAGCAAAATTGTATCTGTATGATAAAAGCCTGCTCACTGTGCTTCCTTTCCACAGTGAACTCTGTATGCTGGGCCCCTCACGACTATGGCCTGATTTTAGCCTGTGGGAGCTCGGATGGGGCCATCTCCCTGCTGACCTATACAGGGGAAGGCCAGTGGGAAGTGAAGAAGATTAACAACGCTCACACGGTGAGTCCAGCCCCTACCTTTTGCATGGAAGAGAGCGCAGTTGCTGTGCTGAAGTCTTCTGTGCTCCCAGGAAGAGCCTGAGTATCCCTGCTGAGCAGTAGCTAAGAGGGGGTATAGGTTAGATACTGCTGGAACCTCTTTACTCTGAGGACAGCAGCTATACCAGCCTTCTCTGTCCAAGGCACAGGTGGCACTAGCTTCTCCTAGTAAGTCCCCAGGTTGGGGACAGAAGTGTGGGGATACACTCAACTGCTACAGAAGCTTTGCTACAGAAGCTTCAGGTTGGCATGTATTAGGTGCCCCCAGAACTCGGGTGTTTCAAAGAATGGCCTAGAAATCTAGTTTCCTGTGCTTTCTAGTCCTTGATCTTAAGGTTGAAATAGTCCAGAAAGCATTGTGGGAAGTGAAAACTCAAATTTCTTGAGCCCCTAACTGGATGTCTTGTAATTCTCAAACACAGTTATACATGAAAAAATCAAACTAGCAAATACTAATTTTTCAGGATTCGTCTGTCATAGCCTATGTCAAACCCTTATTCCTTTTTCCTGTCTGTTTGAGCTGGTCTATTAATAATGCTTTCCACTGTTTCTATATTTTTATTTATTGGTTTTTCATTTCCACCATTTTTTTTTCCAAAAATGTATTTCCTTGCAGAATCTCTTACATGTATTGCAGAGTTTCTTTTTGGTGTTACTGACTTTCTTATTCATGTCATATTCATGAAGAAGGGATTAGATGGAGTCTCTACTGTTGAGACTGGTGCTGAACTTGGACTGGTCAAGTATTCATTTAAATTCCTCTCTTTTGGTTGGTCTGGCTAAAGTTATGTCAGTCGTACTTATCTTTCAAAGAACCAACTGCTTCATTAATCCTTTCTGCTGTTTCCATCTTTTTTTTTTTTTTTTTTTTTTCTGGCCTTACTCTTTAATTTTTTTCAAGACAGGGTTTCTCTGTGTAATGCTGGCTGTTCTGGAGCCAAGGCTGGCCTCTGACTCATGGAGATCCTCCTGCCTCTGCCTCTCCAGCGCTGAGATTAAAGGCATTTTCCATCACTACCTGGTTTGTTCTTGTCTTTTTCTTTCCCTATATTTGTCATGGGTTTTGTTTATTTTTGATTTTGTTCTTTGTTCTACTTTTCTAACACCTGGGAAGGCATCATTAGGTTGAGCTTTTTTTTTTTTTTTAAAGATTGATTTTAGTGTGTGTGTATATACATGCATACCAGAGTACAATATGACAGTCTTTGGACCTCCTGGAATTAGAGTTATGTTTTGTTTGAATGGAGTATTGTTTGTTTTTTGAGACAGGGTTTCTCTGTGTAGCCTTGGAGCCTGTCCTGGAAATTACTATATAAGCCAAGCTAGTTTTGAACTCATAGAGATCCACCTGTCTCTGCCTCCCCAGTGCTGGGATTAAAGACGTGTGCCACCACTACCCAGCCTGTGGTTTAAAGTTCCCTCTTTTTAGTTCTTTTACTATTTCTTCCATCAATGTACTTAGTTAAGCTTTGTATGCTTTTGGTGTGTCTCCATTTACATTTATTTAAGAATTTTTCTCAAGCCAGATGGTAGTGGCAGTGCATGCCTTTAGTTCCAGCACTCAGAATGTAGCAGGTAGATCTCCCAAGTTTGAGGCCAGGTTGATCTACAGAGTGAGTTCCAGCTAGGGCTACACAGAGAAACACCCAATGCCCCCTCCCAAAGAAATTTTCTCATCTCCCACTTAAATGACTTATTGTTCAAAACTATTTATAGGCACTGTATTAAACTTTTCTCCTTGCTGGAGCAAAATCCCTGGCCAAAGCCACTCAAGGAAGGAAAGGCTTGTTTTGGCTTGCAGTCTGGTGACTGTCATGACAAGGAAGGCATAGCAGCAAGAGGCCACTGCTGAGGCAGTTTGTCACAGAGCATCCACAGTCAGGAAGCAGAAAGAGATGAATGCTGGTGTTCAGGTCACTTTCTCTTTTTTATTCACTCCAGGATCCTAAACCCTTGGGATGGTGTTCCAGAAATTTCCTCATAGACAGTTGCGGTTGTTTGCTGCCTAGGCAATTCTAAATTCAATCAAGTTGATAATAGTGAGGATTAGTCATTATAGTCTTCATGTGTTTATATAATCTCTGCAGTTTCTCCTGCTGTTGACTCCATTTTTGTTCTATTTTGACCAGAAATATGCAACTTATTTCAGACTTGAATTTGTTAACACTATGTATCTCAGGCTCTCTTCAATAATATTTTTTTTTTACAACTGTATACTCTTAAATGCAGTGCATATATATTGAGTCATTATCTTTTTCAGTTGATCTTGTGACCTTCATTTTATCTTACTGTTTTATCTGCAAAACAGTAAATCTTTGTAAGTCTGTTTTGTAAGGTACTGTTACTACCTACTGTAAATTCTCTTTGGTTTCTCAGCCTTTTCGTTTTGAATTTGTCTCTGCTGCTGAAGTGAGTTACATTCAGCATTTTGTTGGTTCTTGTTCAAGTCAGTCTGTTTCTTTTTGTAGTGTGTACATGTTCGTATACATGTGAAGGCAGGTCAATGTCTGGTGTCTTCCTCTATCACTGTCCACCTTATTTGTTGAGACAGTCTCTCACTGAAACTAAAACTCACTGATTTGACTAGATTGTCTAGACAGTTTTTGTCAGAGATCCTCCTGTGTCCCCCACCCTCCCCCCTTAGTGCTACAAGTGTACAAATACTCATCATCCTGTTTTGTTTTTGTTTGGTTTTGGTTTTTCAAGACAGGGTTTCTCTGTGCAGCCCTGGCTGTCCTGGAACTCACTCTGTAAACCAGGCTGGCCTCAAACTCAGAGATCCACCTTTGTCTCCTGAGCACTGGGACTAAAGGGGTTGGCCACCACTGCCCAGCCCATTCCTGTTTATTTAATGTATATTCTAGGGGTCCAAATTCTGGTTTTCATTCTTTACATCAAGCACTTTACTTACCGAACCATCTTCCCTGCCCTAGCCTGTATCTTAACTGGTGAATTGAGATAATTTACATTGGGAAACTGAGGTAGGAAGGAGGGAAGCTTGAGGCCAGCCTAGGCTACATAGCTAGGACCCTGCCACCAAAACAAAAAAAAATTAAATATATAAGCCATGATCAGCATTACCATGAAAAGTCATCATTTGATCATCTAGTTCTTTTGACTCCTCTTTGATGGTGCCTTCTCTAGCTCCTATTTATATTTTTATTTATTTTTTGCTGTTTCTCATTTGTATGTGTACTTTTCTAGTGGGATTATTCTCCCATGTATTCTGAGAGTAATCTATCTTTCCTCTCTGGTACAGGACTCTCTTCCCCCTCCCTCCCCCCATTCACAAGCTAATCTTATGGCCTAGTTCCTTTGGATTATGCTTTTAGCTGAAGCTGTAGTCCTTTTATTTTCTTTGAGGACTTCAAACACTACTCTATGCCCTCCTGGCCCTTGGGGTTTTTGCTGAGAATTCTAATAGTTTGCCTTCAATGCTAATTCTACTTTGAGTGTCTTGTTAGTAATATGAATATGTGTGGGTTTATATAAAGGCCCAGAGTTGATATCAGATGTCTTTCCTTGTTGTTCTCCACATTTTATTTTTTGAGACAAGATCTTTTACTGAATCGTTGAATTTGAAGTGCATGGATTTGGCTGGGCTAGTTGGCTTATTAACCTTAGGAATCTGCCTGTCTCGTGTCTCCTTATCCTGCCTCCCACGCTGGTATAACAAGAACATGTCAGTGCCTAATTCTTGCTCATCACATTTGTGTGCTGTAATCCAAGTCCTGACAACTAGAGGAAAACCACTAGGAGTCGCTGGATACTTTCCCACTGCTATGCAAGAGTGCAGCCTCACCACAGGTTCCCCTCTGCAGATTGGCTGTAATGCTGTCAGCTGGGCCCCTGCTGTTGTGCCTGGAAGCCTCATAGACCAACCATCGGGGCAGAAGCCCAATTACATCAAGAAGTTTGCATCAGGTGGCTGTGACAACCTCATCAAGCTGTGGAGGTTAGTGAGTTGTGTGCACATCTCAGAGGGGCACTTCTACCCTGCCTGTCTGTCATTCCTCAGCCACAATCTACAAGAAGCAAGGTCACTTTTCTCCCTATCAGTAACAGTATACTGTTTTCAGTCTGTTAGGACATTTTTTAAAAAACAACACAAATACCTGCTCTTTTTCTGAGCTTGTTGAGTTTTCCCAAAACTTTGAAGCTATGAAGAAAGGGCATTTCCTGGGAGCTTTATGGACAACTTAGTGAGCAAAGTAGAATTCCACTCATTATTCTCTTTGAAGAGAACATGAAAGTTGGACTCTCCACCCAGGGTGGAGAAGCCTGTTTGCCACTGCATTCCTGCTCTGGTTTCTTCTGTAGGGAGGAAGAAGATGGCCAGTGGAAGGAGGAGCAGAAGCTAGAGGCCCACAGCGACTGGGTTCGAGACGTTGCCTGGGCCCCCTCCATTGGCCTGCCCACCAGCACCATTGCCAGCTGCTCTCAGGTCAGCCCTATCCCATGAGAGCATCCCATGTCCTCAGCCTTGATTCCTTCCAGTGTCAACAGAGGGAAAGTCCTTTGTAAGGGGGAGGAAGGGCAGTAGGCATCTTTAGACCTGGGCAGAGACCAGTAGCATGTAAGGCCAGTGTACAGTGAGATGGATGAAAATTAGTGCCAAGCAGAGCCAGGTTCAGGTCCCTCCTGGCCCTTACATGTAGAGAAGGATGTAGGTGCTCAAATGTATGGGTTCAAAAACCTAGTCACCCTTCCCAGACACAACTGTGTTTTCCTTTCACCACTGAATGAGAGGCAAGACCTTTAGGCCCACTAGAGTGTTTTATTGGAAGTTGTTCTTTGTTCATTTGTCCATTCCCTGTCTCTGGCTTGGTTTAAAAGATTGCTGTTCCCATTCTGATGAGAAAGACTAGCTAGGCAAAGTGAAAAACGTTCATAGCATAGCAATGGCCTGTTCATCCATGAAACCACAGAATCCAGAGCCCTTAGTCTTTTTTTTTGTTTTGTTTTTCAAGACAAGGTTTCTGTGTGTGTGTGGTTCCGGAGCCTGTCCAGGAGTTCTCTCTGTAAATCAGGCCGGCCTTGAACTCAGAGGTCAAGCCTCCCAAGTGCTGGGATTAAAGATGTGTTCCATCACTGCCCAGCTTAGAACCCTGTCTTTTGTGAGATGTGTTTAGGGTAAATGGATCAGAAGCTAGATATTGGAACAGACTGTTCAGCAGACTGTCTGCAGGTCCAGGTGTGTCTCCCTGGGGAGAATGGTTATTTCTCCTATCTCCTGATGTGTCTTTCCCCAGGATGGTCGAGTGTTTATTTGGACCTGTGATGATGCCTCAGGCAATATGTGGTCACCCAAACTCCTGCACAAGTTCAACGATGTTGTGTGGCATGTGAGCTGGTCCATCACAGCAAATATTCTGGCTGTGTCGGGTGGAGACAATAAGGTATATCCCATTTCCTGGACAGCAAGAATACAGGCTATAATGGTTTTTCACTTGTTGGCATGTGGCCTCACCTAGTCAAAACAAACTCAGTACCCATTAACTACCTCCCTTCACTACCTACTCTACTTTCTGTCCTTTTGTGACTAGCTTATTTCATTTAGCATAATAGTTTCCCCTTTTAAAGCTAATGCAAACAACACTGTTCATTGCTAAAAGTGTGAGTGAACATTTTTTTCACACCTCTGCAGGTAGCCTTTTCTGCTCTGCAGTAGTTCCAGAAGAGACTTACAGGCCCCATCTCAAATGATAGCTTTTACTTCAGTCTACCAATGAGGTGTTAAATTGGCATTCCTGAGGCATTTTACAGCTGGCTTATTCTGCTTGCCTTCTAAGGCCATTTCTCACCCTGTGTGTGAAGTAAAGATCCTACTTCCCCTGACACGTGGAGCTGCAACTTCTGAGGAGCCACAGTGCAGTGTTGTCAGAGAGCAGTCACTCAGCTCTTCTCCAGGGACAGACCTATTTCCTCTGCAATGATACTTCATGTAATAGTTATGTCTTGTCTAACTTGGTGACACAGGTGTCCCAACCCTGTCCTGCTCTTAGCCTCATATTTTCTCATGGACACTCTCGTTAGAGCAGCATCCCATGTGGGCTATTCGTACTGTGCTCTGTTTCCTTCTGCTCTCTGTAACATGATTTAGTCCTTCCCCTGCATTTTGAGCAAGTGTAATTGGAGGTAAATGCTTTTCCCACAGCCTCTGTGTCCACATTGAGGATGAGGCTGGAGAACAGCAGAAATAGATACCAATCTGTGACTTTGTGCGCTAACTTGCAGGTGACCCTGTGGAAAGAATCAGTGGATGGACAGTGGGTGTGCATCAGTGATGTCAACAAGGGCCAGGGTTCCGTGTCAGCCTCCATCACAGAAGGCCAACAGAATGAGCAGTGACAACACAGGTGGTTGGTCTTATTTCTAGGACTGCCTTTCGGAACATCATCCAAACAACTGGGAAGAAGGGTCCCAATACTACCAAGATTCCACACCCTGGGAGTACCCACAGATGGAACACTGGGTGCTCACCTGCCTTACTAAGATTCCCTATGTTTTAAATAATTTAATGTCCAGCTGAAAGTATTCATGTTAGGAAAAAATGACTATTATTTTTAAATATTTTTGGCCATTTTTAACTATCTTTTGGTTCAAGCTATTTCCAAGCTAATAAAATCATATTGCTTAGAAATATTACTGTGTCATCCCACACTCCCACACAGTACATCTGCTCAAATTGTTCTGCTGTGGTAAGCACCTGTGAGCCATTTTTCCAGGCTGGGCCTTCAAGGACGATAACCCCTGGGCACACTTACTCTATGGGATGGGAGTGATGATTTCTGTCCTAAAGAATGGGCATGAGAAGCTGGGCAGTAGTGGTGCAAGCCAGGCACTCAGCACTCAGGCAAATCTCTGAGTTTGAGGTTCGCCTGGTCTACAAAGCCATTTCCAGGACATCCAAGGCTACACAGAGAAACCCTGTCTCGAAAACAAAAAAAAAAAAAAAAAAAAGGGTATGAGATGCTAACACATGCATACAGGTGAACAACCATATGCCAGGCAAGGAAAGTTAACTCAGCATTCAAACATAAAGCTATGATGGGAAATCAATTCTGGTCCTAACATAAGCCAGGTACCACTCCCAGCAGAGGTCCTGAAACTGTCACCTGAACCGGCAGTAACAATAATAGCTACCATCTACATCTGTTGTTTTAGCAGTCCTTTACACTGTATTTCAGGTAAGCAATATGGCACAGGAGATAGACTTACTCACTTGCTAAGGAGAAAGCCAGGATTAGAGTTCTAGCCCACCTTCCCCCACACTTAACCTACTGCAGAACCAAGTGTGGAGGGAGGGGGGGAGGTGTTACTCCACACCAAACCTTTACTTAAACACCAAGGCAGCTGCTATAAGCAGTCACCTCAGAACTGCAGAGCTCCCATCTACTCTTACTTTTCACAAGCCAAACCTGTTGTTCTGCCATACATGTTAAAGAGTGGAAGCGAAGGAGATGCTAATAACTGTCCACACAGCCTCCCAAGTCACTACATAGGACCCGGCCCTCAGGAAATTGCATGAGAAAGGGGCTTCAAAGAACCTTTCTTGTGCTGCTCAGCTCACAGAAAATACATGGAAGTCTGTCAGCCTAAAGACAAGCCTGGCTTCTTATGCTGCTTGCTGCTCTCAACAGAGAGTGAGAGATAACATAACACATCACACAACAGCCAGGGACCTCTTTGTAGCTTATGCCTCTGAGGATCAGGTGAGATGCTATGGGGCTGCAGTAAGTGAAATTATGACCCTAAGAGTTTAGGATTGGAAGGATAGCTCTATGTGGCTGAGAGCGATAGTTCAAACAATCTCTGGTGTCCCCACAGGAGGGTAGTCAATGGAACACATTCATAGTACTACAGTAGGGAAAGTTCCAAGAATGATGATAGTCAGGCATGGTGGGCACTACCAGCACTTTGGAGGCAGAGGCAGGAGAACTGCCACAAATTCAAGTCCAGCCTTGTTTGAATTCCAGGGCAGGCAGAGCTACATATTTTAATCCTGTTTCAAACACCTAGCTATTACACTTTACAAGTATCCCTTCAATTAACTTTAAGGCTTGCTTTCTTTGTTTTTGTTTAGACAGGGTCTATGTAGTCCTGGCTATCCTGGAGCTGGATGGATACATATCTTAGCATGGCCTTGAACTCAGCCTCCTGCCTCTACCTGGTGAATACTAGGATTAAAGGTGTACCACCATGCCCAGATTAAGGTCTGTCTAGAAACCAAGCAGCCTTGACAAAGGCCAAAGGAATAGTTTCACATAGTGAAACTACTACTACTAGTAGTAGTAGTAGTAGTAGTAGTAGTAGTAGTAGAGCCTGCTACTCTTTAAAGCAGTGGTTCTCAACCCTCCTAATGCTGCCACCGTTTATTACAGTTCCTCATGTTGTGGTGACCCTCAACCATAAAATTATTTCATTGCTATTTCATAACTATAATTTTGCTACTGTTATTGATCATAATGTAAATATCGGATATTCGATCCCCAAAGGGATCACAACCCACAGCTTGAGAACTACTGCTTTAAAAGAATGTAACAAAATGCAGAACTTGACAACTCAAACACCAGAATATCCTGCTTACAGATCAAAACTAACAGGTGTGCAAAAAGGAGGACATTATGGTTCAACAAGAATGGAAAAGATACATGGCTGGGGTCTTGGCTCAGTAGTAAAATGCTTACCCAGAATTTGTGAGGACTTGGGTTCCATACTCAGGTAAGGGGAAAAGGAGGCAGAATGGGGGAGTGTATGTAAGGCATGAGACTGTGACTTCCAGGCTAGCCTAGACTACATACCAATACCATTTTTTAAAAAATTAGACCATGGACGTAGCAGCTAAGGACTTTAAAAGCAGCTATTACATTTTCAGGAATGTAAAGGAAAATGAACATAATGAGAAAAAAGCTAAAAACTCAGTAAGTGGAATTTCTAGAATAACTCTGGTTAGAAGTACACAGATTAGATAACACAGAAAGATAAATGAATTTTAACACTTACCAGAAGGAACCAAATAAGTACTAGAAAAGGAGATTGAGAAAATGAACCAATGATGTGATATGTGGGGCAATACCATATGGTCTAGTCTGTGTGTAGTTGGGAGTCCTGAGGGAGGAGGGCAAGAAAAGGAAAAGTACAGGGGGAAGATATATGAAGAGACAGCTAAATGTTTTTCCACAATTAAAATTAAAACCCTTGCCGTGCAATGTGGCACATGCCCAGTACTTGGGAGGCAGAGGCAGGTGGATCTCTGTGAGTTACGGGCCAGCCTGGTCTACAAAGTGACTTCCAGGACAGCCAGGGCTGTTAAATAGAAAAACCCTGTCTCAACCCCACCCCCAAATAATAATTAAAGCACTAATCCTCCACAACCATTTGGGCACATTAAGGGTGTTACAGCAGCAGTTAGAGACATACAGTAGTCAGAAGAACACGTAAAAGAATAGCAGCCAACTTTTCATCAGAAATCAAACAAAACAAAAAATCTCCAATGAATCCAGGCATTGGTGGCACATGCTTTTAGTCCCCTCATTCAGGAGACAGAGGCAGGTGGATCTTTGTGAATTTGAAGCCAGCCTGGTCTACAGAGTTAGTTCCAGGACAGGCTCCAAAGCAATACAGAGAAACTCTGTCTCGAAAAACTTAAAAAAATAAGTAAAAATCTCCGATGAAAGAAAACTCACAGAATTCCATACCTGCTAAAATAAAATTGTTTTCAAAGATCTGTTAGCTTTCTGTTACTATGACAAAATGGCTTTAAAAAAATTTCCTCAGTTCACAATTTCAGGATCTTTGATCTTCATTGGGTCTGTTCCCTTGGCCTGTTCACCTCATGGCAGGGAGAAGCAAGAAGAGAAAGGAGGAACCAGGACCCTAATATCCTCTTCAAGGATTTATCTCCTCACAACTTTAATCTTCTTCCATTATACCACACCTCTCACACTACAGGTTGGCAAAAGCAGCTTTTGCCAAATATTAAAGATCTGAACAAGATAATGTTTGGTAGCACTCAGGAGATAGAGGAAGGAAGACCAAGAGTTCAATGCCAGTCTCAGCTACATAGCAAGCTCAATCAAGTCCAGTGAGATACTGTCTTAATAATAAGCAATGGCTAGAAAGAACCCACATAATAAAGCTGGAGAGATGAAGACAGGATTATCCGGGGGGGGGGGGGGGGGGGGCATGCTAGGCAGCCAGTCTAGCCAAACAGGCAAGCTACCAGTTCAGTGAGAAACCTTGTGTCAAAAATAAGGTGAAGGGATAGAGATAGATAGCTCGTGGTTAAAAGCACACATTGCTCTTGCAGAGGATCAGAGTTCTCATAGCAGTACCAATATCAGGCAGCTCATAACTCCTGTAATTCTAGCACCAGGGGATCAATGCCCGCTTCTGGCCTCTACAGGTATCTGCACGTGTGCACAAACACACAGAGATACCTAACACACACATCTAATGCCAGTCTCTTGCCTGTATACATACCAGCACTATACATGCCAGCAACACACACACACACACACACACACACACACACACACACACACACACACACACATCAAACCACATGGCTAGGTGTAGTGACACAACAATAATCACAGCTACTCTGGAGACTGAGGCCTCAGGAGGATCAAATGAGTTCAGCAGTTCAAGCCAGCCTCAAGAAAAGAGCAACAAGTGTTCTTGTCTCCCCTAAAAAAAGAGAATGGAAGGAAGAAGGAGAAGGGAAGTGGAGAAAGAGAAAGAAGGAACAGGAGGGAAAACAGCCCAATAGTGGCATATGCTAGAATCCCAGCTAAGAGACTGCAAGGCAATATAATGAAACCAATCTCTAAATCAGTATAACCAAACTATATTAGCTCCACTTTAAACATAAAAGGAGGAAATAATAAAAATGCTGAAAACAGATATCAGATATCAATCAAAAGGAAAGAATCAAGTATCTGTTTCTATCAAATAAAACAGGCTTTAAAAAGAGAAATGCCATCAGAGACACCAGAACATGATAAAAGGGTCAATTTGAGAAGACCTAATAATCCAAAATTGTCTGCTTTAACAAGAGCTTCCAGATACCAATTTTCTGACATTTCAATCCTCATTCAGTAACAGAACCTAAAGAGTACTCAGAACTCAGTACATTTACAGTATTTGACCTAACTTTCAGAATATTCTACCCAACAATGCTTCAGTATATTTATTTCCTGCTACAATACAAAACAACTTAGGGACATTAAACTCCAACATGTTCCAAAAAAAAAAAGAAATGAAACTCGAAGGATTGGTGTTGAATATCCCATTTCAACTTTTCCCACTGCATGTGGCTAGCTAAGTTAAAGGACATTTAATCTGTCTGAAATGTATCTTAGTGTATCTCTGGGAAGATCTTTTAAACAAGAGCTACTTTATTCAAATTAAGAAATGAGAGGGGTTGGAGAGATAGTGATGGACCAGCCTGACTCCGCCTTAAGATTAGAAGCTATTTTATTACAAGGTCAAACAGGATTTCTCTGTGTAGCCCTGGATGTCCTGGAATTGCTCTGTAAACTCTCGAACTCAAGAGACTCCCCTGCCTTTGCCTCCCAACTGCTGAGATTAAAGGTGTGCATCACCACCACCCAGCTCAGAATACAGTTTTTCATAGTCCTTCCTCTCCAACTAACTGAGCCCATGGCAAGCTCCCAATTTAATAAAGCCCTGTCTCAAGGTGCTAAGACAGGAAGTGATAAGAGGTAGATACCCAACATACAGCTATGGCCCCCACATGTGCACACTGCTTATACCTACAAACTCAAGTGCACCACACACAAGAGAACAATTTTAACAATAAACCATAATAAAACTTGAAATATGTGAACCAGATCTCTGCCATGTATCCAGCCTCACACTTCTTTTAGTATGAGGCAGGGACATGACTTTAACCAAAGAATTTAAAGCCAGCCTACATATAGCACAACCAAGCCTTACCTCAAAACAAGAGGTTTTTTTGGGGGGTGGGGGGAAGGAGATACAAATAACCACACATACGAATTTCTTATTTCCAGACTTTTCCATGTATTATTTCCAGATCATAGTTGACTCTAATTCAACCTATGCAAAGTGAAATTGCAAAAGAAGACTCTGTAACAGTGTAAATATATAACATAGTTTGTTTTTTGTTTTATTTTTAAATTACATGTGTCAGTATCTGGGTATGTGCTCATGAGTGCAAGTGCTAACAGAGGCCACAAAGGGCACTGGATCCCCTGGAGCTGGAGTTATAAATAGTTGTAAGCCATCCAACATGAATTTTGGGAACTGAATTCAGGTAAGGGCACTACACACTTGTAACCATGAGCCATCTATCCAGCCTACTACTTTTACTTTTAAAAGTAGGCATTTTTTCTGGCTTGCAAGATGGATCAGCAGGATAAGGTACTTACTGCCAAATCTTACAACATGAGTTTGATCCCTGGGTTTCACATCAGTGGAAGGAGAACTAACTCTCATATGTGACTGTTCTCAGACTTCCACATGTTGCATGCGTATGCCCATACACATAAACATACACAAATATGTATTTTAAATTTCTGAATATCTAATTTCAGTACTAAGGAAGCCCTAGAACAATATACCTGATACAATCTCAAAACTGCGTAGTGGATATTAAAAAAAAAACAAGGCCTGGGAACCTGAGTGTAGATCCCCAGGGTTTTCATAAAACTGAACAGGTATGGCAGCCTGCCTGAAATCCTAATGCCCAGGATGTGGAACCAGAGGACCCTTGACAGGCTGGCCAGATAGACAAACTGAACTGGCAAGTTCTCAATTCAGTGAGAGAGACTGCCTCAGTAAATTAGAGAGAAATTAAGGAAGACACCTAATGTTAACCTCTGACCTCTACCAGCATGTATACACAGTGCACGTAAATGGGCATGTGTGCTTTCACAAAGAGTTCCCACTAAAGGAAACAAAGGCTTCTTAGGCACACGTTCGATTTCAGGTCTGAGAAAAAGTATACACAATGTACTTGAGGGATCTCAGTAGAACAGAAAGCTATTTAAAACTGGGACCAGGGGCTGGAGGTTAAGAGAACTGACTGCTCTTCCAGACGTCCTGAGTTCAATTCCCAGCAACCACATGATGGCTCACAACCATCTGTAATGAGAGCTGGTGCCCTCTTCTGGTCTTCAGGCATACATGCAGGCAGAAAGAACACTATATATAATAAGTAAATAAATCTTTTAAAAAAAACTGGGACTGTTTCAAAAGCCTAACCCTCGTCACTGGATAGAATTACCACATGTAAAATAATTTGTGAGTTCATGTTAGAAAACACATGTGTCAACCCTAACTTTGAAAATGAGTAAAGAAACCAAAGTAATTATCTTGCCTTCCCTATGCAAACTATATACACAGATAATATAATTGCAAATGCTTATGAACATGCTGTTGTCCAAGTTGGCACTAGAAGGTGAGGCCAGAGCCCTGCAGGTCTCACCTAGCACTGAGACCCTGGAACTAGATTGCCAGCAATTCAGAATGTTTAATAATGGCAGAAGGGCAAATGGCCATACAAAGTACCAGTGCCCACAGAGGATTAGGATCTCAGGAAATGGAAAGGACAAGATTTATGGAGATGACACACTTGTGGGGGATTTTTCTAGATTAAATCATTTAAGGTGGGAAAACCCACCCTAAATCTGGGCCACACCTTCTTGTGGCAGCCCGTATAAAAGGACACAGAAAAAGGAAGCTTTTGCTTTTTGCCTGCTTGCCCTCACTATCACTTGCAAAGTCATTTGCATATCCCGCTGTTGAAGCACTCCTCCCTTACTGGCATTAGAGCCCACTTCTGGATTTAAATGTAGACTAAAGATCAGCTGAGACATCCCAGCTGAGACATCAGTTGTGACTGAACAACTAATGGATTCTTAGCCTTTCGGTCAGGAGACAGCCACTGTTGGACTAGCCAGACCATAGTCTATAAGTCACTCTAATAAATCAATCCCCTTTAATACACATTAAGTTCATTCCATCAGTCCTGTTTCTCTAGAGAACCCCAACTAATACAACATGCATTAAAACTGAGCCCATCTATTTTGATATTGCCTTTGTTTACTGAGACACAAACTCACACTGTAGCCCAGATTGGCCTCAAACTTGTGTCAATCCTATTTCAGCCTCTAGACTACAGATATAATGTGAGCCATCATGTCTGACTTTTCTTTCCTTACTCCCATTCAGCCTGAAACTAAGATTTAACCATATTGATTAAAAATATAAAATATACTTGTTGAACCAACTACTGTACAGAATGGAGGAAGTCACAGAGACAAGTGAATAGGTGTTTGTTCCCCAGCCTCTCTTCCACAGCCTGTGGTCCTCATATGGAGGCCATCACTACATAGTGTCCAGGAAATACTGGAACATCTGCTTCCAGGAGAGACCAGCCTGGCTCCTTTTTTGTTTGTTTGTTTTTGTTTTCAAGACAGGGTTCCTCTATGACTTTTGTGGAGGCTGTTGTGGAACCAGCTCTTGTAGACTAGGCCAGTCTCTAACTCACAGAGATCTGCCTGCCTCTGCCTCCCAAGTGCTGGGATTAAGGAGTATGCCATCAACACCTGGCCCTGGCTCCCATTCTTGGAGCTGCCATATTGGTTTTGGTCACAATCAACAAGTGGAGAAATGGCTGGAATAATGGCTCAACAGTTAAGAGCATTCCAGGGGTCTTGAGTTCAATTCCCAGCACCCACATGTTGGTTCACAACTGTTTATAATGGTAGCCCCATGAGATTTGATGACCTCTTCTGGTGTGCAGACGTACATGCAGACCTATATACATAAATCTTTTTTTAAAAGGTGAGGGAGGGGAATTTGTAAGGAAGCCACCTGTCCTTCCTAGAGTCATAGTCTTCTTCCCCAAGCTCCTGTTGCTAGGATGGAGGTACATTTCCTAGCCCCTGCCATCTCCCACAGCTTTGAGTAGATGGTTAGGCATTTTCTAGTACCTTCCCCCTCCACACTTCTTTAATCACCAAGCCTTCCACCCTGCATAACCTACACTCTGGATGCCAAGGTATGTTACTAGAGGGTGCCAGCCCTGTCCCTAGATAGCCAGCAATTTGTGTTTGTTCATCTGTGGCCTTATCTAAGATCAACACTAGCACCTCCTGCCTCCAGAGGCTTCCAGAGGCTAAGTAGACAAGCCTCATATCTCAGCCAATGCCTGATCACCGTGCATAGGCTTTCTGTCCTCCCAGATTGGAGGGCTGCAGGTGCTTCCTCACCACCTCCATCTTCAGCCCCTCTGGGCCCCAGGGTCAAATGGTTTCTAAGTTCAGGTGGGTGACAGGGCTATGAAGGTGCCTGGTAATATAGTTATGCTAGGACTAAACACAGAATTTCAGCTACCCTGCCAGATATGATCTTTTACTTAGAGAAGGTACAACTCAGCCAATGCCTCACCTGTCACTAGAGTCCCCACAGGGCCCAATTTCACCCAAGACAATCTAGTAGGTCAGGTTGTCATGGGGCCCTGAATTTGTCCTGTTATCAAGGGCCCCTTAACTGGACATCTACCCTCAGCCCTCAGGACATCCTATTTTTCTTTGTTTTGTTTTCTGAAACAGGTTTCTCTCTGTATAGACCTGGCTGTCCTGGAACTCACTCTATAGATCAGGCTAGCCTTGAATTCAGAGATCTACCTGCTTTCACTTCCCAAGCACTAGAAGGAAAGGCATGCACCAACCACCACCCAGCCCTATTTTTCTCAAGAGCACTACAGATGAGTATCCAACTACATGAAGCCCTCTAGAAGTTCCAAGTCCCAGGGCCAATAGAATTTGCCATATGTGTAGCACAACCATGGGCGTATTTCAATACAGCTGCCTCCTGTGGGTCACATTATCAGTTATAAAGTATTCACACTCTGCCCTCAAAGAACTAGCAGGCAAGGGGAGGGGATCTTTGTGGGAAATTTTCCTAGAACTGTCTGCTGCAGGACTCCTATCACCAGGTCCATCTCATCTGTTCCTCCACAATGGGCATTCCTTGTCCTAGGGCCTTGATACCTGCCAGAGGACAGACAGGCAAGCTGCCAGGTTAGCAAACACCAGATTGGGCTAGGGTATGGCTCAGTGGAAAATGTCTACCAAGTACAAGGCCCTGGGAACTATGCCCAGCAGTCCAAAACAAAAACAACAGTAAGACCAAACAGTCACCTTTTACCACACAGAAGGCCAATAAAGCATGACCACCAGGTGAGCATTCCCCCATACTCACTCCCTAAAGAGAACAGTTCAGCCCATCTTTGGGAATACCCCAGAATCAGGTGTCAGTGATCGTATGTGGAAGCCAGAACAGCTCAGTAGCAGGGCAAAGCTGAACAAAATCTTAATTCTCTCCTGGTAGCAACAACATCTCACATGGAAGGGAGCAAGCCAAGGTCATACCACAATTAAGCCAGACCTCAGAGTTGCCAACACTCTTC
This sequence comes from Cricetiscus sungorus, assembly GCA_030556225.1. Lineage (NCBI taxonomy): Eukaryota > Metazoa > Chordata > Mammalia > Rodentia > Cricetidae > Cricetiscus > Cricetiscus sungorus. Next base: position 25,505,989 of record JANBXA010000735.1, on the reverse strand, counting down.
CAGGGCCAAGCCCACATGGGTACCACAGAAACATCAGGAGCTGGTGTCCCAACAGAAGCCAACTGCGTATGATACCTCTCAGGGCCCCTGACTGCCACTGTTGTTCTTCAACAGTGGGGAGAAGAATATTAGTTCCCAAGGAATGCAATACTGCCCACGCAAAGTTGACAGCCTCAAAGATAAGGCTGCCGGATCTGACAAACACGAGGCTTCCTATATAAGGAGCAGTCAGGCAGCAGATACCACATCTTCAGAGGCATTCCAGGTAGGCTCTCTGTGTTGTCTTTGTGTATGTGTGTATGTTTATGTGTATTCACAACCATGTGCTCATAGGGGTCTAAATTACTCACTACTGGCCATTCACTTACTTCCTCTGGGTGTCAGTGAGTTCACTGAACAAAGGGGACAACCTAAATTTAGTTTGGCTGCTGAGACAAAGCTGAATAAAGAACTAATTAGCTCTATCATCAGGCTCATGCCTTCTAGCACACTATGCTCTGCCTCAACAGTTTAGTAAAGGCAGAGTTCAGCCTTCAGCTCTCCTACCTTTTTAAGACAAGAGAGCCTTGCTTCACTCAGCAATCCGCATTCAAGGTCCTACCCTTCCTTCTAGATTTTTGGGTTCCAACCTGAGCAAAATCTAAGACATATCATGAAGTATGTTACCAGAAGACCCTCTCTCCTCAGGAAAATCTGTACCCACCTCCAAGGCCATGCTGTCTTCGGGGACCATCTGCAGTCTGCTACTCCTCAGTGTGTTCTGGATGGATGTGGCCATGACGGGCTCCAGCTTCCTGAGCCCAGAGCACCAGAAAGCCCAGGTAAGCCTGTCTCCACAAGCCCCATATCCATCCTGACTTAGGGTCTGTTCTAGCCCTATGACCCAGAAGCAGTGGCTCCATCTCTCTGGCCTTCAAGCCTTCTCACAGCATAAGGGAGGCCTCAGGATGCAACCTAATTCTGCTTTTGGAAGATTATGCAGATTTAAGACCTTAAAAAGAAAACCTCATCTAAGCATGTTAGTGTACTTTATAATCCCAACATTGGGAGATAAAGGCAGATGAGTCTCAAATTCAAGGCCAGCCTGGGCTACATAGTGAGACTATCTCCAAAAAAAAAAAAAAAAAAAAAAAAAAAAACCCTAAAACTAAATCTAAATTTTAATAAATAAATAAAGACCCTCTTTTTTCCTTTCTTGCAGAAAAAGGAATCCAAGAAGCCACAGGCCAAACTGCAGCCACGATCTCTGGAAGGCTGGCTCCACCCAGAGGGCAGAGGACAGACAGAAGGGACAGAGGAGGAACTGGAGATCAGGGTTGGTACCCAGGCACCAGCATGTTCTTGTGACAGTAATGGGAGTTGGGTGGGATAGGGTGGTGTGCAAGCTAAAGGCATGGCTTTTTAAATTACTAATGAATTAAAGAGTCCAGCAACAACAGCTCTGCAAGGGGGTCAGCTCTCTGGCCCAAGAGCTATTTTCACAGGTAACTATGTTGCAAGGGTAGTAAGGGAGCAGCCAGGAGCAGCAAAGGTGTCAGAAGACTCCAGAGGATCACAAGAGCCAGGAAGCACAAATGGAGAGGGACAGACAGAACAAAGTCTTTGTCTATCCCAGGGCCTCTCAGGCCTGCCCTGGTTATAGAGAGGTGAGTGAGCTGCTAGTAAAGGCTGGATAGCTCATACACCACTAGCCTAATGGAGTCAGTTTTGCTTTGAAAATTTTTGCATGGGGTAAAGAAAAAACACCAACAACTCAAGGATTGGGAGAAAGGAATAAAGGAACCCATAGGTGCCTCTCAGCAGCTCACCTGGGATTCCCCTGGAAACTGTAAGTAGCATTTGGCAATACCAGTCCCTACACTGTGTGTCTACATGCAACTTCATCTTCAAACACCGCAACCACGATTAACTGTGCAGCAGGGGGGCACAACCTAGGGCTTCACAATTAATTGCTAGGCATGTGCTCTGCCAAGTGTCACATCCCCAGCCCTGTTCTACCATTATCATGGATTATTTACTCTTTAAAAAACCCTGTAAGCTAAGCAAGGCGGCATCATTGGCTAAACTTTGTAGATAAGAAAGCAAGTTGAAAGGTGAACTCACCCAAGACTATCAGGTATGGGTTTCCTTCCCCCATCCTGCTCTCTGATCAAGGGCAAATGCCAATGCCAAGATCACCAACATTCATAGTCTCTGACTTCTGGAGCCTGAGTGTTTTCTCGAACCCTTGCTCCACAGGAAGTGTGACCCTGAAAACTACTACTTTGGCTTCCCAAGGTTCCTTCACTAACATGGCATCGATACAGTCTTGAGACAACCAGGTCCACACTGAGCAGATGGCTACCCCAGCCACAAGAATCCTGCGATTAGTTCTTATAGGAAAGAAATCTTAGCACAGGGCCAGGATTAAATATTTGCTAGTTCCAATGATCCTCAACATCTGGCCTATGTAGCAAGAACTAGGTACAAACAGATGAGAGAAGCCTGCACATGTTGGGCACAGAGTATGACCACTGCTTACCCTGTTTGGGGTTCCATCTTTCCTCAAAAGTTTTCTCTCCAAAATCAGGTCTGTAGACAGACCACCAACTATCTCCACCACATTAAACAGATGGATGCTGAATCAAGGAAGGGACTTTCCCAGGTTGTATGAGAACAAAATGTTGCTACCTCACATGCCTCTGACCATTTAGTACTAGGGTGTCAGCCCTGGCATTGCTCCTAATGGGTGTATGCTTTTCTTCCATGATGGTTAGGTGGTCTGACCAGCTTGCACAGACAATGGAGTGTGAGAAGAAAAATTAGCATTTGCTAAAGAGAAGGCTAGAAGGGCCCCATGTCCCTAAAAGTCACAACACTCCCCATCCATGCTGCTTCCTACTCATATGTCCTATAGGCCAAAATAAACTGAGGAACAGGCTACCATACACCTGATGCCTAACAGCCTGACAGAGAGCTTGTGCCCACGCCAAGCAAGGACTTGGGCATAGGCAGATTTTAGAGTCTTGTTTTCTAAACCCTTTACTATCACCTCTGTGATACAGAGAGATCATCCAGGCTCTCTGTGCTTTTACCCTGAGGCAGGGATAGTACCAGACCAGTTAGCACTCCCCACTGACTCTAAGATCACATTCACAGACTACTCAGACACCCACATGACCAACATGCCAGGCCTTCCTGGGGGAGAGGTAGATGTTTGGGGCAGGACAGGCAGGATAAGGCCTCAGGCCCTCCCAACTCTACCTCCTAGTTCAACGCTCCCTTTGATGTTGGTATCAAGCTATCAGGCGCTCAGTACCAGCAGCATGGCCAGGCCCTGGGGAAGTTTCTTCAGGACATACTCTGGGAAGAGGTCAAAGGTAAGTCAATCTGAAATGTAGCTTCTAATCTTCCTCACTGCCTATGGGAAAGGATGCTGAACTGGTACACATGGCAGCCCAGGAGGGCTGGAGCACCAGGTCCATCCTCAACATCCCATGTTCCAGAAACTGGTGTGTCAGCTAGCTGCTAGGCCCCATCCGACCCTCGGCTCTTAACTGTGAGGTGGTGCTGATACCTATTTCCTGCATTTCAAATTATCTGGCTTTGAAGTATCTTTATAGTGCAACTTCATGAAGGGAATCTGCCACAGTGACACTGAAAATAGCAGACACGCATCTTTTGTTTTTTCAAGACAGGGTTTCTCTGTGTAATAGCTCTGGCTGTCCTAAAACTTGCTCTGTAGACCAGGCTCACCTGGAACTCACAGAGAGTCACCTGCTTATTCTCCCAAGTGCCGGATTAAAGGCGTGTGCTATTATGCCTGGCTAGATCTTAGGATTTTTGTGTAGTGATGGGATGAAACCCAAAGCCTCATACATACTAGGCAAGCACAATACCTCTGAGGTGTGTCCCTGATTTTCAGTACCCTCTTAGTTTGTGGGGAAGAAAAAAAAAATGCCCAGTTTTCTCATGGCTGAGAAAACAAAAATTTCAAGACCAAGCTACATTCTTTCCCTAAGCACTCCCTCACAAATATGGCAACAATACAGATCTAACCATATAAATGAGGAAAACCAAGATTGGGGGATATGGGGATATAAGGACACTTACCCAAAGCACACAGTCCACACTGAAATACCATCTTCTCAGCCCAAGGCCAGTGATCCCCACCCCCATCAGCACATACTTGCTTCCAGCATGCCATGATTAAAAAAAACAAATTTGATGACATGAGCCACAAGGTGAAACTTAAGACTGACTTGACCTCTTGCTTTTCAGAAGCACCAGCTGACAAGTGACTACTGACAGGACTGGCCCACTATGAGTTCCTCCTGAGTAAGAACTCACATCCAATCTTAGGCTCCGCTGTAACTCCCAGCATTCTCCTACTATCTTAAGAATAAATGCTCAAGCTGTGTGCCAAGTGTTCAAAATAATTACTTTCATAAACATGGTTAAATTTACATTTTACTTAAAAATACTGAAACAATGCTTTAAGTTTATGACCCATGAGAAAAGAAAAGCTACAGCAAGGCAAGAGCATGCTTGAAAACCAAAGGAATCTTTGCTCATTCCAGCAATAAGATAGCAGAAGGAATATAAAGGTGGGGCTTGGAGGCCAAAAACAGTTCACCACATAGCAGAGTTTCCTGAGTAATTAAGAGCTACACTAGGAGCTTCAAAAGAGCCACCAATGGCTGCATTCATAAAGATACCAGGTGACAATACCAGAATCAACACACTGTCTGGGGTAATCAGAATGGGTGCTAGACAATGGCTCTTGAACATACAACACAGGGCTAGGTAACCACATTCTCCACTCTTCAACTCTTAGAGAAGTCTGACAAAGCAAATGTCCCATGGACTCAAGTCTGGCCACTACCTGATACCAAGTAGATGTCCCAAAATATTTTCCAAACTCTAGGTCACAACTCTTGAACCTTGATCCTCAAGTCCTACCACTGTAATTTTAGTTGAGACACTAAGAATATTACTCACACCTTAGTGTAAATCTTTAGACCATATCCCAAAGTCCAGTGATTTTACAGGAGACCCATTAACTAAAGCTCTCCAAATTACTTGTGCATCCAGTAAGCACCTAGGATAAAGAGGTAGGATACCCAGTGTTGCCCAGCCAAGGCAATACTGCTGCAGCAGGAGACATGTACCTGCTCAAGGGAAGCCTTGACCACCAGAACCCAAGGCAGGGATAAGCACACTTGGCAGGCTCTATGAAATCTAAACACATCCCTGTCAAGGAGATGTGATACTCACTATTCCATCTGGTAACTCCTTACAAATAAATGCACAGCCCTACTCCAGCACACTCTCAGCACACCTGAATGTAACCCCAGCATTCAGGAAGCAGAGGCAGGCCGATCTACAAAGTGAGTTCCAGGACAGAGTTGTTACAGAGAAACCGTATTTTGAAAAACCAACCAACCAAACAAACAAACAAAAACAACAACTATGGCTTGCTTAGATGTCCCAGGATCCTGTTCAAACAACACAGCACACAGAGCCAGGTGGCTGTGGGGTCCTTGGCAAACCTGAAAACAAGGAGACACACAGATGTCCACTCTGCTGCTCAGTTTTTGTCTACTTGACACAAGCTATTCATCATCTGGGAAGAAGGACCTAAACTGAGAAAATGCCTCCATAAGATTTCTTGTTAAGCAAGTCTGTGGGGCATTTTCTTTTAAGTTAATGATTGACGTGGGAAGGCTCAACCCACTTCAAGCAGTGTCACCCCTAGGCAGGTGGTCCTGGGTTATAAGAAAGCAGGTTGAACAAAAGTAAGCCAATAAGCAGTATTCCTCCATGGTGTCTGCTTGAGTTCCTGTCCTGGCTTCTGGTAGATTGTAACCTATGAGCTGAAATAAATGTGCCTCTTTCCTCAAGTTGCTTTTGGTCAAGGTGTTTTATCCTAGTAAAAGAAAAATTAATGCTTTCAGCTTCTCTCATTTTCTCTCCCATCTCTGCAATGCTCACTGGTATCAATTAGGTCTATCCCTAAGATATGCAACAGCACCAATGCCCTGCTGCCTTCCTACCAACAGCACCTGTCTTGACCTCAGAACAGCACAGGTGTAAAATTTTTGTCACAAATAACCACTGTAACTTACTGGAGAGCAGAAATGAAGGAACTTAGCAAATGGAGGAAAAGAATGTGAATGAACAGTTGTTCACAAGATGCTTGGCTCACCAAAAATGAGTACTTATTTCTCTTTCTTCTGCCAGAGCCCTGTAGTTATTCCTTCAAGAAGCAGAAGCTGAGCACACTCTGGCCAAACTCTACCTACCCGGTGGTTCAATGTGGGCATGAGACTACAATCCACATCAAAACCCTGCACGTCCCTGGCTCCTCCCTGTCAGTCACTGCAAAACTTAACCCAGCACCTGGCACAGGGTGCCTGGTGAACAGTCACACAATTATGCTAATAGCTACCATTCTGTCATCCTACTGTGTATATTCAAATAGATGAGTTTAATTTCTGTTCATTTCCACAGTAAGTCTACTTATGAGAGAATTCAGAGAAATGAAATTAACTCTCCCAAAGTCACACAACAAATACCTGAAGACTCATAACCAGTCTCAGAATTGAGGCGTGTGGCCTTTCCATCTTAACTCTGCTCCATTGACCCAACTGCCAAGGATCCAGGGTGTCCTAACCGTTTTCAGTGCTGGAGGTAAATCCAGGGCCTGTGTAAGCTAAATAAGCACTCTGCCAGGAAAGTAGGGCCCTCCTTTTGTTTTACATTTTCCTTGATAATTCATGAAGTGAACCCGAGAGGGAAAGGAAACTTTCAAGTTAACAACTGGCAGAAATAAAATATATCCAAGCACAAAATGAGGATACACAGTACCAAGAAAATACATCTTTCTAAACATGTTCCCGCAACAATCTTCTTTTCTTTGTTCATGGTTGTTTTGTTTGCTTGCCAAATCACCCATGGTTGGTGGCTTTGAACTGTCAACACCCCGGTCTCTACCTCCCAAAATCTGGAACTGTAGGCATAGACCATGGTGCCAAGGTCCCTAGATCAGTTTTTTTCTTTTTTGGGGGGGGGGGGTGGAGTGGTGTGGATTTCAAGACAGGGTTTCTCTGTGTAACTTTGAAGCCTATCCTGGAACTCACTCTGTAGACCAGCCTGGCCTGGAACTCAAGAGATCCACCTGCCTCTGCCTACTGAGTGCTGGGATTAAAGGTGTGTGCCACCACCACTTCGATAAATCAGTTTTCTTAAGCCCAATCCTCCACATATTATTTAACGATTTCACTAATTTAAGGGTCCCTGGAACAGGAGACTGTATCTCTAGAGGGAACAAGGCGTTTTCAAGAGGAAAAAATAAATTCTCCTTTAAGAGAAAATACTGTTATATAATTAGCATAACAGCACATGTATCTATCTCACTATATACTTAAAAGCTACATGCTCAAAAAGTCTAACAGCACCAAAGAAGTCAAACACATGCAATAGCCTCCCTCCCTAACTTTGAACACTCAAACACCAGAGACAAACAGCCAAAGGGACCAAGTGAAGCCTGCCAGTACCTGACAGTGTGTCTTGATACTTGCCAGTGGCCAGTTCCCTTATAAAACAAAATGAAAGTGCTGAAATTAAATGGTTAAGTATCAAGCCCCCAAATCAATGCAAAATGAGGGAAAACACTGGAAGAGCCTCAGAAGGGACAACTACCAGAACCAAACAGGAACAAGACAAAGCAGGGAACCTGCTACAAATTGTGATCTATGGTCCATGACAATCACCTGACCATGTTTACAGACACAGGGGGAAGAGAGCCTGCCTATCTCACATATCTCCTCCATTTTCAGTTTAAGTTCAAGGGTACCTCAGCACAAGGGTAGGGTGCAGTTCCATGGTAGATAATTTGCTTATTAGCACAAGCAAGTAAGGCTCTGGGTCAATCCCCAGCACCACAAACCCAGAAAAGCCCCACAAACAAATACCTTGATAGGGGGTGAAGATATAATTCAGTGGTTAAGTGCAGTGCCTTCACCTCCACAAGTCCTGGTTCAATTTCCAGCACCAACATGGCAGCTGAGTCCCAGGAGATCCAACACCCTCTTCTGGTCTTCCTGAGCACCTCACATGTGGAACACAGGGACACACACAGGCAAAACACCCATATACATAACCAGAAAATTTTAAATACCATAAAATAAAATGACTGACTACAGACAAACAGTTTTCCCCCAGTTTACCTGGAGACAGAGTTCAGAGCCCAAAACCCACACTACAACCAACTCATCAACACCCCCGTGTACATCACTACTTTCTTCTGCAAAACTATGTACTCCCCAAAGGCTAAACAGCTATAGCACACCAAAGTCTGCAGAAAAGTGACATGGACAGCTCATTCCAAGGCAGCAGACTTTATAGATAGAACTGTGTTCTCACAGCCACTTTAATCTTAAAGTTAACAATATCTCTAAACATTCTCAAGTATGTTGGTTAGCTTGTCAACTTGAATCAAGCTAAGTTACCTGGGAAGAGGGAACCTCAATGGAGAAAATGCTCCCATAAGACTGGCATACAGACAGGCTGAACGATTGATATGGGAGTATCTAGAACACGGAGGGTGGTGCCACACCTGAGCAGGTGGTCCCTAGTTGTAGGCTAGGTCCCTCGTTGTCAGGCTGCTAGGCATCAGGTGGATGGTAGCCTGTTCCTCCGTTTATTTCAGCCTGTAGAAAGTATGAGTAGGGGGCAGCATGGATGGGGAGTGCTGCGACTTTTAGGGACATGGGGCCCTTCTAGCCTTCTCTTTAGCATGCATTTCATTCTAGCACTCGGGAAGTGGAAGCAGGTAGGTCTCTGAATTCAAGGCTAGCTGATCTAGAGTGATCAGGTGGTCCCCTAGTTGTACAAGGAGACAAACTAAGAAAGCCATTCGGAGCCACTAAGTAGTGTTCCTCCATGGCCTCTTCTTTAGTTCCTACCTGACTTCTTGTCCAGACTACCTGATTAATGGATTGTAATCTTTAGGTGAAATAAACCCTTTTCTCCCTAGGTTGCTTTTAGTCAATGTTGCAACACAGCAATAAAAAGCAGCACATAGAATACCATGTTACCAAGTTGACTGGACTAGCCTCCTGCATCATTCAGCCAATCTAAATAAACAAGGTGAGCATGGGATGGGAATTAAGGGATTAAGGAACCATCCCTTTACTTTTAAAGAGAAGATCAGAGTTGGAGAAGAGATGAGGAGGAATCTGGGCAAGATAGTCACCTCCAATATGGTGTAGTAGTCAGTAGTAATGCCCAAAAGTGAGGCTAGTAGTACCCTCAAAGATACCAAGGGCCTGCTGCAGAAGAAATGGCTACAGTACAGCTTGAGTAACAATAAAGTAGTGTGGCAGACTGAGCAGACCCAAGTCTTCCAAACAGGAAGCCAAGTGTCCTGTTCTTCCCACAGTGACAAATATGAAACATAGACAAAACATAGTTGACGAAGGGAAATGAATAGAGATGAAAGCTATTTCCCAGACCTAACACTGAATCCCAGGATTAGGTGGAAAGTCCAGACAGGCAATAATCACATCACCTATTTTACCTCACAAGGTTCAAGAGCACTTTTCGAAGACAAAAGTCACCTAGAAAAACCCACTGTTAAGTGCTAAACTTTACAACTTAATCCTTCTGGACCAAGAATAGGGTCAGTACCACCTCCAGGGCCTGAAGAGAGTCAACTTTTACAAGGAACCAAAGAGACTAGATAGAACAAAGCCACCAATTTAGATCACACACTGCTCAAATGAAGGCTCCTAAAATACAAACAGGACACAGAAAGCAGCCAAAGAGAGAATAACTTCACCTAGATTGTAGGCTGCTGACTGAGCACTAGCAATCCAACATGGCCAAACCCCCTGGTAAGCTTTGGGGAATGACAGCATGTACTACACACACACACACACACACACACACACACACAGAGAGAGAGAGAGAGAGAGAGAGAGAGAGAGAGAGAGAGAGAGAGAGACAGAGAGACAGAGACACAGAGAGAGAGAGAGAGAGAGAGAGAGAGAGAGAGAGAGAGAGAGAGAAGTATAAAAGGAGGAAAATATTCTGTTTTATGAAACAAGATATAAAAAGGGACCCAGATGCTCAGCTACCTGCCAAAGGAAGCTTTACTGAAGGAAGACCCCTTACATCCTCTGGGGTTCGGCTATCACAGGAAGGCCTCTTCCTTTAGTCCTCACAGGGCACATCATTACACAGCAGTGGGATCATAAAGACCAGCACCTCAGACACAGAACCAGTGGCAACCATGGAGAGAATGCCCACAAGACTTCCCCAAGGAAGCTCCTTTCACAACAGAGAAGCAGGGACCAGATTACACAACCACATGTGCTAAGACAAAGAAGTGACTTTATTTAGACTGCTGGGAAACACAGGCCATTGGGCCGGTATCCAGACTGGCTAATTCATTGTACTCATATGTCACAAATGTTTTTGCTCACTGATTACCCTGGGGTCGTGTGGCTCACTGATTACCCTGGGTCTCCCCAACCCATTCCACAGTACCCATCCACCAAACAGCAGGCGAAGCCTTGTGATTAGGTTCCAAGGGTAACACCCTGGTTTGCTGAGTTTTGACAGGATCTCCAACACATCTTTCACCTTGGACACAGGCAGATGGAGCCCATCCTAAACTATCAGGCCACTGGTCATCCTAAAGGGTTTAAAAAAGAAAAGGTTTCAAGTTCAAGCTCAACAAACCAGGCTTAATATCAACCCTAAACTTACATTCTTTTTTTAAAAAATTATTATTGTGAATATGCATGATTGAGGAAGCATGCATGCCACAGTAGGCATGAAGGTTAGAAGACAACTCTATGGAGTTGGTTCTTTCACCTTTATTCAGGTTCTAAGGATGAAACTCAGTTCACCAGGCTTGTACAGTTATTGCCTTTACCCACTGAGCTACTTTCTGGCCTTTGATTTACTTTCTCTACCAGGTACGTTCAATCTTTAACACTGTACTATAACACGGTCATCTAGAAGTTCACATGTAAGGAGTAGGCAATCTAATTACAAAATGTGTAAATCTCAAAGCTTAAGTAAGTTTATGGACTTGCATTCAACTATATTTGTAACTTCCCTTGGCTGCAGGCTTCAGGCTGGATATGCCAGTTAATAGTTTATACCAAAACAGCCAAAAAACCAGCCAAAGACTCCCTTGGCTGACTGCTAAGAAACATGTGGCTCTTATGACCTTTGACAGAAGATCCCTGCTCAAAGACTGTAGAGGCGACTGGTATTCTCTCGGAGGACCGCCAGAGTACGGGACAGTGACTCCTCTTTGACCCTGGCAATCTCTCGAACTGTGTGCAAGGCCAGGCCTGGATGGGCGTACTGGCAAAGACTTCTCGGCACCTGGAAGACAGCAAGCATTCACATCATCGCTGTGCCTTCTGAACATGTCATACAGAGTGTCCCCCATCCCATGCCCAGCAAGGACCTCTTTGGGGCTGCCCTGTAGAGACCCCTTTACCTGCAGGTGCAGGGAGAGTCCTAGTCATGGGGGGCTCTGGGTGAGCGGGGTCCCACGCTTCCATGGACTACCCTCTACAGGGTAGGGCTTTGCACTGCCTGGAAGAGAGTGGTTACCCTTCAGCTTCAGCCCCCAGGACTTTTGGTTCTGCAGAATAACAACAGGGAGACACCTCTACCGCATGGGATGCAACCAGGAGGTCACTGGGACTTGGGCCCAGCCAACCTCCCACCAACTCGCCTCAGTGCCTCTCAAGTCGGTCTGAAGACAGTCCTACCTGGCGAGGAAGGAAGTAGGGTGCGTCTGTTTCCACAATGATCCTTTCCAATGGGATCTGTCTAAGGGCATCGCGGGCCTCCCAGGCGGAGGAGTAGGTCAGTACTGCTGTGAAGCCCACCGACATGTTAGGGAAGTACTTCAACAAAGGCTCAATGACTGAATAGCTGCCAGTGAAGCAATGCCTGTAGGAGAGTACGGTTCAGGGCTTGCTCCCAGGCCTCAGCAGCAGCCCCTAGCTGCCTCCAGGCCTGTAGCACCCATTAGTGGACCCTAGAAGGGAAAAAGCTTGCATCAAGCAGCTTTTCTCCAGAGCAAGCTGAGAAAGGAGCTAGTAAAAACACAGCAGAACAAGCTGGTATGAGGTTCAGATACCGAGCACCACCAGCCATCACACCTCCATCCCACAATCTAGACAGCCATCTGACACAACTACAGCCATGGTACAGGCTGGAGAAATATGGGAGAGGAGACAGAAGAAATATAGATCAGCCTTCCTAAGGTTACAACTACAGCATGGAAAAACCATGACTTCTGTCAGATCACTAAAAGGAAATGACCAAATGAAAATCATGGGAAATGAGAAAAAAAGTCTTCCCACCACCTTCCCCCCCCCCCCAATTCATTGAGACAGGGTCTCTCTACATAGCCCTGGTTGTCCTGGAACTAACTACGTGGACCTGGCTGGCCTGGAACTCACAGAGATTCATCTGCCTCTGCTTTTTAAATACTGAAATTAAGAATATTCTTCTTAAATGTGTTAACAGCTCATGTTTTGGGGCAACAAATACTGTTAACTCATCTGTAGTCACAACTCCCCATCAAACTGATTTAGCTTTGATCCAGCTGTACCTTTAAAGACAGCCATTGTCAAAGCCACCAAAACCCAACCAGCCATTTCTCACTGTACCTGAGCCACTTAGTACCAGTTGGTAGCAGCACAGTGACTGAAAGCCCACTCTTTCCTGCCATCTGACAAGACCTAGATAAACTTTTAGCCTCCCCAAATTCTATTCATCCCTTCTGCCCAGCAAAACAGCCCACTCAAGCATCAATTCCTGACCACCAGTGAGATTAAAGAGCCCTTACCTGGGCTCCCTCTATATTCATGTCCACACCTCTGTCACGCACTCTACATACTGATGCCACCAGTAGCCTTTGTCTAGCTTCTACAGCCTCCATGGCATCTCCAGAGGGGGGCCATGCCTGGTACATGCAATATAGGAATGCAAGAGAGTTTTCTAGACTAAGACTGTGGTTGCCACTGAGGTAAAATACAACCCAATCCTTTAGTAATACCTGGAATAAAAGGAGTTTTCAGTCAGGTATGGTGGTCCATACCTATAATCCCAGAAGAGGGGAGTCAAGGCAAGAGGATCAGGAATTCAAAGTAATCCTCCTTTATATATCTGAAGTCTGGCCTAGGCTATAGTGAAACCCTATCACAAAACAAACAAAATAAAGCTTTCAAGTTCAAGTAAGGACAAAAAGTATAAGAAGTACTTTTTCAAAAACCTTGGGTCTCTGTATGCTGAGCTACTGTACCCTAAAACAGCCTCTCCCACATTTGAGACCAGGAAGTCCCTTCTACCTCATTTGTGATTAAAGGATATTAATTTAAACTGTTAAAAAGTCATGGTTGTATAAGCAAAGACTCATCTAGTACCAGAAGTTTCATGACTTAATGTTTAATTCTCTTGAAAAGATACTTAAAAACACATAGGAAACCAGATGTGGTGACATACCTTGTAACCCCAGAACTCTGGTTGAAGCAATTCTACACTACCCCAGGCTTTCAAAACCCTGTCTCAAAACTCCCAAATTACATATTCTTAAATGTAATATGGTGGAAGAGGTACAAATTATGTAAATGAAGTACTCATGGTGGCACACACCTTCAATCCCAGGGCTTGAGAAGCAAAGACAGACAGATTTCTATGAGTCTGAAGCCAGCCTGGTCTACAGAGAGAGTTCCAGGACACGCTCCAAAGCAATACAGAAAAACTCTGTCTTAAAAAAACAAAATAAAGCCTAGCAGTGGTGGCACTTGGGAGGCTAAGGCAGGTTGACCACTATGAGTTCAAGGCCAACCTGGTCTATAAAGTGAGTTCCAGAACAACCAGGCCTGTTACACAAAGAATCCCTATCTGGAAAAACAAGAAAAAATAAAGTACTCATGTATGGAAATCTAAAAAAAATTTAAGTTACTTTAAAAATCTCTAAAGGCCTTTAAAAAAAAAAAAAAAAAAAAACAAAAAACCACCCAAATTGCATGATTGCTTTCCTTGAGCTTCATCTGCAGTTAGTGTAGGAGTGCCCAGGACTCAGTTAGTTAGGAGCCCACTGAAGCTGCAGCTCCTAACCTATGGATCTTGTAGTCAGAGGGCACAAATTTTTTCATAATGTCCAACAGATCTTCATCAGCTTCACGGCAGTGGATGACCAAGGGCTTCTTCAGAGACACAGCCAGCTGCAGCTGCCTCTCAAACACCTGAGAGAAAGCAAAGTAACAGCATCTGATTAGTGGACTTAAGTCTGGTACTTCTGTCTCTAATTTTCTTGCTTCTAAACTATACAATAGAATTATACACAAAGGTACCATCTACTGGTACTTCCTACACTGCCGAATCCTCAAAGCTGCTCAACAACTTGCAATCCTCATTGATTTTCCTAGGTAGGCACTATGACCAGTCTAGAAGGTGGTAACCCAGAACTAGAGATACTCCCACAATTCACTTCCCTGAGCAGCTGGCAATGTATCAGGGTGCAGGAGCAGAGACTAAGTATGTATAATTCCAATTTGCTTCAGCAAGCATAATACCTCACACCTCTACTTTGAAGAGGTAACCAACCTCCAGACCTTTCCCTATGCAAGAGTTGTACACTCACACCACCAACAAAATGCCTATGTCTTAGGGTTCACAATTCCTGAATGTCCTTCTAAGTGGATCCACTTCATTCTGTAGAACTGGTAAAATCCAGTTAATAATGTAAGCAAACAAGTAGAGTTAAATCTCTTTCCTCTACCTTGGCCAAGTTTAGAATAAATAGTACCAGCAAATTGCTTCACCTGACACATGACACTTCCATAAGCAATTATTTTAGCTGTGCAGCTTAGCAGCATAGCTCATGTTTGTATCTTCAGCATCAGTAACAATACACTTTTGGTAATATCTACTTAGGAATAACATTTACATGTCTAAAGTGTATGTAAAATAATCTTAAAACAGGGCACTATCAATCCTGATACAGCTTGTAACTTTTTTTAAAAAGAAGTACTACACCTCTATTATTCCTTTTTTTTGTTTTGTTTTGTTTTGTTTTTTGTTTCTAGACAGGGTATCTCTGTGTAGCTTTGGAGGCTGTCCTGGAACTCGTTCTGTGGACCAGGCTGACCTCACAGAGATCCAATTGCCTCTGTCTCCTGAGTGCGGAGATTAAAGGCATGCACCACCAACACCCGGCACACCTTTATTAATCACTTAAGGTAAGGGTAGATCAGAAGGCAATTCTCCTTCCAACAAGTGGGTCCAGAAGATAAAACTCAGGTCATCAGACTTTATGACATGTGCCTTTAACCACTGAGTCATCTCACTGGCAACCTTAAGTGTTAAGCACATAATAACCAGGCACAAATCAAAATTTTACATTGATGCTAGAATCCGAACTCAGGTCTCATGCTTGCACAGCACATCATCTTACCCACTCAGCTCATGCCCCCTTTTTCTGTTTTTTTTTCCTTTCTTTCTTTTTTGGAGACAGGGTTTCTCTGTATTGCTTTGGAGCCTATCCTGGAACTTGCTCTATAGAACAGGCTGGCCTTGAACTCATAGATCCACCTGCCTCTGCCTCACAACTGATCTGATGGGACTAAAGCATGCACCACCAACTTCCTATTTTTTTCCTATTTTTTTTTCTTAAAATTGTTGCAAAGCACAATTTTAAAGTTGTGTACCACATCTCCCAAGTCCCTACATTCTATCTCCTGCATGAAGAGGGTGGGACTACCTACCTACACAACATATATTTTCTTGAATCTTTGACAGGTAATTCCAACTGTCCCTTGCAACTTACCAAGAGGCCTAACATTAAATAGACAATAGCTGGACACATACATCCAAATTATAAAAACAAAAAAACAGTAAAAGGAAAAAAACCCTAGCATGCAGGGAACAACAATAAAGGATGTACACCTGTGTTATTTACCCAGCATTTTCTCATTACCTATGCTTTGGTCCTCAGCTGACAAGTCATTAACAGGGATTTTGGATTTAACCCTGCTTTCCTAGGGAACCAAGCCTTTCTTGCATCTTTATTAACTCAATAATTAATTCCAGGCGAACACAAATAGAGGCAAAGATACCCAGGGTTCAAAAAGGTGGGTGGGGACAGACTCCGTTCTCCTTGGCTTTTCATTCAAAGAATTATGATCTTCTTAATGAAGACTGATCTGTGCAATGAATTCAGGAAATACCTAGGGCCTAATCCTTGGAACATAAGTAGTT
The DNA here is from genome assembly GCA_030556225.1 of Cricetiscus sungorus. Taxonomy (NCBI): domain Eukaryota; kingdom Metazoa; phylum Chordata; class Mammalia; order Rodentia; family Cricetidae; genus Cricetiscus; species Cricetiscus sungorus. The sequence goes on along the minus strand of JANBXA010000735.1, from coordinate 25,489,705 downwards.
AAATCCCTGATCACACAGATTAAAAACAAGGAAAGACTTAATGAGAACTATTCAACACATTTTCCTTACTTTTTTCCCCTCTATCTTCTCAATCTTTCAGGATGTAAGTATCAAGTAACAAAACTAAGCTTCACTTCCCCCCCCCCTCCAGCTACCCACCTCTTGTGTGTACTGTGAATCAAACCCAGAGTCCAAGCACAGCCCATGCTAACTGCTCAAGTTCTCACTCAGGTATGACCCCTCCCAATACTGCCTGACACAAGCCTTCCCTGGGTGGTTCTTCCTCTCCAAGTAAAACTTTCAGGCTGGTGCTGACAGGTTGCTTGTTGATCACTATTCACTTTATCAGGTGTCTAATTTAAGCTTTATGTAAAAAACACAGCATCCACTCGCTTCCCCTCTCCAGCTTAGCATCCTCCATATTGACAGAAACATCTAAGGTGATAAGTGCTTCACATTCAGGTGTGTGTTCTGCCCTTCTCCAGTCAGCGATCTATTTCCTTATTCATTATTTTTCATTTGAGTCTCATCTCACCAAAACAAGTGACAGCTACAAGAACACTAGCCAAGTTCAGCTTGAGTAGAGTGACTCTGGGACTGTAGATGTGATCTGAGCCCCTCATAATCTAACAAAGGACTTAGGTACTGTCAAGCATGGTTCCTGGCACCAAGCATCCAGTAAACTTCAGCTGTACAACTGTGTGACAATGCAAGGATAAGCTCCCTGAACTGCTCCTCTTGCCCTGGCACACCTAACCCGTGACACAGGGACTATCCTGCTCAGCTTTGTCAATCTGACAGAAGCTGGAGTCATTTGCAAAGAGTAAACCTTGAGAAAATGCCCCCACCATAATGGCCTGTGGGTTATTTCCTTGAGTGATGGTTAATTTGAGGAGACCACTGTGAGTAGCACTACCCCTAGGCTGGCAGTCCTATGGTGTGTAAGAAAGAAAAATGAGCACACCAATTTGCAGCATTCCTCAATGGTCTCTGCTTCAGTTCCAGCCTCCAGGCTCCGACTCGTGGCTTCATTTTGGTCTCTCTGTTTATCACAGCAATAGAAACCCTCAAGAGGACGGTAGTACTTGGGAGGCAGAGGCAAGTAGATCTCTAGGTAAAAAGGCCAGCCTGGTCTACAGGGTTCCAGGATAGCCAGACAGAGAATCCCTGTCTCAGAAAAGTAGTAGTAATAGTAGTAGTAGTAATAGTAGTAGTAGTAGTAGTAGTAGTAGTAGTAGTAGTAGTAGTACTACTACTTTCAAAACAGGCAGCTGGAGAGATGACTCAGCATGTATGTCTCGTTCTTCCTGAAGACCTGAGTTCATTTTCCAGAAACCATGTCAAGCAGCTCACAAAGACCTAGACCTCCACCAGGGCCTCTAACACCCTCTCTGGGCCTTCACAAGCACTGCACTCATGTACATACCTACAGATGGATACATACATATCACTAAAATTTAAATAGATCTTTAATAAAAAGGTAACTCAATAAAAGTCAGAAAGATTAACTAGCAGATAAAGTTACTTGCTACCAAACCTGACAATCCCCAGGACTCACAGTAGGAGAAAACTAACTCCTCTGACCTCCACTCACCAAGACAATGTGCATGCACATGAACACACACATACAAATAAATAAAACTTTTTAAAAGTCTCAAAATGCCTCATCTCCATCTTACTTTTATAAAAGTGCTGAAGAAATCAGATGTAGCCATGCGTGATGGCACATACCTTTAATCCTATAGCACTCATAAGGCAGAGGCATGATCTCTGACAGTCTAAGGCCAGCCTGGTCTGTAAGAATGAGTTCCACTATAGCCATGGTTACACAAGGAAACCCTGTTTCCAAAAACCAAAATCAGATTTGTTGGTACATGCTTTAATCGTTATCACTCAGGAATTAGAGGCAAGAAATCTCTGAGTTCCACGCTGGCCTAGTCTACATAGCAAATTCCAGGCTATCTAGGATTACAAAAGGAGACAAGCAAAATGCTATTGAGTGCATCTCTGTGGCAGAGCACCATCTCAGCATTTGTGACTTAACCAACAATGCCAATTCCAAACCCAAGTAAATGAACAAAAACAAAGCCCTGGGCTGGAGAGATGGCTCAGCGGTTAAGAGCACTGGCTGTTCTTCTAGAGGTCCTGAGTTCAATTCCCAGCATCCACATGGCTCAGGCTCACAGCCATCTATAATGAGATTTGGCACCCTCTTCTGGCCTGTAGGCATTACATGCAGATACTGTATACATAAATAAATCTTCCAAAAAAAAATAAACCCCCAAAACTGGGCATGGTGACAAGGATTTATAATCCTAGCACTGGGGGTGGCTCAGGCAAAAGGATGATTTCAAGGCCAGTTTGACACAGTGGCAAAAAAGACCACTTTAATCACAGCACTTGGAAGGCAGAGGCTACCCTGGTCTACAGTTAGAAGACACCCAAGGCTATACAGAGAAACCTTGTCTCTAAAACAAATAGAAAAACAGTTGATGAATAGCATTTAAGGAGCTCTAAATGCAGAATAGGAAATGTACTAAGGGAAAGCAGATTAGCAGTACCTGGTGCTGTTCAGGAACCGGTGTGGTACACTTATGAGAGTAGTCCAGGCCCATCTCTCCAAATGCTACAGCCTTGGGGTGCCGTAAGGCATGCAAAAGCTTTCTTTCTTGGTTCTCATTATAGTATCGTGCAAAATGAGGGTGACAGCCAAAGGCCCCCCAAACCAGATCTTCTTTCAGGAGTTCCTCCCATAGCCCATCAGTTAGTGTCCTTGGATCACAGAAGTCAGAGATGCAGCCCTGAAACTCCTTAGGGAAGGAAGTGCTATAAATTTTTCTGAACTTTGTAAAGGTCCCTTTGAAAGACAGCTTGGAGTAAAGCATGTCCAGGTGACAGTGGGTATCAATAAAGCCCTCCTCCAGGCACATCTCCCGGTGGCTCCTTGGCAAGGAGCTGGATGTATGTTCTCTGGTGTGTCGAGGTGGTGTCTCCTCTCGGAATGTCCTTTTTCCCTTTACTTCCTCTTTCTCCTCTGTGCTTCTGGAGAATTGAAGTGAATGGGAATTCTGGGACCTGCCTTCCTGGGCAATGTCCAGGTCTTTGGAGATGCTCTGGGTAGTCACTGTGGACTTAGAGGAATGAACACTCAAAGGGTCCTGGCTGCTCTTCCCAGCCTGTGCTGAGTCATGGCTGCTAGATCCCACCAATGGATAACCAGGAGTCTTATGGCTGCTAGTCCAGTAGCTGGCATAGTCACACCATGGACTACTATATAGATGAGGAGGGTACATAACATAGTCAGTGGGGAAGGAAGAAGATTCTGGAACTGCTGAGTGTTTCAGCAAGACAGGCTCCTCTTGGGAGAACCTCACAGTGGTCAGCTCATCCACATCTGACCAGTCACTCCCTGAAGAGGGATGCTCAATCACCACCTCTCTGTCTGTGTGCTGCAGAGAAGAAAAGCAACAAGTTAGCCCTCCTATGGGGAACCCCTCTCATTCAGTGCTGTGGTTCCAGAATGGTCTCTCCCCTCCAGAATTCACGCGGGGCCTTAATCCCACTCTAAGGGTATACCACAGGTTATTAACTTAACCTAACTATGTGATTTAGAAGCAATACCTTTGCAATGTAATTAGATTGCATTCAGATAAAGACTTCAGTGTGTGTAGTGAGATATTCATTTTGTCTGCACCTTTAGCATTGATCACGCCCATTGGGTGGATGTGACCTGGGGAAACTAGGTCTGGGGAAGGGGCCCCAGAGCTCTCTCTTGCTTGCTGGACAGGGAGAGAGAGCATCCAAAGGCATCCTTGGGACCAGGAACCTGCTGGTGTTCACCTGTCTCTGTTGTAAGTTATTTCTCCCTGAATAAACTTCTATTCAGCCTATTTTTCCTGAGCCTTATTAAACCACGATAAGTGTGGAACCTGATTTTTGAACATGGAGCCCAAGGCAGAATTTCTCATACTTTCTTGAAGCTACATTTTAACTGGGTTCCCAGGTACTAAATAGGTGTGAAAAAATTCAACATGTAAAATGTTTCAATCAAGTTCTCAAGAAAAAGAAAGTATATTTTCTTTTCTCTCATCTGCTTTTCTACTGACCAATGTTTATGTAACAAACTCAATTCTATCAGTGCCCCACCTTAGGCTACAAGATAGAGACTATATTTAGCAGGGCAGAACATCAAAACAGAAGCCAAAATTCTGCTTTCTTTAAGCCACTATCATGCTGGTCTTTTTCAATGCAAACAAAATTACATTTAATATAATTAAATATAATTATAAGTAATAATATGTAATAATTATATATAATATTTTATAATATATAATTATATATAATATAAATAAAATATAATATATAATACATAAATTATATAATATAATTTAATATAATTATTTTTTAAAGCCAATCAAAATTTATTAACAACTGAAAGGAATGATGGAAGAGATGCATTAATTTCCTGAAGTCCATGTTAAATCAAGTATTGCTTTTAATTACTATATCCTCTGGGAGCTAGGAGCTAGGGTTAGAGGTAAAACTTGCCTAGTATGCCTAGAGTCCTGAATTTGATGCTCAGAATGGTGGTGGACTCAGGTCAGGAGGGGAGATGATACCAAGAATAGTATCTCTATCACTCAAGATCAAATTAGAAAGACTAAATGTCAAATATACATAATCAAGAAAATTCAAAACCCAGATGCATGGTTTGTGCTCATTTACCTTTTGAATATCTGCATGAGAATCAGAGTTATCAAAAAATTCTAGGGCTGGAGACGGTTTGTCAATGACTGTCCTTTGGTCACCAAGCAGCGCCTCATTAGTTTTCTTCACAGAGTCTATAATCACTCTTCTGTTACAGAAGCTACTGTCTAGCATAGACTCCTCTTTCCTCACCCTGACCTTTGTAGGTGACTCTTTCTTCTGAGGTACAGTGACTGTAACCTTTCCAACTGGCCCTTCAACACTCTTAACCAGTTCTTCCCGGCTCCTGGCTGGTCCTTCAATGCCCCTGACAGGTCCTTCATTGCTACTGACCAGTCTTTCCCCACTCCTGACCAAGAGTCCTTCCCTGATCCTGGATGATCCTTCCACATTCCTGGTTGGTCCTTCCCTGCTTGGATAGTCTCCCAAGTTTGTCTTCACCCGAGTGGTGGCAGTCTCTCCCTTCCTCCTGGGCATTGACTTCCCCAGGATGCCCTGGATGGCCTTTAGGTAGATCATTGTTGAGCCTTGGTCTCGAAGCCTGTCCTTCTTCCTTTTCTGGAACTTGCTGGGTTCCTCCATAGCATCACTCTGACCCTCAGCTTCAGTTGCAAATTCAGAGTTCATAGAGTGACAAGAACTATCTTTAGAATCAACCTGGAATTTAAAAAGAAACTTTCAAAGGTTTGTTCTAAGAACAATTTCATATATGCAGCACTTAGCCAATGATAAGTCACTAGTAGCTCCATCAGCCCAAGGGAAAGTAATTGTGACAAAGATAAGATTTACCCAGACAGAACCCAACATGGGACTGACTCAGACCCCCTGAATATGGGTCTCAGCTAGAAGGACTGAGCAGTCTGGGGGACCTCGGACAGTAGAAACAGGATCTATTCCTGGTGCACAAAAGAACCTTGCGGACACATCCCCCATAGAGGGATAGCCCCTTAACCTAGAGACAGGAGAGAAGTCCTAGTCCCTACTTCAAATGACTTGACAGATTTATATGACCCAACTTGGATAGCATAGCCCTACAAGTGGAATGGGGGTAGAGGGATGGGAGGGGAAGGTGGCCAGAGTGAATGTCACAGGGGAAAGAGGGAGGGAGGGAAAGAGAAATGGAGAGAGAGAGGGAGGGAGGGAGGGAGGGAGGGAGGGAGGGAGGGAGGGAGGGAGGGAGGGAGGGAGGGAGGGAGGGAAAGAGAAAGAGAGACAGGGAGGGAAAGAGAAAGAGAGACAGGGAGGGAGGGAGGGAGAGAGGGAGGGAAGGAAGGAAGGAGGAAGAGAGAGGAAACTGTGATCTACATGTAAAATTTTTAAATTATATTATTAATTAAAAAAAAAGAAAAAAATGCTGCTGGATTAATTTATATATATTTTTTTTTATTTTATTTTATTTTTTAATGCTTTGACTTCAAAATTTAAGCCTAAGGGCAAGTTACTGGAGAAAAGGATTTCTAATTTTGTTTCCACAGAAAATGAAAAGCTGTGGATTCTTCCAGACTAATGTGGTTTGATCAAGCAAGACCCCCTGAAGCAACATCAATGGGACAATGCAGTCTTGCAGACCACTACAGCCAGGATTTCTGTGTCTTCTTAGGATTCCCCCATGACAGCGCCCCCTACCAGCAGGAAGCAGTTTGGAAAGAACTACGCCCAAATTCCCAAATATTGTTTATAAATGTTTGTTTTCATTAAAAAAAAAGGCATGTATAATTATGTCCAGCATAAAATAAATAAATGTTTAATAAATTTAAAAAAATTACTAAATGCATTAACACTATGTACAAACACATTAATATGTAAAACTGTATTAATACCATATTTTGTGTAATTTTCATGTAATACTAATAAAAGTTAATTTTGCATACCAAATTAAAAAAAAAAAAAAGATTTACCCAGACAGTAGTCTCTCCCTATTCCACTGTGGAAAGTTAATATAGTAATGCTTTAGTTATTTATTTAAAATTTACTTCTAAAGTGCATCATGGCATCTTCTTACCTCAGTGGACAGGGAACATAACAGGATAGCTGCACTATATACTGAAAGATAGAAAGCAATGACACACTTCACAATAGCTAAAATAACAAAACAAAGTTTTCCCACTGGAACTAGCCCAGTCCACTACAAAAATCCGGAAACCTAAGACCCCAGCAAGGGGGAGGGCTGGCCCAAGGCAACCAAGTACTTAAGTTCTGCCCCAAGGACTAATCTTCTTCAAGTCTTCCATTAACTCTTTCCCCAAACTGTAACCCTGCTGTTAGGAAGATATTCTCCCAAAGATGACAAAGGATGCATCAAGTCATCCCACACCTCCTGAAACAAAGGTAATATCTCAGCTCCATTTTCTTACTCTGTATCCACTCACTCCAAGAGTCCACAGCAAACAAGCTAGACTATTAGTTTGTGTTAACACTGAGATCCACTCTTAGTCCAGCATGATAGAAAACTAGAGACCTCACAAATGCAAAAAAACATCAAACCTCCCCATCTGTATAACACAACATATGTGATCCTAGAGCATTCTACAGCCACTGCAGCTTAAACATTTATATTAAGTTCCTCTCAAAGTAAATATACTCATTCAGGCCATAGTGGCACACACCTATAATCACAGCACTTGGCTAAGGTAGGAGGATCACCATGAATGTGAGCCAGCCTGGGCTACATACTGAGTTCCAGATAAGTTATATATTAAAAATTGGTGTCCTAAAATGAAAATAAAAAACAGAACAAGTGAGATGATTCACCAACATAAAGTCACTTTCCACTATGCCTAATGACCTTAGTCCAATTCCCAGTACCCACATGGTAGGAGAGTACCCAATTCCTGTATGTTATTCCTTGACTTCCTCACACAGACACACACACAACAACAAATGCAATTTAATAAACTCAGGAAAAGGAAGTCCATATTGCATTAACCACCACATGCTCTGGTTGCATGACATAGAAAAATGAAGCTAGAGGTCTTCTCCTTGATGGCTAGCTTTCATAATGCCAGAAGGGATACTCATGCTGTTAGGAGAGAATTGTCATCAATGGTCTTAGTATGCTATGGACCCTTATGGTGCACATTCCTGTCAAATAAGATGTATCCACTAGTGTAACAGAGGTATTACCATTAAAAGAATAGCTAACCGATTTCTGACTGGAGTTAAGACCAGCTCAAATGAAGATAATTCACATCCAGTACTGCAAAACTAGTCAAAAGTCAATGGCTGTGAAAGTCATAGGCCCAAAAATTTGGAAGCCACTACAGTTATTCTGGGGGAAAAAAAAAAAAAAAAAAAGGTTTATTGCTGGGTGGTGGTGACACATGCCTTTTAATCCCAGCACTAGGAAGAGGCATGTTGATCTCGTAAATTCAAGGCCAGTCTGGCCTACAGAGTGAGTTCTAGAACAGCTAGGGCTGCTACAAAGAGAAATCCTGTCTCAAAAAAAAAAAAAAAAAAAAAAAAAAGGTAGGGATTTATTAAGAACACAGCTGGGGGGGGTAAGAGTGGGGGGTTAATGGTAGAGCACTTGTATTAAGTCCCATGTTCCATCCTGACCAATTAAAAAGAAAAATCTAATAAATATTACAAATAGCCTTCCTGGGGCAGGGAGAGATGGTTTCATGTTAAAAGATGAGTGGAGAAAAGTGGATTCTTGTTTGTTGGCTAGTAAGCCTAGTGTGGAACCAGTAAACTGGATTACCTGTTGTCAAATCTGACAACTTGAATTTGATGCTGAGGACCTATTTGGTAGGCTGAGAAACAACTTCCAAAAGTTATCTTCAGATCACCACATGAATACCCCCCATACACACAAAAGTAACATTTTAATGACTGTTTAAAAAAGAGTATTTAATAAGCATGATGCTTTGCTTGTATGTATGTCTGCATACCACTTTACATGGAGACCAGAAGAGGGAATTAGATTCCCTGGAACTGGAGTTAGACAGATAGCTATCATGTGGGTGATGGAAACTGAACCTGTGTCACCTGGAAGAGCAGTCAGTACTCTTAACCACTCAACCATCTGTTCAAGCCCAATAAACATTATTTTGTTATTTTTAAAAAGGAACAACTCTGGAAGAAGAAGAAAAAAAGATGCCAGGTATGGTGGGCACAACCCTGTAATTCCAGCACTCAGGAAGTATATACAGGAGGATCAGAAGTTCAAAGCCAAACTCAGCTGGGGGGATGGGTAGTGGTACACACCTTTAATCCCAGCACTTGGCAGGTGGATCTCTGTGAGTTCAAAGCTAGCCTGGTCTACAGAGCAAGTTCCAGAAGAAACCCTGTCTCAAAAATATAAAAAAACAAGAAACAAAAAAAAAAAAAACAGAAAGATGGGGAGGAAAAAAAAAAAAAAAACAACTAAGAATCAACTTCAGACTTCCAGACTTGAAGAATAACAAAAGAACAAAGTGAGGTAGACATTAGGACTGCCTATTAACCAGGAACTGTGGATATATCCCAGCAGCAGAGCACTCACCTAGCATATGGAGGTCCTAAGCCTATCCCAGCAGGGAATAAATAAAATGTTTAAACATCTTCCCTCTTGAACATTCTGTGGCCTGACACTGAGAGCCCTAACCTGAAAGTGTGGAACAAAAAAAGCTAAGTGTGCACCTGTCGAAGTCAAGGTGGGCAGAGCTGGTGAGGACAGATTAAGCAACCAGAGATGGCCTGGGAAAATGTCTTCATCAATACTCTTCAGAGCTATGCCAGCTCATAACATCTGAGATTCAAGACACACAGGGTCACAAATATCTGCTAAACAAAAGAGGCCTACACTTCCTGAGGTCTTGGGACCATCTCCCCAATCCTCTTACCACACAGTGCCCTAGGAACTGGCCCCATGTCCCAATCAGCAATATAGCCTGAGACTGAAAATTCCTGTCCCTGACACTGGGTTCTCTGTCAGTGAAGTTGAATGCAGTCATCTAACACACTGATACTGTCGAAAACCCACGTGGGTAGACTAGTAATGAAATTAAGTTGTATGAGCAAAGGCTTATATTTACTTGACTTGCATCTGAGCCATATTCAATATGGTTCTGCCACAGATAACTTTTCAATTCACCATTATTTGTGAACTTGAAAAAGAAAATTCCACTTGCCCTCCAGAGCTCAGGCTATAAGGTCTATATTGAGAAAACAAATACTTGGCCTGGAGAGATGGCTGGGCAGTTAAACACTAGCTGCTCTTCCAAAGGTCCTGGGTTTGATTCCCAGCACTTACATGGCAGCTCACAACAGTGTACCTCCAGTTCTAGTGGTTCCAACACCATCACACAGACATACATGCAAGCAAAACACCGATGCACATAAAATAAATCATCTTTTAAGATTTTTCTTTTTAAGAAAAGAAAGAAAACACTTGGTGCTGGAGAGATGGCTCAGCAGTTCATGAGCACTGGCTGCTTTTCTGGAGGACTCAGGTTCAATTCCCAGCACTCACATGGCAGTTCAAAACTGTACTCCAATTCCTGAGAATCTGACACCCTCATACAGACATGTATGCAGACAAAAGACCAAAGCACATGAATGACACAAATAAATTTTAATAAAAAAAAAAAAAGAAAAGAAAACAAGCTTAGTTAAAGAGCCCCCTGAGTTAAATAGTCAAGTCTCAGCTGCACTTAGGAAACCACCAAGTCAAATGTAGTGACACAAATCTACACCTCCAACACTCAGAAGGAAGACAGAAGGATTGGGAATTCAAGGTCATCTTTGGCCCCTTATGAAGTTCAACCTAGACTAAATGAGGCCATCTCAAAGAAGAAACCATCAGGAAAGGTTTTAAAACTCCTTTCTTAATAGTCTGTCTTCATTAATTTCTCTAGGGGCAGACCCATCTCCCCACAAATGAGACTTTCTCTACATACTCTTCTACAAACACAATGCCAGCTACTAAACCTACACAGAAGAGCAGAGATCTTTGTTTTACAGTTAAGAATCCCACACTCCTGAAACACTGCCTGGCACAAAACAGGCCCTCAATAAATCTACTCAAAACCTGAAATGCATCTCTCTATGCACTCCTCAGTCTGCTCCAAGAATTTACAAACCCTACTGGGGAACTAGACTTGAGTTATCTCCAAAGGTAACTACTAACAACAACAAAAACAAGCCTGGTGCAGTGGCCTATGCCTTTAACTGTGGGTTCCAGGACAGCCTGGTTTACATAGAGAGACCTTATCTCAAAAAACAAAACCTTGTAACCAAACCACCAAAGAAAATGTCAACAAGCCAGAATCTACAACTTTTGTGAAAAACCACACTAAGAGCCCAGGTCCTTAGCTGGGATTCATAGTTGTTCTAAGTACAGAGACCTTTTTAAATTTTGTTTTTAGTCGTATGTATGTGGCACATGCAGATGCCCACGGAGACCAGAGGAAGGGACCCCTGGAAGCTGGAATTGGAGGCAGTTGTGAGCCACCTGATCTGGACTCAGAACTTAGGTCCTCCGCAAGACCAGTATGTGCCAACCCCAAGGGCAAATTCTTTAAGCTGACCAAAATCTACACCCTGTCTCCTGAGCAACATTCCACTTCCAACCTTCTCCAGAGATTCCCCCAAGCCTTCTCTCTGGGATGGCAGGCCACAAGCATTGTCAAGCTTTCCAGTAGTTGCAAATGCCACCAAGCTTGAAAACTCCCTCTTCACTGAATTCCATTCCCCTCCCCCCCCCCCACACACACACACACACACACACTCACACACACCACCCAGGCCCTACACAAAAAAGAACTAATTTTCAGTCTCCTCCCACCAAGTTTCTCCTCTCCACCTCTCAAGCCACGTGCAAAAGACTTCACCGTTGGCTAGATGTCGCCACCACCTACCTTACAAGCTTCCTTCCGAAGAGAAGCCATTTCTTCCACGGAGGAGTGGGCGGGGTGCAAAGCGGACCCCTTGGACGTAAGGAACCTTCGAGGGCTCGCGATCAGGAAGCCAGGGGAGGCGGCCCCGCCTGGACCTGAGCCCGAGGAGAGAGAGGACGCCGAAGAGGAAGAGGAGGTGCGGCGGCGGGCTGAGCTCCGGGGCTTGCGGGCCACATCGTTCCCCCGCCGGGCTTTCAGACGCTGGGGGCTGCTGGCCCCTCGAGGACGCGACGCACAGCTGCCAACTGGTCGGCTGGAGGAGGCCACATTGCCGGGCTCCCGGGAGCGGCTGCGCTTGCTGGGACACCCTTCCGACGTGCTGCCCCAGTGGTACTTGACCTTGCGCCGCTCCGACGCCATGGGCACCTGCCAGGGACAGAGGGACGAGGATTGCAGCACCAGCCTCCGCGGCTGCTCCCCTCACACCACCGGGAAGCCGCCAGGGCAGCGGTAGGGTCCGGCCCCACTGACCTTTCCCGTTCCTGTCGTCTGCCCATCCCAGTGCCAGTGCTGCGGGTTTCAGGGACGCCACAGCGCTCCGCGACGCGCCCACGGGCCGAGCGCCGAACCCCACGAAGCGCCGCCGTAGTCTGCGAGCGCCACTAGCAACACCGCGCCACTCCCGAGACGCCAAGGAGCTTCCGGCGCGGCGCAGTGGTCAAGCTTCCGATGCCCCCGCCGGGGTCCGAGCGCGTGCGAAGCGGCCGCCCTTCGGGCTGCTCGCGCCCGCGGGCCCCGGACGCCAAGGGCGGGCCGCGGGCGGGGTGGCCGCTCGGCTCCCGCCGCCCCGTCCCGCCCCGGGCCTGAGTGGAACCACAGGCCTCCGGAGCCGCGCGCCGGAAGTCACCTCAGCCCGCCCAGCGGACCCGGCCCAGCGCAGCGCCGCACCCTCACCCAAGGCCTCCGCCCCGACGCCTGCTCCGCAGCTTTAGCGTCAGCCCCGCTGAACCTTCCCGGCGTCCGGCGTGCGGCGAGGGCGGAGCCTGCTCGGGGGACAGCGCTCATTGCTCCAACGGGAAGGGGGCGTTACTCTTCGCAAGATGGAGCGCGTCTATTGGGCAGGCGTTCCGGGGCGTGGCCCTACGCCTCACGAAGCTTCTGGTTGGTTAGGAGCGACGTGGGGTGGAACCTCTCACGTGGACCGGGAGCTGTGTGTAGCGCCCGCTTGGATAGGCCTGAGCCTATCACTAGAAGGTGACTGCTCAGGTTCCTTGGCACTGAATTCTTGCGTGCCAGGCATTGTCACCATTTTTACAAAGTAGGAAACTGTGGTTCGGTGAAACCAAGCGATACTCCCAGAAAGTGACGGAATTGGGATTAGAAGGCACAAGACACACACACACACACACCAGGCCTGTTGGAGTTAGAAAGCAAAAGACATTCACACACACACACACACACACACACACACACACAGCGCCTGTTGGATAGACTGTAATCCCAATCACACACACACACACAGGCCTGTTGGATAGACTGTAATCCCAATCACACACACACAGGCCTGTTGGATAGACTGTAATCCCAATCCCAGCTCAGGAAGAAGATTGCCAAATTCAAGGTCATCTAGACAACTTAGACCCTGCCCACAAATTTTAAAAGATTTAAAGAGCCAGGGAGGAGCATGAAGCAGCCTTGGTGGCTCACATCTGTAATTCCATTTGGGTTGCTCAGTGTGGCGAGCTGCTGTAAGTTGGAAGCCAGTTTGAAATATCTACTCTAATGAGTTTGGCAGAGACCACCTCTACAAATAAAAAGAAGTTCCAACCTATAATCACACATCTAAGGAGGCACTGTCCAGAGGATCCAGAGTTCAAGGTTACCTCCAACTACTTGAGACCCTGTTTCAAACCTCCTACCACCCCCAGAAAAGACAATGGTTGTAGATCAAAAGCAGATCACTTAAAGGAGAAAAAGATTTTTATCCCCATGACTAAATAAACCAGGTGTGAGGGGAGGATCAGGAATTCCAGACCAGCCTGGAATACTTAAGACATTCCACGCCCAACAAAGAAGACAGGAAGAATTTGTCTTACTATTTAAGGTATAGTCCAACATTCCAGGACAGCTCACAATTTGGTGGCAGGAACATGAGGCTCTCAGCACTCAGCTGGCTTTTGCTATTATTATTATTATTCAGTGTAGGTCCCCAGCCCCTGGAATAATGCCTTCTATACTCAGAACAAGTTCTCTGTCCTTAGTTAATTGTCTCTGTAAACACCCTCATAGTCAAAACCAGGAGCACATCTATCTCAATGTGATTGTGACCCTAACTTGACAGAAAGGTTAACCATCCCAGAAGCCTTTGCTATATATAACATTAAAAAATGAAAGCAATTTTTAATATCCATGGACGGTTATGCAAACGCTTCATCCCACTACAGTGGTGGCACTGCTGATGGAACCCATCCGAGTGACAGTATCCTAAGCCTGCTATGTGGGTAAAAGAAGCACTTGCCATACCATGAGGTCTCGAGTTCAGATACCAGGACCCACATAAAAGCTGACTATATAGCAAGGGTATATGTAACTGATGTGTTCCTACACAGAGGTGGGCCAGCTAGCCTGTGTAAGAAGGAGAAAAATAACAAACCTTATGGAAGAAGGATGGACAACTGAAGTTATCCTCTTGAGCTCCACAAGCACCCAGTGGTGTACACACCACATTCACACACACAAATTTGCTGCATGCACATACACACTATACAAGCAAATGAATAAATAGATAAATAAATACAGCAAGAGTCCTTAAGTCAAACACATTCTGCAAACAAATTACTCAGACACAAACGTACTTATAAGATACATGATAGGTTACAAATATTTTTATTTTACAAGAAGGTCACTATAGTGGAATTATTTTAAATAGTAAATTAGAAATAGCTTTGTTTCACAAAAAAAATTGCAACATGACTTTTCCACTGCATAAACATTTTCTACATGGCAGAAATATGGACTTAATACCTTTTATTTATTTTCTTAAACAGGACAGATGCATTATTCAAAGTGTTCCTATAGCCACAGACTGCCCCTTTTCTCCCAAGAGCTGAGGCAGGGAGAATAAGAGAGCAGGGGGTACCTTACAAAGGTACTGAGTTCCTACACATCGAGTGATTGACTTCACTAGCAGCAGAATCAAACATGAGACTAGTTCTCATGATTCTTCACCCAGCTATAAATAACACACAATCTTGGAGACTCCGTAAAAAGAAAACAGAAACAAAAAACTGGACATTGGTGTGCTAGGAAGATGAAGGTGCAAAGCAAGCAGTTCATAAATACCAGTGGCTTACAAGAGTACTAACTGAAGTAGACAGCCCTTGCCAAGTGTCTTGCTTTTGTAATCTTGAACTTGAGAGATGAGTTAAGAATTGCACTGAGATGCCAGCTGAAGGTCTTTTAGGAAACAGAAGTTTGCAGAAGCTGTTGGCAAATATGACAGATAACTCTGAGAAACACCATGGGTGCTGCAGGATTGCTTTGGAGGAGTGCTTGCTGCTGGGGCAACTGCACCTATTGGGATGGTGATCAACATGAGCTCCTAGAACCACAAAACCACCCAAATCATTGGGTCACAAACCAGGTGTGCCACTCCTGGCCCTCTAAGAAATCTTAGAAAGGAAGAATATTTCCTGGAGTTTGTTGTCTGTGTGAGGTGAGGCCCTTTCTTCCTGCAACTCAACACTGATTAAAACAGGTTTCCTTCTGCTCAGGCTGCTATTTAGGTTGTGTGGGTCCTGACAGACCTTGGGCTGCTAAAGACCTCTTCCCTGCCTGGACAATTGTCCATCCAGATGAGGATAAGGGTCCTCAGCTGTGCTCTGATCATCAGGGTCCAAAAAGCTCAATGCTGTTCAGCTTCTCCTCTTTGTAGAGCAGGATGTTCTCCATCAGTTTCCTCTTGGCTTCATTGATCTCAATTTTCCATGAAGTCTGTGTGGCTGAGGTTAAACAGAAAGTAGAAAAAGTACAGCTTTAACAAATGTTACTAGTAAAATTCTTTGAGTCAGACTTGATCAGAGTTTCATGTCAAGATTGGGAATCAGACCCCAAATGCAAGCAGTATGCCATGGCTTCTGCTTTGCAGGGAAATCTACACACACCCCAGGTACACCCCAACCCCTCAGCCCCCACCTCACATACACACCCTTGCCGTAGAGAGGCTCTCAGGTCCCTCCACAGATAGGGGGAAAGCTTAGAGTCAACAATACTAAGAACTGTGTTTAAATTCTCCTTCTTCCCTAAAGAAGTCAGAACCTAGTCTACCAGTGAGTGAGTCATGTGTATAAGGCATGGTAACACTTCATCAAAAGCGCTTGACTTTTATTCATTTTTTTTTTTTTTTCACTAAGAAGCCTGGCATATTTGTCCCAAGTTCAAGTGACAGAAGCTGTCTTTAGAAGTGATTGACAAGGAAGAAGAGGCAGGCAAGAGGGACCACACAGGGCCCTGATGGTCCCAAGGAGGTGTTTTTAAGTACAACAGGTATGAGCCATAGTGTGTTTTTATAAACTACTCTAACAGGACATGGTGGCACATACCTACAATACCAATATAAAGAAAATAAGACAGGTTTCACTAGATAGCCCAGGTGAAACTCTGTCTCAATTTATTTAATATTCTTTATTTTGGTCTCTCTATCTACCTGTGTGTGCAGGTGTACATACACACACACACATACATACCTACATGGGCATATACATGCATGGCAAGGTGTTTGTGGAAGTTAGAGGACAACTTTGCAGGCATCAATTTTTCTCCTTCTACCATGTAACGAACTGGGATCAGACCCAGGTGGTCAGGCTTTAAAGCAAGTGCCTTTACCTGCTGGCCATCTCACCACCCCTGTGATCCCAGCACTGGGAAGGTGAAGGCAGGAGGATCAGGAGTTCAAAGTCATCCTTGGCTATGTAGAAAAGTCTATGTTACCCTGGCTACATGAGACACTGTCTCCAAATTAAAAAAACAAAAACAAAAAACCTCTAGGACTGGGGAGATGGGTTAGTGGTAGGATATTCATTGCCTACCAACATGAGGCCCTATATCCAGTCCCCAGTACCACAAAAATGCATACATAAATACATTTAAAAACTAAAACCTGAAGACTGGAGAGGTGGCTTAGCAGTTAAGAGCACTTGCTGCTTGCTCAGGATGCCAGTTTGATTCCCAGCACCTATACGGTGGCTCACAACCATCTGTAACTCCAGTTCCAGGGTATCTGGCCTTCTCAGATACTGTACATATGTACTGCACAGACATACACAAACACAGAACACTCAGATACAAAATATTTTAGTCAATCTTTCTGGATTTTAGTCATTTCTTCTGGAGGAAGAACTAGTGAGCCAGAGGCAAGAGTGGATCTAGGATGAAGGAGGCCACACAGCTATCCTAGCAGATGTGCAGTAGCTGTGAGCAGGGTGCAGTACAGAGACAGAGGTGATTTAAGAGGCAAGTGAGTCGACAGAAATAGTCACTGGTGAACTGGACTTCCTCTTTGTGTAACCACTAAGCTGTGAATGCCTGAATAATTAAACAAAGAGGGGAGGGATGGCCTAAGTTAGGGTCACAGGGTAATGTTAGGGTCAATGATAATGCATGGGCACCCCCCCTTCCAAGCTTACCATCCTGGGGTGGTTGTGGGCCTGTGCAGGCCTCTGAGGAGGAGTCGGCCTCTGGTCTTACACTGGTAGATGGCTGTGCTATTCCATTTTCCCTTGCACGCGATGCCACCATCACAGAAGAGGAGACACTGAGGCTGGAATTGTCAACGTCATCTGTTTCCTCTGGGGTATTAGAAGACAGGCCTGTGGCCTCAGAAACCTTGCTCCAAGGGAGGGATGGCTGACCTCGGAGATGCTCCACCACCCCAGCCATGGAGACCTTTGCCTTAGGGGAAGAGACAGACAACACAGGAACTTGAATTAAAGCCAGAGCCAGCACCTGGTCTCCTGGGAGTTATGATCAAATGTCTGCTGTGGTGGGAAGAATGCCTTAAAGAGATGTGAATTTGACCCCAGTACTCAGAGCCACAGATGAGCATGTGAGCCAGGTGGTCCAATCACTACACTCCATTCTTCAGATCATGTGTCTCTAAGATCTTGAGTTGAATGCAGAGCCTTGGGTGTGAATGCTAGGCAAACATACTACATGGAGCTACATACTGGGTTCTCTCATTTGTCTTCTTACATTTTGATCTAAGAGCTCATAAAACTGCCTCCACACCTTGAACTCACTTTGTAGCTGTTTTAAAACTTGTGGTTCTGCTTCAGTATCCCAAGTAGTTGTGATTACAGACATGCACTACAGCTTACTCTACATACTCTTCATTATGTGCCTATCAGTTCCTGGCCAGGCTCAACACAGTGAGTCCTGTCATATACCATCCTGGTTCTCGCCAGACAATTCCCGTGCAAAGACTGGGAACATCAGACAGCAGGACAAGAATGGCTTGCTCAGGGATATGTTCTCTGTAGTTAGTTAGAGGCCTTTAGGCACTTATTACAGCCCAGCTTAGGAACACTTGGGCCACTCCAAGCCATCCTCTCCAAGAGGGTGGATGAAAAGCCACAGGGTCAGTGACAGACCAGGAAAGAAAGCAGGCTGAGTGAAGACAGGAAGAGACTAGTTCTCGTGAGAGGCCTTGTCCTGAACCCTCTACAGCCCAGTCAGATACCCACTCTCAGGGTCCCCCATGACCCACACAGCAGCCCTGATTGCTGACACTGTCCCTGAAGGTTCTGCTGAGGACAACTAAGACTAAACGTGGCTTATTACATCACTAGTCTGATGTAAGACAGCGGGCAGTAAAGAGCTCACCTCCTCCAAGCTGGCATTACGCCTCCGCAGGCAGAGACATACAGCAGAGGCCCAGGCTTCAGCACAGGCCTCAGGCAGCAGCCCTGCCCTCCTCTCCATGTACTTCTGACAGATCTCTTTTGCCACCACCTTCCCCATGCCTGTCTTCCTGGAGTAGAGCGAGGCAGTGCTGCCGGGAATCTCACTAAGAAGCAAATCCTTCTGTTGGAAGAATGAGGAAATCCAGTGAAATGCTGGGTGTGGCAAGATGTTTTAAAAAGAATCGCAGCCAGGTGTTGGTGGTGCATGCCATTAATCCCAGCAATCAGGAGGCTAAGACAGGCGGATCTCTGTGAGTTGAGGCCAGCATGGTCTACAGAGCTAGTTCCAGGACCGGCACCAAAACAATGCAGAGAAACCCTTTTCTCGAAAAACCAAAAGAAAAAAGAAAGAAAGGAAGGAAGGAAGAAAGGAAGAAAGGAAGAAAGGAAGAAAGAAAAAAGAAATGTTTTGTGCACAGGGCATTCCCTATGACATCTATAGCTCATCTGAAGTGGCTTAACCTGTCCAGATTCTATGGCTCCATCAGAAAATGGGAACATGAAAGGCCTATTCCTGGGTGTAACACAATAAAAATCCAATAATGGGTCTAAGGCACAAAGTCTAACACCTGACAAAATAAAAATATTCAATAGCCCATTTCCAGTTTCTTCACTCTGCAGTCTGTCTGGAGTCCATGTCTTCTCTCCTCACTTGACAGGCCGCGCTCTCAGGGGAGACTCCCTCTTTCTTCCAGTTCCTGGTACTGTGAACTCTCAAAAGGGTTTTCACAATTGAATATACTGTTTTTTGTTTGTTTGGTTGGTTGGTTTTGGGAGGGGGTAATTTAACCTTTCCTTGTTTTTACACTTGTTTTGTTTTTCTAATTTATTTATTAATGTGCATTGGTGTTATGCTTCCATGCATGCCTGTGTGAGGGTGTCAGATCCCCTGGAACCGGAGTTACAGACAATTGTGAGCTGCCATATGGGTGCTGGGAATTGAACCGGGGTCCTTTGGAAAAGCAGCTGGTGCTCTTAATCTCTGAGCCATCTCTCCAGACCCTTGTTTTGTTTTTTTAAACAGGGTTTCTTTATGTAGCTCTCGTAGTCCTGGAACTTGCTATGCAAACCAAGCTGTCCTCAAACTCACAGAGATCTGCCTGCCTCTGCCTCCCAAGTGCTGGGATAAAAGGCAAAAGTTTGTAGAAGTAATGTAAATATTCAATGTAAATTTAACTGGCCACTTTATACAACCTTTCATACAAACTCAGAGAAAACAATTCTGAAAGATAATCAATCAGCCATGGGATGTGATGGTTTGTCAAAGACAAAGCAAGGGCTGAAGATGTGGCTCAACGGTCAACCCCTTCCCTACTATTTATGATGCGCAAGTTTGACCTCCAGTACCAAAGATTTAAAAACTAAGCAGGTATGGTGTCACAAGCCTGTGGTTCTAGCTACACAGGAAATTAAGGCAGGAAGATTGCTTGAGCCCAGGAGTTCAAAGCCAGCCTGGGCAATTGAACAAGATTTTATTCCAGAGGGAGAAAAAAATAAAAAATAAAAAAGTAAGCTCCACTGTGCCTCTGTCTCCCCAGCCAGCAAGTAGGTAGTTTAAGGATCTGAGAACACAACATGCCTGACACCATCCAAGATTTGGAAGTAAAGACCATTAAGGCCAGCATGGCACTTGTGGCACTCACACAGTTCCTTGTGTAGCATGGAACCTTTTAACTATGTATCTTTGGGGAAACATAATGCCATTCAAGGAAGGGGAAATCAGTAACAGTTGAATCACGTGAGTGCTTTACTCAGAGAGAAACAACTTATAACCACAGAGAAGGGATCCAGAAGTTGTTTGTGGAGCCCCACCTTGTGACCCTCCAGAGATCTTATCTGGGGCCAGCGTGAGAGAAGCTGAGAACAGCAGTGACTTCGCAGTGAAGGAAGCATTGACAAAGCATTATTCTTCTTTCAAGATTTATTTATTATGTACACAGTGTTCTGTCTCCATGTATGAATGAATGCCTTCAGGCCAGAAGAGGGCACTAGATCTCATTACAGATAGTTGTGAGCTACCCTGTGGTTGATGGGAATTGAACTCAGAACCTCTGGAGGAGCAGCAAGAGCTCTTACCCACTGAGCCATTTCTCCAGCCCCCTGACAAAGCATTCTTGACAGAAGAATCAACCATGAACCTATGAAAGTCTCAAGAGTCAACTCCAGGAAATTCGAAAGAAAACTAGAAAAACCAGTGAGTGAAATCAGACAAACCAAAACGTTACACAGTCTGCATGGGAAAAATGACTCACCAACTCAAAGAAAAGGAAGGCTGCTGTGACAGGGGAAGGAGCTCACTAGGAGGGCTGCAGCTGCGTGTGCCCGACATGCCTGTAATCCTGGAACTCGAGAGAAGGCTGAGGTAGGAAGATCACCAAGAATTCACAGACAGCCTAGGCTATAATGTAAAGCCTTCCCCCTACTCTGGAAAGAGGAAAAAGAAGAAGAAAAAAGAAAGGAAGGAAGAAAAAAAAAACAGCTAGTAATAGAATGTGGCTTAGTAGCCACACACAGGCAGGGCGGGCTGATATACTTCCGGAGTGGCACTGTGGAAAGGCGCGGTAAACACAGAGCTCTGGACTGAGGTCTGAGGGCTCTGAACGCAATGGGTGAGGCCCTCCCTACCCACATGGATGTGTGCTCAAGGACACCAGACCAGAAGTGATTGGATCTCTTACCAGATAAACTGGACTTCGATCCTTGTCCATCGCGGGGATGCCAGTGAGGACCTCAGCTAACACCTGGATAGGCCACAACACAGAGTTAGTGTGATCCTGATATGCCCACAGTCAGCAAAAGATTTAGGCAATGGCAGAGGCTTCAGCGTTTTTGTTTTATTATTATTACATTTATTTATTAACATGGTGTGTGTGTTGGTTTTCATGTATCATGGCATTGGATAGAGGGTAGAGAACAACTTGTGGGAGGGGTGAAACTCAGGTTGTCAGGCTTGGCAGCAAGTACCTTTCCCCATTCAGTCATCCTGACTTTTTTTTTTTTTTTTTTAATGAGACAGGGTCTTTTGTAGCCCAGGCTGGCAGTGAACTCACTCTGTAGCTGTAAATGACCTTAAGTTCCTGATCTTCCTGCCACACTAACATGATTTATTTCCTTAGACCGTTCGGCCATCCTGACATGATTTCTTTTTCCTACTTAATTCATTCATAAAGGAGCACCGCCCTGAACAGGCGTAAGCCAACACCCAAGTGGAAAACTGTGATCCATGTCTGTGTGAAGAACAAGCCTGCCTTTCACAGGATTCTCAGCAGTGAAAAGACACAGGAGTTGGGGGATTGGGAGACAGAGGCCTGGATTCCCACAGGCACAAGAAGTGAGTTCAGGGCTGGGCACTGAAACCTGGACCCCCAACTCTGCATCTGCCACATGCTGTAGAGCAGCTGTGCCGCAGAGTGAACAGCTATCCTTATGTCAGGTTTCTCCCACTCCCACACCCTGCAGCAGGTCGGAACAGACACTTGCTGAGGTAACCCTGCTCTTAGGGTAATGAGGAGCACACTGGTGGTGGCCAGGAGGGGGCAGCACAGGGCACCTCAACAGAAAAGGGACTGCCAACCAGGACCTTGCCAGAAAAGGATAAACAGGGAAACAAGTCAATAGATGTCTCCTCTGTCTCAGCCATGTCATTCTGGAAGGAACAAGTCCCTGACAAGGGTCACTTAGTGGGCATAAAAACACAGAGACATCGAGGCCAGCCATATCTACAGAACAAGTAGTCAGCCAAAGCTACCCGAAGAAACCCTGTCTCAAACAAACCCCCCTCACCCCCCAAAAAAAACCTCAATGAGACAGAGTGGACAGGATGAGGCCGTTGCATGCAGGCCAGACCACTTGAGTTTGATCCCACAAGGTGGCAGAAAAGAGGCAACAACTCCAGATAATTGTTCTGTGATCCATCATACACTGTGTGGCATATGCACTCCTCTATCCTCCAACACGCTCGAATACACACTAGTACTACAACACCCATTTATACACAGCATCCCATTACTCCTAACTCTCTTTTAAAATTTCATTTATTTATTTATTTGTTTGAGATAGTCTCTGTACATAGCCTCGGAACCCACTTTGTAAATTAGACTGGCCTTTAACTCACCGAGATCACCTGCCTCAGTCTGCCCCACGAATGATGAGACTAAAGGTGTATGCCACCACACCCAGTCCCATTACTCTCTACAAGCACAACTAACCCCATTTTACAGAAGGCAAACTGAGGCCCAGACATGGGGTGAGCAGGTGTTACATGTCTAAAGTAACTTTACTGGATGAGGCCACTTGGCCTGGTGGTCTGCCCTTTGAGTTTGTTTTGATTTTTTTTTTCTTTCTTCCTTTTGTTTTATTCTGTTTTGCTTGTCTTGAGACACAGTCCTCCTAAACTGCCTAGGTTCTCTTGGAACTTCCTCTGTCTCCCCTACCAGAGAGTCACTGATTCTCCACGTAGGGCTGCTTGGCCTCACTAACGCGCTCACAGGGAATTGCGAGCGTTGTAGGAAGATGGGAATCAGCAGAGCAGCCAGCCAGGGCCGGAAGGAAACTGAATCTGATATATAGAGGTCCAATTGAGGGCGGGAGGTGGCTCCGTGAGGGCTTCAGAGGCAGATGTGGACAGATAGGAGACTGTGGTCACAGAGAGGAAGTACAAAGTTCAAGACTGGGAGGAAGACAGAGGCTAAGGCCTTCGAGCAGAGGCCTGAATTTGGCTGAAGCAAACAGACTGGGTTTCTCGGACAGCATTCCCCAAGCAGATTCTGTGGAACACCAAAGCAGACAGACATACCAAGAAAACGAGGTTCCACTGCCGAGTAGGCTGGGGAAGCCTGCAAAGCATTCCCTAGCAAGTTCACAACACCCAGGTCATAGGGTCACCATCCTGTTAAAAGCTTCTATCAACTATGATGAAAAACCTGCTTGACTTTGCTGAACAATATCTCCCAAATGCATCTGTCCACTAAACCCTTTTAACACTCCCATCCTGCAGACATTGAAAGGAGTCAGTGTGTCCTGAAAATAAACTGAGCAGACCATCAGGTTCAGTAAGCCCTGAGTGACTGGGGCCTGGCATGAAGCAGGAAGTACATAGGAGAGGTGAACAGACACGGACCAAAGAAGTAACTGTGACAGGAATGATACATGGGTGCTGAAAAGATGGGTTGAGCCGCGCAGTGATGGCACATGCCTTTAATCCCAGCACTTGGAAGGCAGAGGCAGGTGGATATCAGACATGACAGGGAAACGGTTAGGTAGGCCGACAGTGTAGATGGGAATCAGGAAATTGAGAGATAATATCTGTAGCCCACTAGAATCACAAACCACATACAGTTTCTGAATATACCTTTCCACCCTTTTTTTTTAAGAGTTTTCCAGACAAGGTCAAGTTGACCAAGAAGTTACTATGTAGCCCAAACTAGCCTGAAACTAGAAACACTTTTCCTGCCTCAACCTCCTAAATTCTGGGATTACAGACATGTACCACCTCACCCAGCTAATTAAACATTTACAACCATGAAAATCACACATAATTCAGAAGCCATACAAAATAGACCATGGAAGCTAGGCCTGGTGGCATACACTTACAGCTCCAGCTACTCAAAAGGCTGGGGCAGGAGGATTATAAATTAGTAGCTCGCCTGAACTACAAGGTGAGACCTTGTTGAAAAAAAAAAAAAAAAAACTTACAAGAAACATGGCTTAATGGTAGAGCAAATGTCTAGCATGACTGAGGACCTGGATATTATCCCCAATACCAAAAAAGAGGAGAGAAAAAAGTTTAGGCAAACTAGGGACACAGTTCAGTCAGTGAAATGGTCACTTTGCAAACCCAAGAAACCATAGAAAAATAGCAGGTATTGGGGCATGCACTTGTAATCCTGGCACCAGGGAAGACAGACAAGTGGATCTGGGGTTTCCTGGCCACTCACTGTCTAGCCTCACTGTCGAGCTACAGGCCACTGAAATACCCAGTCCAAAGGAGGTAGATAATACCTGAGAATGCCACCTGACCTACAGCCCCACGCCCTCACACCTCATCCCTCCCCACACACATCTGCAACCCATAAACTAAAAACAAACAAAAGATTTAAAAAGATGCCATAATAGGCTTTGTCTCAGATGTGCCCTACAGGCCACAGTCTAGCTGCCTCTGCTGAACGTCCACGCAAGCCCCATACAGAGGAGACCCTTACGATTCCACAGCTGAAGATGTCCACTTGCTTGGTCAGCTGCCCCACCCTGATGAAGTTTTCAGGCAGATATGCAGCTGAGGCCTGGAACAGGTGAGTCTTCATTACAGTGTATTTGGTCTTCTTATCAGCAGGACACAGATGAGCCACTGGATGAGCCAGCTTGGGGTTAAGATGCTGGTCCAGCAAAACGTTGGCACTGTGGGAAAGCAAGCGAAGAAAATCTTTGAATTCTGGGAAGAAGAGGTTGCCATGGAGACACTTTGGGCAAACAATTTAGCAGTGGGCAATGTCAGTCCTGCAAGTGGGTGGAGGGGTGTCACAGAAGACCCTCAACATAAAATAGCAATAAATGGGCAGAACCTTGGAAACCCATTCACTCCACTAAATGGGAATGAAGTTGAAAACTGCCTCAGAAATGTGGCCAGAGAGACTCCCACCCCCTCACAGATGTCAACTCTGGCCAGCAGAGCAGGCCAAGCCCACTGCTCGTGCTGGCCTAGATCTGCTGGCCTAGACTCACTCTTCCAAAGTTGTTCCTACTACAAGCTCTGGCCTCACCAGTGCAAAGCCAAACACTGGCATCCTTTACAGCTCAGTTTGCTCAGGATGCAGGGAAAGGGTACCTATTTTAAATTTCAAAAACAGAAGTGAAAATGTCCTTTGACCCAGTCCCAATTGGAGGGAGTTAACTCAGAGAAAGAGTTTCCCAGGGAGCAGGGACAAAAAGTTAAGCTTCATGTACAGTATTAACCTTAGCGGTACTTTATTACACTTATGTGGCAGAAGGGAGCGTGTACTCTATCTTTTGAGGAGAGCTCAGAGGGACAACTTGCAAGAGTTGTCTCTCTCCTTCAGGCCATTGAGCTTGGCAGCAAGCATCTTACTCACTGAGCCATCTCACTGGCCCACCAAATAGTATTTGAAAAAGAAGATATCAGGCCAAGCACAGTGGTAGTTTACCTCTAAACCCAGAGTTCAGGAAACTGAGATAGGAGGACTGCTGCAAGTTCAAGGCCAGCCTAGGCCACATAGTGAGCTTTAGGCCAGCCTGAGCTATACAGTGAGTTCTAGGCTAGCTCTGTTCTACAGCAAGACTTTGTCTCAATAAACCAAGACAATTCTTTTTATGTAGCTAGCAACTCCAATATCTACTATTAGGAGCACTGAAATAAACATGGGCAAGCGCTTCATTGCAAGACTAAGAAACATGACAAACCATGATGCTTTGCAACATGGGGAGACAGCTCCCATAATCAAATACGGGGTGCGGGGGCAGAGGAGGAACAGGGAGCCAGGGAACCTCCTAGGGATGAGGAGTTGTGTGGGAGGAAAGCAAGAAGTTGAAAATGAGCTCGGTGGTGGAGCAAGCCTGGCATATTCAATACTGAGTGCAATCCCCCAACCCACTTACACACAAAGAAAACTAAGCCAGAAGCCAGCAGACCGGCCACACAGGGCAGTGGCTCAGTGGCAGCACTGGTTCCTGTCTCAGCGCAGTTGTAATACCATAGAATGAAACTCAGAGGAGGAGAGAGCTGCTGAGTTGGCCTGTGACACGTGGGAGGAACCTTGGGGGAACCTTGGGGCCTATGGCCATGCGGATGGTTCTGCTAAATGTTTTGGCTTCTTCTGGAATCTCTCCTACACCCCTTGCTCTTGGACACCCAAAACTAAGATGCTGAGGACAAGAAGCTTCTCTGACAAGACCCATCACCAACAGACATAGGCAAGGCGGGTACTGAGGCTGGGCAAAGCTCCCAGGTGGAGCGTAGACTGGCTTCTGAGTGGACAGTCAAACATCGAGGGTGCTGTGGTCTTCACGGAAACTGGCTCAGTAGGATCTTGGACAAAGAGACGGCTTCGAATGCTAAGTGTGAACAGTGAGCACACCTCAGAAATACTGGATTTTGAGGACCAACGAAGAGAGCTAAGGTTCAAAAGGGAGGGGAGGCAGAGGAAAAAGAAGAGGGGGATGAGAGATAGGAAGCAAGAATAGAGGCTGGGTGCATCCGTGAAGCCAGGGCTGGGTGGGGCCCAGCTCATCTCTGGCCCTCTCACCTCTTGACATTGCTATGGATGATGTCCAGGCTATGCAGATATTTGACAGCTAGAAGCAGTCCTGAGCAGATGCTGGCACGCTGGGGCCAGAGCAGCAGGTCTGAGTCACCCTAAGAGAAAGGAAAGGAACAGTAAGGGTCACTCCTGCACCATTCTGAAGTCTTTATACCCTGTTCTTGGACACCTTTAAAGGTGGCCTTGGACACAGGGCTCAGTCAGTGTGAGGTACTGGTTTGCAGTGATGGCACTTGTATCAGACAGATTGACTTACAGATCCAAGTGCAGAAACGCGTGAGCTATGTGACTTTAGGAAAGACGCATGAGGCCTGTAAACCTCAGCTTTCCGGGGTATGAAATGAGCATGCAGGATTGGAGGTCAGTTCATTGCATTGTATGGGCAATGTCCTAGATTTAACCTTAGTACCAAAAGGAGGAGGAAGAGGAGGAAGGCAGCTGCAGTTGTAGTTCAGTTATAGTGTCTGCTATCATCCACAAGGTCCTGGGTTTGATTCCCTAGCATTGCATAAATCAGGCATGATAGCATATGCCTGTAATCCTAGCACTCAGGATGTAAAGGCAGGAAGGAATTCAAGGTCACTCTCTACCACATAGCAAGTTTGAGGCTATCCTGGCTACTGGTGACCCTGTCTCAAAAAACAAAACAAAACAAAACAAAACATCATAAATAAAAATGAAATAAAGGATACATTGAGAATTATATAAGCTTTCAAGAAAGCTCACAATCTTCTAAATCCTTATGACCCCTAGGCAGGAGCCATCTGCTCCACTGACTGACTACGACCCATGACCCGGTTGTTACCTGGAGTCTGTCCTGCAGAGAACCATTTGCCATGTAGGGGTAGATGAGGCTATGGAACTGTCTTCCAGCGCAGAAGCCCAGCAGAGGTAGGACATTGGGGTGGCAGCACCTGAACCCAACACCAGGGTATATTCAGGCATCAAACAGCAAAAGCCAAAGGCAGACACTCCCTTCCCACCCGAGGCCATCAGCCACCTCCCAGGTGCCACAGGCACTGTTCCCTAATGGCTTCACCCTGCTTCCCTGCTATGCAGGCCAGCACCATCCCCACCCCATTTCTGGGAAGAAGCTTAAGGATGAAGAACTGGATAGAGGCCACCACACCCACCCCAAGTGGGTTTAACTTGGGACTCCCAGTGTCTGAGTCACCTTTCTCCTCATGACTCCAGCCACACCTCATGCTTCACATGAGAACCATCTATATGTTTACCTGGGCAAAGGACACTTCTGCCTCCCAGAAACCTCTTGCCTCATGAATCGCCATGCACTGTTTGGTACTCGCTTTCCATGCCCTTCTCAGGGTCACAGTTCAGTCCACCGCACAGGACAAATGCAAATGACCCTGTGCCAGACCTTACCTGTCTCATTAACTGGTCATTTGCATGCCTATCCACACTGTACCATGAGACAGGGTTTACCTGGCTTCAAGTGAGCACTCTCTGTAACCTGGGAAAGCCTGGGCTTCTAAACCAATAAGGAAGGAGTGATCACCAAGTCAGGAGGGGGAAGAAAGGAAAGGAAAGGAAGGAAGGAAGGAAGGAAGGAAGGAAGGAAGGAAGGAAGGAAGACTAACAAACTAGGTCTGGAGGACCCAGAAAACTGAGGCAGGGGGGTTACAAGTTCTAAACCAGATGAAAGCTTGTCCCAGTACAAAAAGAGGGCTGAGAATAAGGCTCAGGAGTCCGAGAAACAAATGCCAACAAACTCAAGCATAACAATAAATAAAATAGAAATCTCTAAACTTATCAGCTCACAGAGATCTACCTGCCTCTGCTTCCCAGATGCTAGAATTAAAGGTCTGAACTACCACTACATCTGGCACAATTTTTCTTATAACTTTGTTGAGGGGTTTTGTAGAGCCGTGCATGCACCCCTGAGGCACCCTGAGCAAGCCTGAGCTGTTGGCTGGAACATTCTGCAGTTTAAGCTGGAACATCTTGCCCCAGAGTTGTTACTGGTACTCTGCCTGATTTGCTAACATACATCTGCTGGGAAGGAACTGAGCCTGAGAACGTGAACGCTTGACCCTTGATTATTTTCCACTGTGCTGTGAGTCAGTATATAAGCCCACACCTTCCCCTCAATAAACAGCATTCGGCATTATGGCATTCCTGTTGCACGAACGACCCACTGTCTTGTCTTTTATTTAAATCTTTAGGCCTTCGCCTGATTAGTGAAAAAGACTGTAGCGCTGGTGCTACAGGGTTTTGTGGTTTTGTTTTGTTTTGTTTGTTTGTTTTCATGGCAGGGTAGGCCAGGGATCAAATGCAAGGTGGCACACATGCTAGGCTAGGCAGGTATTTTGAGGAACATCCCTTATAGCCTTCTGTATTTCTCAAAATGCTCTAAAGTGATCATATTGCTTGTCTGTGGCTACATCCTAGCAGGAGAGGATGCAGTACCTTCCAACACTCAGTGGCAGCTTGTGATGACGGTGGTCAGTGTGCATCTCTCAAGTCACCAGTCAACGATGACAGAACCTGGACACATCTCAGTTCCCAACTGTCCTCTCTCTCCCTAAGCCTCTCCCAGCTCTGGACAGGAAGCCTTGAGCCTGCAGCCTTCCTGCCTCAGCCTCTCAATTCCCGGAATGATAAGAGTGTGTCACCTAGCAAAGTGACAAATTGGAAAGTAACTTTTGAAGGCTTTATCACTTTAGACCTGTAATCTTTGGGTGGCAATGGGGTGGGAAGTTGCTAGGACTGGAACCCAGGACCTTATGCATGCTTGGCTATGTCTCCAGCCCTGCAGCCAGCTTAGAGTTAGGAGTGAGTCAGTACACATGAATTATCCATAGACTGTAGACTAAAGCAACTGCCCAGAAGGAGTCACAGACACTGTGGACACTCATGAATGCAGCAATGTACCAATAAAACTATATTATAGGCATTGAAAGGCCAGTGTCATCTTGTGTTCATGGACTATGGGATATTCTTCTTTTGATTTGCTTCAACCATCCTCTAAATACCTGGCCAAATGTAGTGGCACACACCCTTAATCCTAGCATTTAGAAGGCAGAAGCAGATGGATCTCTGTAAGTTTGAGGCCAGCCTGGTCTACATAAAGAGCTCTGAGCCAACCAGGATACATAGCAAAACCTAGTCTCAAAATAAATAAATAAAATAAAAAATAAAAGGCATTCTTTGTTCTATGGCTATATATATCACAGAGGCAGACTTAGTCCTATGGGTCCCCATGTGTCTAGAGAGCTATGTTTTGTTTTTTTGTTTTTGTTTTTTAAGATTTATTTATTTATTTATTTATTATGTATACAGTGTTCTGCCTCACTACAGAAGAGGGCACTAGATCTCATTCTAAATGGTTGTAAGCCACCATGTGGTTTCTAGGAATTGAACTCAGGACCTCTGGAAGAGCAGCCAGTGCTCTTAACCTCTGAACCATGACTCCAGTCCTGAGAACTACGGTTTTACGGTCAGTTTGCCATCAGACTCCCAGTCTATCTGTATGTTTCAAAATGGGATAGGAAGGGTCTCTTTCTTCATTCATGGAAAGAGCTGGAACAAGCCAAGTTTTCTTGAGAATTCTAATCCAAGCACACACTTAGTGTGTTAAGGACTCTACACAGTCCATGAAGATTCACACTCCAGCCCTGCTGTTTACTAGTTGTGTGGTCTTGTGCCAAACACTGAACCTCTCTGGGCTTCAACTTATGCACCTATACAACTGTGGGGCTGGTTCTCATAGAGATGGGATGAGCTTGTCTATACTATGACCTGAGCATGTATCCCAGAGTTTGTGGTTGGAAACTTAATCCCCAAATTTATAGACAAGTGTTTTTGGAGGCAGGGTGCTTAGGAGTAATTAGGATTGGGTGAGGCCCTGTGTTATGGCTATAGAAGAAGAGAGGAGCAATCCTCAGTCTCACTGTGTGATACCAACTACTGTGGCATCACCCTTCGGGAGACCTCACGAATCCCCTCCGACTTCCCAGCCCCTAGAGCCATGAATAAGCAAACTTGTGCTTTAGATACCACCCTCTCTGTGACACTAAATGACAGCAACAGAAAATGGTCCAAAACCATAATGGCAGTGCTAACCACTTGCCTGGCACATAGGAGGCACTGTACTGCCTGCTATCACCCTCAGGTCAGGGGCTCTGCACAGGGAAACTTACCTGAGGCAAAGCTGCATCTCTGCCTGCAGGAATCTGTCCATGGACCCTGGACTTGAGCCAGCCATCTGTGGGAAAAGATTTAACCCCTGAAGATCCATCGTCTTTAGCCCCAGGCCCCGCTATCCCTACAGACACCCTCAGCTCACCTCCCTGAGCTTCTTGAAGGCAAAGGCCACACCATGCCTCTGCCCCAGGTAGATATCAGCAAAGGTCCCTTCACTGATTTGGTGGCTTTGGTCAAAGTCCTCCGTTGCTTGGATGACATCTGCCTCAGTCCAGAGAAGCCTGTCACCGGGCAAACTCAAAAGCTTTTCCTGCTTGGGGACAGACGTGGAAATGCTGCCGTACTGGTGATTAAGAGAGAAGAGTGGGTTATGCAGGTAGGTTACTTGCTTAATGATGCAAAGACGAGTTGCATTTTTTTTTTTTTTTTTTTTTTTTTGGATTTTTCAAGACAGGGTTCCTCTGTATTGCTTTGGAGCCTGTCCTAGAACTCGCTTTGTAGACCAGGTTGGCCTCGAACTCATAGAGATCTGTCTGCCTCGGCCTCCTGAGTGCTGTGACTAAAGGCATGCACCACCAACGCCCGGCTGCATTTTGTTGCATGTGTTTAACTCTGTAAAGCTGTGGTACTCTGCTTGCTTAAAACACCTGATTGATCCAATAAAGACCTTAATGGCCAATAGCTGGGCAGGAGAGAGAAATAGGCTGACCTTCCCTGTTTCCCAGGGAGACCTTGGTAGACCAAGCGGCTTTCATCTCGTTACAAGTGGGAACAAAGACTCCATAGGCCTCCCCTTCCACCTGCACCTTCAGCCTCCAGAGTTGTGGCAAGCAATGTGAATGTTGAAATAACCACATAGTTCTCTAAGCAGGCTAGAGAATCTAAGCCTGGCACACATGGAGTTACAGAAGTCTGGCTTCTGTAACTCCCCTTTTCAAATACGGGTGCACGGTTTTTAAGTTACATGTACCCTTATCAATAGTTCTCGGGAACTGGAAGCTAGAAAAGATGAATGGAATGAGTCTCCTGCCAGGTAGATGCATTAGGATTTACTTATCAAGAAATGAGGATGAGACAGGCCTGTCTGTGGACCTTAGTAAGAGTCCACCTCAAAACAAAACAAAAACGGGCTGTGGTTATAGTTCAATGGTTGAATGCAATGTGCCAAACATGAATCCTGGCCTGTGCTGGGACTCAGTGCTAGGTTGCTTCATTAGGCCCTGAATTACACCCCAAGGAAAAGAACCCACCAAGCCCCCCATGCTCAGTGCAGCAGAGCCTCCCATTTCACGGATGACCATCCTTAGTCTCAGAAGCTTGCAGAGAATGGTTCATCCTTGTGCTCCCTACCCCCACACTAGCCTCAGGGAATGAAGAAACTGTTTCTGAGAGGACCACAGCCATCCAGAACACACCTGGGATAGAAGCCAAAGGTGGACTTACCTTAGACTGGGAAGAGTCAGGGTGGTCAGTTTTCAAGGAACAAGGGGCATCCTCCTTACATGGAAGCTGTTTTGAGGCCTGCTGCTGGGCGCCAGCCATGGTGGTCCCTGGAGAGGATGACAGATAGAGTCAGCTCTCTGCCTGGAACTCATCCCAAAGCAACCCTCTTGCTCAGCCGGTGCTGTCACCTCCTGACACCATGTGCCAGCCGACAAACTCCTTTGGTGTCAGTTCATTTAAGTCTGGTGACATCTTACAACAGGTTCAATTAATCATCTCTAACGACAGAAGGAGACCAGGATTTGGGAGGTGCAGCAAGAAACCCAGGCCACACCATAGGGGATGCGCCTGTGCTGTCCCACTGCCTGGCAAAGAGCAGCCTAAGACACAAAGAAACCTCCACTGTGGTTCCACAGCAGAAGCCATTCTCCAAGCATTCCCTGGGGAGGCCCTGGAGGAAGTAAGGCCAGGAACAGAAGGGGCCACCCAGGCTGGGAGACACAGAACACTCCACCTGGGTTAGTCTGAAGGAATAGGGAGCTGAGGGTGCTGAGGGGGAGGAGGGGAAGGCCCAGCACTCAGTAATACATAGGCACAGTTTGTTAGCAAACACCAGTAACCAAGGTGACTTGTAAATGTCATGCTACTTTTTTATAGAAGGGAATGAGTAGTCATAGATTCTGGTGCCCCAGATGCCCCAGAGGGGTCCTGAACCAGCCAATCAGAAGCCACTGGGTGATCAGGAGTCTGATCATCACTGAAGCTGGCAGATGGCAGCACGAACACTCTAGTTTTGTGCATTTGGGATTTTCCTTTTTTGTTGCTGTTGTTTATGTTTTTGTTTTTCAAGACAGGGCTTCTCTGTGTAGGCCTGGCTGTCCTGGAACTTGCTCTGTGGACCAGGAAGACTCTGCCCCATCCCCAGTGCTGGGATTAACGGTGTGTGTTGTCATCACTGCCTAGCATGGATTTCCCATTTTTCAATGTTTGAAAAGAATTGCCTAAGGCTTCCCCAGATAGAGGGGCAAGGCACTGTAACACAGCAGATGAAGTAGCCACCATGTATGCCACCTGGACAACAGTACAGGGCCTTCAGCACACGGCTTTTACTGTTTGTATAGACAGTGAGTCCTTTGTTGTTGTTGTTGGGGTTTTCTTTAATTTTCAAGACAGGGTTTCTCTGTGTAACAGCTCTGGCTGTCCTGGAATTCACTCTGTAGACCAAGCTGGCCTCAAAGTCACAGAGATCCACCTGCCTCTGCCTCCAGAGTGCTGGGATCAAAGGTGTGTGCCACCACCACCTGGGTTGACACTGCAAATTCCTGATAAGAAATCACACACACTACACTACACTAAATACCATACCATAACACACCACACACAAACCACACTACACCCCACACTTCCTACACACAATCCACAATACACCCACCACACACAACATACACCACACTTATATGCACACACACACTCACAACACATACAAACCATACCCCACCCACATACAACACACACAATCACCACAGCTGACTCACAGAGGGCCTAAGTGTGTGACTTTAGGTCTGCTGATGCTTCACAGGTTCATGGAAGGACAGGGACACACTGCAGGGCCCAGGTATCACTACATAAAAGCCTCCAAAACACAACCCTGAGTGCCTGAACTTTTCTCTAAACTAAAAACTTCCTCAAACACTAGCTTCCCTGGGCAGCACTGGGGCCTGGAATCTGGGGTTTTCCCAGGGCTGGCAAGGCAGCAGTGATACATGGAAAGAATGACTCCTCCTGTTTCCAATTACAAAAACAAAGAGTGACTTCCTTCTCTGTGGGAGGGACTGAAGGGACAGGCTCAGTGACCCCGCACACCTGCTCTCCAACCCCCCCCCCAGCCACTCAGGAAAGTGAGCCATACAAAGGCTGGTGGTGGAGGCACAGAGGGCACCAGGGGCCTCGCCAATCTCCCCCCATCCTCCTGTCCCTGCCTTTCTTCCTTTGGCAAAGGAGCAGAAACATGGCATGGGTCACAGGATACAATCCCCACTCCTTGGCCTAAAGTTAACTGTGTCCTATCCCTTCCTGTCCTGTGTAGTCCATGTCCCCATATGCCACCCCCATGTCTGTTCTCTCTTTTTGAGACAGGGTCTCAATATGCAGCCCTGGCCTGTATGGAACTAGATATAAAAATGGTTAGAAGGCACCAGTTCTTGTACTCACAATCTGTGCCCTCACCCACCCAAACGTGTAACCTAGACCACACTGGATCTCCCTCTAGGTCCTTAAGCTACAGAATCCATTCTGGTTTTTGTTTGTTTGTTTGTTTTTGCTTTGTTTATTTGGGTTTTTGAGACAGGGTTTCTCTGTGTAGCCCTGACTGTCCTGGAATTTACTCTATAGGCCAGACTGGCTTTGAACTGCCTGCCTCTGCCTCCCAAGTGTTGGGATTAAAGGCACATACCACCTGTACCCAGCTAGAATCTGTGGGAACATGGTAGCCAGCCCTAACTTGATGGCACTGTGGGGTTTTTTTTGCCTTCCCAGAAATGAACTGCTCTATCCCAGTCATTAGAATGCTCAGACCTGAGTAACAATTTACACAGGTCCCTGTGATGGCTAAAGAAATTTAATATGGAGCCAGGCATCCCTTAAGGGCCATTGACTTTTTGTTCTGGGATGCCTGGGAGATCCCAGTGGCCGGCAGGTGAGGTAAGAATAAAAAAGGGACTGGAGAGATGCCTCAGTGTTTAAGAGCACTGGCTGCCCTTCCAGAGGACCTGGGTTCAATTCCCGGTGCCCACATGACAGCTCATACCTGTCTGTGTAACTCAGTTCCAGGGAATTTGACACTCCCACACCAATGCACATAAAATAAAATTTAAAAAAATTATTTTTAAAAGGATAGGATAATGGGTTGTGATGTATTAGCAGCTACCTTTGTTTCTGTAAAAGTCACTATCACTATGAGAAAGATATAGAACAGACTTTTTAATACTATATATCAGGAAAAAACAGCAGAAGGAAGTAAAACACTTTTCCTGCCCAGCTGTAGATTCCATGGATAGTTGTAATACACACTTTTCTGGTGTCTTCCTTAAAACCACCTTACCCTGTCTTCCGAATGGCCAGTTGTATGGGCTCTAAGGCTGTTCTCCTTCTGCTAGCAGTAAGGATAAATTCATTTCACCACAATTCATTTCAACAGGCAATGGTGGTGCGCGCCTTTAATCCCAGCACTTGGGAGGCAGAGGCAGGTGAATCTCTGTGACTTTAAGGCCAGCCTGGTCTACAGAGCAAGTTCCAGGATAGCTAGGGCTGTTCCACAAAGAAACCCCATCTCGAAAAACAAAGACAAACAAAAAAAAGAATAAATTCATTTCATCTAGATTTGAATTGAGTCTAAGCCTCTGGTTTCTCCCAGTGGATTTGAATGCCTAAAGAAATCCACTGTAATGGGAGAGGTCACATATACTTTGCAAAAGAGTTTCAACAGAGTCACACTTTAAGCTTTACTGTGATAATCATCACCAGGAAACTTATATGGGATGTCCTTCCATGTGCTTTATATATGTGTTGCTTTTATTGGTTGATGAATAAATATGTTTTGAACAATAGTCAGACAAAACATAGTTAGGCAGGAAATCCAGAGAGAAAAAAGGCAGACTCAGGGAGATGCCATGTAGCCACAGAAGGTGTAACATACCAGAGCACTATTGGTAAGCTACAGCCTTATGGCAATACATAGATTAATAGAAGTGGGTTAATTTATAAGCGAGAGCTAGCCAGTAATATGCCTGAGTCACTGGCCAAAACATCATATTTAATATTAGCCTCAGAGTGTTGTTTCATAAGTGGCTGTGGGGACCTGTTGGGCAGGAGAAAAACTGGTTCAGTGGGACCAGGTGAGAGAAAATCTTCCAACTACAGGAAACCTTTTCCTAAAGATGTACTGTGTTTAAATATGTCTAGAATAAACTGCCCAGGGTCAGACTCTAGAAGTTTGAATCAACACTGAGTCTTGTTGAACTGGACTTGCTGCATGCCTAGCACAGATGTTACTTGGCCAACTCTGGGTTTAC
Organism: Cricetiscus sungorus; assembly: GCA_030556225.1. NCBI lineage: Eukaryota > Metazoa > Chordata > Mammalia > Rodentia > Cricetidae > Cricetiscus > Cricetiscus sungorus. The sequence goes on along the minus strand of JANBXA010000735.1, from coordinate 25,453,271 downwards.
AGGGATGCCCCACAAGAAACCAGGGTGAATTTATGTTCACCCTCCAGCCTCAACATCCTCAGGGCTGGGATGATAGGCAGAAACAGCCACACCCAGTGCCTAATCCCTGCAATGGGATCTAATGGCTCTGTTCTTATTTTTCAGATAGAAGAACTGAAGAATGAGGAGGTTGAGTGGGAAATCAAACACAGGGGCAAGCCCCTAAGAGTGGCTCCTCCATGAAGGATTGGCTGGCTTCAGGCCCCTCGGTGAGCTGCATTCCATAGATCTGCGATCTTAGGCTTGCAGGCCGCAGGAGAGGAGAGGCAAGCCCTGGAGAAGTCATTGCTGTCTGTCCTCCATCCCTCAGCTCTAGCCTGGGCACAAGAGGCTGGACACACATATAATGTGCTCTGCAAGTCTCTGGGACATCAATGTATGCAGTATGAGAGACGGGAGTGCTCAAATCCCAGGACCTAAGTCAGCTTGCACAAATCCTTATTTTTTTTCTTCCAATGAAAATGATAAGGGTCAGTGGTAAAGATCACATGTCTAAAGCCCAAGATTCCAGCCTCAGCTCTCCCTTCTTCTCAAAAAAAAAAAAAAAAACCTATTTATTACTAATATATTTAGAAACTGGGAGTGGGGTTGGTGCTGAGGATTGACGCCAGGCCCTGTGCCGTAGGGCTCCCTACCCTCAGTCTCCCAAGTAAACCCAGATTACAGGCATGTGCTACACACCCAGCTATCTAGCTCAGAATAGGGTTGAACTCACAATCCTCCTGCCTCAGACTCTCAAATAGCTGGGATTACAGGCATACACCAGCACACCTGGGTGTTTCCCCTTTTCTAACTCACTTTTGGGTTTTGTTTTGTTTTGTTTTTGTTTGTTTGGTGTTTTTTTCAGGGGGGGGGCAGGTTTCTAGACAGAGTTTCTCTGTGTAATTTTGGAATCTGTCCTGGAACTAGCTCTTGTAGATCAGGCTGGTCTCAAATTTACAGAGATCCGCCTGCCTCTGTCTCCAAGTGCTGGGATTAAAGGCATGCTCACCACTGCCCGGCTCTAACTCATTTTTAAAGGTATTCTGATACACACATGACCAAAAAGAAAAAAAAACTTCCAGGCCTATGGGGGGCCTGGAGAGATGGCTTAGAGGTTAAAAGCACTGACTGTTCTTCCAGTGGTCCTGAGTTCAATTCCCAACAACCACATGGTGGCTCACAACCATCTATAATGAGATCTGGTGTACTTGTCTACAGCAGAACACTGTATACATGACAGATAGATAGATAGATAGATAGATAGATAGATAGATAGATAGATAGATAGATAATAACACTAACAACAAGAAGAATAGCTATGGAGCTGAAAAGATGGATCAACAATTAAGAAAACCTGGGTTCGATTCCCAGAATGCACATAGTGGCACACAACCATCCTTAACATCAGTTTCAGGGGATCCTAGTGCCCTATTCTGGCCTCCATGGGCACTATACATAAGGTGTGTGTGTGTGTGTGTGTGTGTGTGTGTGTGTGTGTGTGTGTGTGTGTGTATGAAACATGAATGCACATAAATAAAAATAAAACCCAGAAGAGGAGGAGGAAGAGAAGGGAGAGCACCTGTGCCCAGAAAGGAGCCCGGCTTCACAGGCTGGCCCTTTTCCTGTTCATCCTTGAGGTTTCTTCCAGAAGTAGCCACAGGCCCTGGCTTCCCAGCCTCTGGGAATGCTGGAAGAGGAGATGAGCTCTCGGGAACTGGCTTCCCTGGAATAAGGAAGAGAAGATGTTGTTACTTTCCAAGACCAGGAGAACAATGGAGAGGTGGGTCTAGAACTCAGGGACTTAGGGTCTAATCCTGCCTCCAGCACAAATTCTCACTGTGCCCCATGGTTTCGTCCTCTGAGTCATGGTCTGCCCATCTGTCTACTGGGGTGATAGGCTGTGACAGTGCCACATGGCTCTGACATTTTGAATCTCACACACACACACACACACACACACACACACACACCTAACATCTGACTGGGATGATTATGTAACTTCAGAAAAGTCACTTTCCATCTGTGAACCTTCTGTAAGATGGGGACCATTGGGGGAGATGGTTCAGCAGTTAAGAGCACTGACTGCTCTCACAGGGGACCTGGGTTCTGTTCCCAGCACCCACATGGCAGCTCACAACTCCAGTTCAGGAGATCCAGCATCCTCTTCTGACCCCCATGAGCAGCAGACATGCGCATAGTGCACACATATGCAGGTAAACACTATACACGTAAAATAAATAGGGACTGGCAGGTTAGCCTGGTGGCTAAGAGTACTGGCAATCTTCCAGAAGACTCAAGTTTGATTCCCAGCACCCTCATGAAGGTTCAAAAATGTCTGTTACTGTGGTTCCAGGAGAACCAACACACTCTTCTGGCCTCTTCAGACACCATGCATGTGGGTAGTACCCATACATATATGCAGGCAAACCACTCATACACAGTAAATACAAATGAATACATGTTTAAAAGTTAATTAATTAAACACAAGTGGAGACTATGAAGGTAATGCCTGCTTGCCTCCTTCCCAGGGCTGCTGTGAGCAAAGAATGAGAGCCCAGGTGTAAAGGGCTTTGGAAAGGGCTGTACAGTTTCCTCAATGGGTAAACCAGCCAAAGGCAATCATTTGGGAGCCAGATATGGCTCAGTGGGAGAGCACTTGCCTAGCATGCACAAGACCCTGAGTTCCAGGAGTAACAGGTAGCAAAGTCCTGAGTGTCCTGCAGCTTCACTTCCCTACTTCCTCTGTGTGAATCCTACATAGCAGCTATATCTAGAGAGAGTCCCCGCGCCAGGCGCCACCCAGCACACCACAACTGAACAGCTCATTTCTAAACAGCTTCAGGGATTTGCTGAGGCTCTCACAGCCCAGGCTTATAGGCCTGGCTACAGAAGCCTCCTGCCCTCCTATGAGAACGTACGTCTACTTAGCATGACTTGGGGAACTCCAAAGACATTGAAAGGTCACACACATGCCAGCTCACATTCTGATCCTCAAAGTGGTTCTGTCAAACAGCTTTCTCCTCTCTTCCACTAGTGCCCAGACTTACCCTTCCTGCCTACACTGCTTCCAGGTCAGACGCCCTCCCTCCATCACCAGGCAGCAAGAGACTGAAATATCGGTCCATCACATTCCACTGCTTAAAGGGAAGCACGATGGCTCCTCAATAAAAACATCTAAAGTTTTCAGCCCGGATTCTTCAATATCACTGCTTCAGATAAAACCCAAATTGTAAGGGCTGTGGACTTAACTCAGAGGTGACAGAGCACTTGGGAATGTGTGTGAGGGCAAAGAAACAAGGCCACAGCCCTGTGCTCAAGGTCCTCGGCTCTCTGTTGCTGTGAGGTAACACAAGTGTGAAAGTGAAGGCCCACAGGGGTCTGACACCCTCTTCTGTCTTTCTCTGGCACTGTGTGCAGGTGGTGCATATATACGGCCACAGGCAAAAACACTAAAATGAGCCAGGCATGGCTGCATTCGCCTTTTTAATGCCAGCGCTGGGGAAGGAGAGGGTCTCTATGAGTTCTAGGCAGGCCAGGGCTACACAATGCTACCTTGTTCCTAAACAAACAATAACAAACCTTGGAAACTGGAAAGATGACTCAGTGTAAGAGAGTATGAGGACCAGAATTAGGCTACCAGTACCCACATCAGATGACTCACAAGTGTGTGTAGCTAGAGTTACAGAGATTTGACATCTGTGGCCTCTGCGGGTACTAAGGGTATTTGTGTGTGCATGCACTTGCTTGTGCACACGAGCACATGCGTGTACACACACACACACACACACACACACACACACACACACACACACACATGAAGGCCCGACGACCGCTGCTTAATTATTCCCTCTCTCAACAGCATCACGCCAAGCTGGAATGAAAGGACCCTCACATCATTTGTTCCAAGTGATAAATGGAGTCTCTCAAAACAAAGCATGGCTGCAGAAGTCGTTTTGCAAAGTCAAGCTTGCGTATCACAACAGATAACATCTACATTCATCTGGCAGTACACTTTCGTAAATCCTAGAAGACGTACTTAACTTTCCTAGCAATCTCTGGCAGTTACTGCTTCATGCATGCTTTTACTTTTTAAAATATCTATTAGTGGAGCTGAGGATGGAAGAAGCCAAGGCCTGAAGCATGCTGGGCAAGCCCTCTGGCACTGAGCTATATACCCCAACAGTGTCCCACACACTTCAGTCATTTCTAAGCTAAGCACTTTGGCTCCTATTTGTACTCCTAGCCCTTGGGAGGCTGGATTAGGAGACTCAGCAATTTAGAGGCCTTCTTTCAAAATAAAAGATGGGGAGCAGTCTAGGGGATAACTCCTTGGGCGAATGCTTATCTAGGAAGTATGGGACCCTGTACCAGATCACTAATACCAAAACCCACCACTGTCTGTGACCCCACTGCAGTCCAAGTCCCATCAGAGATGAGGTCCCTGCACAATTAGGAACAAAAGTACAATGAGGTCACTGGGAAGTTCTAGGAATTTAGGACAACAAAGGCTGAATGGAAATCACAGTGACTTTTCCCTGAGTTTCCTGTATCATATATGACGCAATCCTCTATTAATATTTTTTTAATTATATTTACTTATTTGGCAATGTGTGCCTATGTGTGGAGGTCACAGAACAACTTTTGGGAATTGATTCTCTCCTTACACTATATGGGTTCCAGAGGCCAAACTTAAGTCATTAAGTGGCAACAAGTACTCTTAGCCACATTACCCACAGTGCACTGGCCCACATTCCTCTTTTAAATAAGCTTTTCTTATTTAAAAAGAAAATAGGCCTGGCATGATGGCACAAGCCTTTAATACCAGCACTCAGGAAGCAGAGGCAGCAGGATCTCTGTGAGGCCAGCCTGGTCTACACAGCAAGTTTTAGGAGTACATAGAGAGATCCTGTCTCCAAAAGCAAACAATAAAATAAAAAGTCCGTCCAATGAAAGCAAGAGCAAGCACCAGCTCCATACTGTCCCCATTGAGATCACTCTGGACCACTTCCCAGAGGATAAAGGAAGCTGGGTATTGTGTGGTAAGGCAGGCCTATAACCCTAGCATCAAGAGGCAGGAGAATAATCAGAAGTTCTAAGCCAGCCTGAACTATACTGTTAGATCCTGCTTTCAAAAAGAGAGGGAGAGAAGAAGGGAGGGAGAGAGGGAGGGAGGGAGGGAGGGAGGGAGGGAGGGAGACAGGAAGACAGGGAGACAGGGAGACAGGGAGACAGGGGGAGAGAGCACACAAATACAAAGAGGAGAAAAGAGATGGTATAAATGTGTAAAAGGCTTCGCTCAAATAACTGCCTGGCATACCTTTAATGCCAGCACTCAGAAGGCAAAGGCAGGTGGCTCTCGGCCAACCTGGTCTACATAGCCAGGACAACTAAGATTGCACATCAAGAACCTGTCAAAAAACAAAAACAAAAACAAAAAAACCCTACAAAAACCAAATATTAACAAAGTCATACCAAAGTCAGAGATGGACAGGAGAGCTTCGACCACCTCAAGCTGGGTGGGCAGCCTATGAACAAACACAGCATTGTCTTTCATCTTCATCTCAAACACAACTCATGGGAGAAAGATCCCAATGTACTAAAACCCTAATCTTTTTGCTTATCTCCACATTCCAGTCTGACTGGTTTCTTTTTTCACACTGTCCAGAACCTGGCATCATTCCTTCCTGTCCTAGTCATTTAGGGAACGTGTTTTGTTTTGAATTAGAGTTTTTGTTTTTCATTTGGTTTTTTTGTTCATTGAGAAAGGGTCTCTTAGCCTCAAACCAACCATTAAGAGTAAACTCCCAATCCTTTGTTTGTTTGTTTTTCAAGACAGGGTTTCTCTGTATTGTTTTGGAGGCTGTCCTGGAACCAGCTCTTTTAGACCAGGCTGGTCTCGAACTCATAGAAATCTACCTGCCTCTGCCTCCCAAGTGCTGGGATTAAGAAATAGCATTTGTCAGGTCATACCACCTGGAATGCAGACTCTAAACCAGCCACTTCCCCACAGCAGGCTAACTTTGAAGCCCAGGAGGGGAACAGACAATCTTTATAACAAAATGTCAACAAAACCCATTTGCTGAGGTAACTATCAATTCATGAGCATGCCTGCCACAAGGCCTCCCAACCAGGAGGTGACCAGATTTTAAGCCTGTCCCCAAGGGGCAGGCTCAACATATGGCTTACCCAGCCTCCACTCTCTGCTAGGGACACTGTCTTTCTTGTGTTGCTCCTCCCTCCCCAGACAGCCTAGAGCACCATGGTCCTCAGAGAGCATACCAGCAGCACCTCACAACAGGCATCTAAAGCAGAAGGACAGAAGTCTCCATGGAAAAGACCCTTCAACCATGACTTGGGGCTAAAGCCATGCCTACAATACCCATCTCCACATTGCTCTAGGACCCAACACATAATGCATCTTTTCCTTTTCTTTTACATTTTGTATTTATCAGTGTGTATATACCCAAAGTGTATATTCGAACGTGTGTGTGTGTGTGTGTGTGTGTGTGTGTGTGTGTGTGTGTGTACATGAGCACATACTATAGAGCTTGTATAGAGTTTAAGAGTCTCTTTGTTGCTTTTTTATTGTGTATACCAGGCTACCTAGCCTGAGAGCCTCTATGAATTCTCCTTTCTCCATCTCCCATCTTCCATCTCCTTTAGGGAAACTAGAAATATAGACATAGGTGCCAGTGTCTGGCTTTTACATAGGTTCTGGGGATTTGAACTCAGGTCCTCAGACTTACAAAGAAGTACTTTTTTACATGGAACCATCTCTCCAGCTAGAGGTATTTTCTCACCTACAGCCTCTCAATAACATGGAGATCCAGGGTCATTCCATCCTTACTTAACCTTTGGGTCCTATTCCTGGTGACTTTGTCCTTTCCCTTGTTGCTGGGAATGGAACCAGGGCCTGGCACTAAGCCACTGAGTCATAGCCCAGCCCCTATGACTATTTTTCTTTAGCACAGATCTGTGCCTCTCTCTGCAGGCACATTTGGTGTAGACATCAAGGGTCCCAGGGTTCATGGCTGACCTTTGCAAGCTCCACCCAGAAGGCACACAAAAGCTTCATTTACTATTTTCACTTCAGGGAGAGTCCATCTTTTCTCTCTTTCTTGTTTTCAGCAATGACGCACCACAGGCTGCACCTGGCCCTGTGTCGCTGAATGGAAAGATTCAGGGTTGGGTGGGAGGAAGGCACACACTGGGAGGAGCAGCTTGAGAAGGCCTGGGGGGAGCCTGTCAGCACATTTGGAGTTAACACCCCCTCAACCACACCAGGGTACCTAGTGACACTTGGAGAGCCATGCCTAGCCACAGATGTCAGCTGACAGCCCCAAGTCAGGCTCTACTACGTCAGGCCCCATCAGCTTCCTGAAAAATCCCCGGGCAGCGTGAGCTTTGAGTTAGCTCAAGCTTTCCAAATGCAAATGATGAATAGTATGTATAAGGTTCAAATGTCTGGACTAGGGATCTGTCTCAGAGGTCCAGTGCCTGCCAAGCAAGCATGAGTCGCCCTGCCCTACATCCCCAGCACCAGAATAAGTAAAGGAATAAAATGTTAAAAAAAAAAAAAAAAAGACAGAAAGAAAGACAAACAGACTTAAACCATCCTACTTTGTCCTTCTCCTTTGTTGCTTTTTCCCCACTGTGAAAACCAAGTGGGAGAAAATGTGGTCAGGAAGCTGGCTCAGGCGCAAACCGCCACCACCCAACCCCCACCCACTCCTCCAGCCACCGGAAGACAGAGATGCTGGAGAGATGAAAATAGTACACCACAGGCCCAGAGCTCAAGAGTAAGGGGTGAGTGAGTGTTTTACCTCATCCCAGAGCAGGCTGGTGACAGAATTCCCCTAGACAGCCTCCCAGTAATAGGGACATTGCTCTTTTTTCCCCCTTGAGGATTAAATTCTCAAGAGCATCAGGCACACGCACTGAGTCAAAGTTACAAAATCCAAAGGCAGAGTGTGGTCCAAGGGTAGACTTGGGATGAGGCACACACAGCTTCCCTACAGCTTCCCTGGTCAGTTGGTACCCAGAGCAGGGTCTTGATTCCCTCGGGCCCCTGCACCCTCTGTGGAGTGATAGCATCCTAACCCCAGAGCTCCGAGAGCATGCCAGGGCTTGGTGAGAAACACAGCAGCTGGCCAGCACCCACACACCACGCAATGTATACAGGAGGCCCCAATGTTCTCAGCCAGCTACACAGTGAGTTTGAGAGGTCAGCCTGGGCTACAGGAGCCAGCTGTGGCAGTTTAAAGGAGCAATGTCCCCCATAATCTCCAGCGTTTGAACACTTGGTCCCCAGCCGGTGGTACTTCTGCGGGAGGCTTAGCAGGTGCAGTCCTGATAGAGGAAACACGTCATTGAAGGTTTAAAGACACAGGCCCTTTTCAGTTTGTCCTCCCTGCTTCATGTTAGTGGGTCAAGAGATGAGCCCTCAGCTTCCTGCTCCAGCCACTCTGCCCGTCTGATGCCATGCCTCCCCACCATGAAGACTCTCATCCTCTGGATGAACTCTCTTCTTTAGCTTGTCTTGGTCACAGTGTTTGGTCCCAATAACAAAAGAGACTAACAGACTCTGTCTCAAAACAAAACAAACCCCTAGGAGCCACAGAGCCAGACATTAGTGGCACACTCCTTCAATACCACAGAAATCGGGAGTCAGAGGCAGGAGGATCTCTGTGAGTTCGAGGCCAGCCTTCTCTACAGACCTCTAGAAGCCACACAGAAGACAAATGCCACATGCTTTCTCTCAGAAGCAGAATCTAGAGTTTAATATAGAGAGACAGAAAAATAGGAAGGGGGACTATGAAGGGGAAGGAAGAACTCTACAGGGATGAGGAGTAAGAGAGAAAACTGGGGATACAAAACAGCTGTTCTCTCTCATATGCAGAATCCATATTTAAGTACATATATATTCACACACACACATATAGATAGATAGAGATATACACATACATACATACATACATACATACATACATACATACATACATACGAGAAAACAAAAGAGGAACAATTTAGCAATTTAAGGACAGTAAAGGAACCAGCAGAGGGGTCTGGATGATGTGCAAATATATGCTAAATATATTGATATATATGTATGAATGTCAAAATGAAAACTATTTATTTTAAAAGGACTCTGGGCCAGGCACTACTCACCTGTCATCAAACTTCTTCAGTGGTGCATGCCTTAATCACAGCACTTGGAAGGCAAAGGCAGGCAGATCTCTGTGAGTTCAAGGCCAGCCTGATCTGCAGAGCGAGTTCTAGGTCAGTGCTGCAGAGAAACCCTTTTTCAAAAATAAACAAACAATACTCCAGAGGCTGAGATTGGACCATCACTAGATCCAGAAGAAGAACTAGTCTAGCTTGGGAAACAAAGCAAGACTGTTTCAAAAGAATAAACTACTTGACTAGATAAAATCAAAAAAGAACCTCTGAGTTCCAGTGAGGGTCTGTGAGGAAGTGTTTGAAAACCCAACTGGGTTTTGTGATTTGGAGATAGGATCTCATGTAGCCCAGACTAGCCTGCCACTCACTATGCAGCCAAGAGTGCCTGGGATGGACATAGTGGCACACACTTTTAACCCCAGCCCTCCAGAGGCAGAAGCAGGCAGGTCTCTGTGAGTTCAAGGACAGCCTGGTGTACAGAGTGAATTCCAAGACAACCAGGGTTACACAGAGAAACCCTGTCTCAAAAAAAAAAAAAACAAAACAAAAATACACTCAGGAAGTAAATGTGGGTATGGAGTAACTCAGTGGGCGCAGAACAAACAGCACTTGAGGTGGATGGTGGGAGAAATGGGGACCCATTCTCACCTCCCCGAGGGTTCACTGACAGCCTCATCACATGGAGAACAAGCATCTTGGAGTTCACTCTCCTGGCAACCCCCCTCACCCCAGGAAGAAAGGGGATACTGGTGTCCTTTATCTATATCTCTGGTAACATATGGGTTCTTGGAGTCTGGGAATTTCCTCAAGCTGGGTCTGAGCCAGAGTAGACCAGCACAGAGCCTTAGACAACAAAATGGCAAAGAGTGGTTACACAGCACTGCCCAAGCCCCTTCAAGGTTGCCAGGCCTGAGTATAAGGGCTGAGATTGCTTTCTCTCTTTGCTGAATACTGTCTCCGTGAGCAAGAATTATTTACTGAAAGTCAGCAGCCAGCGACTAGACTCTCTGGCCAGCATCCCACCAGCTAAGTGTCACAGTGGGCTCACTGACAAGCTGGCTCACAGATGAGCCTAGGCAAAGGGGGATCAAGAGATGTGAGCCATTGGGGCTGGAGGTGGCTCAATGGTTAAAAGCACTTACTGCGCCATCAGTGGACCTGGGTTTGGATCCCAGCACCAACATCAGGTTGCACGCAAATGCCTGCAACCCAAAGGAATTATAACATACCCCAGCCTTCAAGGGCACACACATACATACATTGAATTTTTTGTTTTTTTAGATGTAAGCCACTGTTGTCAGATGGCTCTGTCTGAACAATGATTGCCACTCTGGGAACATTTAACTCAGGTCTGGCAAAAAGGTTCAACTATAGCCTGGTATGGGGACTCACTTGTAACCTCCCACCACTCAGAATGCTAAAGGAGGGCTACCCTGAGCTTGAGATCAGCCTGGAATACACAATGAGTTCTAGGTCAGCCTGAGCTGCATAGTAAGACCCTTCTTTAAGAAACAAAGGAGATGGTAAATTGTCTGCTATGCAAGCTTTAGGACCTGAGTTCGGATCCCCAGAACCCACGTGAGAGGCAAGGGATGGGGGCACATCCCTGTAACAAAAGCACCAGAGGGACTGAGACAGGCGATCCCTGAAGCCCACTGGCCAGCCAGTGGAGCTGAAATGTTGCACTCCAGGTTCAGTGAGAGACACGAGTGGAGAAAGACTGAGGAAGTCACCGACACTGACCTCTGAAGGCCCTCACACATACGAACACCCATGGGCACCCACATGTGCATATGCACATGCTAACAAATACAATCCCCACACACTCACACACAGGTCCACTGATCTCCGTCATCCTGAAAAAAATGAAAACTGAAACACTTGCTTTCTCTGGAGTCCTATATTCTGCTCCACTTCCTTTGGTGGGAATAAAAAAGGCAGTTTGCTGAAGCCTTGGCTGACACCTGGGAGGCCTGGGCCTCCTCCTCTGGCTGCCTGGGAGCATATAACACGGCGGCAAATCCCAGCACTGCTCATTGGGACATAGGGGACTCATGAGCTGCCAGCAAGGGCCTCATTTTATGAACACATTCTGAAAATCCTGCCCTTTACCCACTCAAGGCAAATAATAATGTAATACTTAAGTATTTATTTTAATTCTAAGTTGACTTGTCAAATCTAAAGTGAATGGCCACACACTAAAGGACCCTGGAGCAGGTAACCACCTCAAGGACAAACAGCTCACTAGACCCTTGATGCTTTGACTTTTCCTACTAATCCCCAGACCTGGTCTCCGCATCTGTGATCTGTGATTTAACAGCGTGTGTGTGTGTGTGTGTGTGTGTGTGTGTGTGTGTGTGTGTGTGTGTGTGTGTGTGTGTGTGTAGGAGCTAGAGAGATGATTCAGCAGTTAAAAGCACTGGCTACTCTTTCAGAGGACCTGAGTTTAATTCCCAGCACCTACATGGAGACTCACAGTTGTCTGTAACTCCAGCTCCAGGGAGACACTCATGCATATAAACAAAACAAAAATAAATACTTTTGTTGTACTTTTCTCTATACAGGGTTTCTCTGTATAGCCCTGGTTGTCCTGGAACTAGCCCTGAAGACCAGGCTGGCCTCCAACTCAGAGATCCACCAGCCTCTGCCTCCCAACTGCTGGGATTAAAGGCACTGGCCACTACATCTGATTCATCTCCTAACTGCTCTGTCCCTAGATTCCCAGAGGGCCCAGACCTATCCATGGTTTCAAAGATTCACTGTGACTCATTCACTCACAGTGTCAGAGACAGGCTCTTGGCTTGAGACAAAACTCAGTGTAAGGGCTGAGTCAATTCCCAGCGCTGGAGGGGTGGGTGGGGGGAGGCGTCAACCAATTTACAAAGTGGGAGGACTCCTGTGAAGACAAGCAACTTGAAAGATGGACCTCGAGCTTCTGTGAGGGGATTCCCTTGAATCACAGGCCCAAAAGCTGTGTGATGATGAGAACTGGTCTCCGGAAGAATACAGGGAAGTTTGAGAAAGACGAAAGCTCCCGGGAACAACACAGGCAAAGGTCCCATACAGGAAATATTTGGTAAGTTTCAGCAAACAAAGGACGACCCTAGTGGCTGGGCTGGCTGATTAGAAACAAAAAAGCCAGTGAGTCTCTTCCATTGACTCCCCTGTCACAGGGACCTTGGAAGCCACCTGTTCCAACGCCAGCTTCCACAACACAGGAGCTGTCCTTTCCCATGTTACAGCTCTCCCCAGGGTTTATGTTATGCAGCGGGACACGGCTGACACTGACTCATGCATCCTCTGAGGGCAGCTTAACCTTACACTCAGAAGGGCCTGGTGACCACAGCATAGCTCACAGCCAGAGTTTGACAGATGAGCCTCACTGTGTGCCCCAATTTAAATGAGCTGCACGTGGTCCTCTACTCATTTTTCCAGCACTCTCAAAACCCACAGTAACTGAAGAGTCAGTTCAGAGAAGGAAATCGGGTGACACGCCCCACACTGGGCATCAGCACCCGTCTCTTGAAGCTTCCTGCACTGAAAGCAAACTAAACAGCGGTGTGCTTATACAATCGTTTGTGACAGGGTTCGTGTAGCCCAGGATGACCTCAATGTAGCCAAGACTAGCCTTGAACTTTTGATCCTCCTGCCTCCACCTCTCGAATGCCATCATACCTGAAGATGCCCTTTTAACAACTTACCTAAATACAGATTAAGCTCAACTTGGCCTTGGTTTGCATCTTGGCCACTTAACAGTTAAGTGACTCTAGACAAATTTCTGAGCCTCGGTTTCCACTTCTATAAAATGGGAACAACTAAAATCATGAGTAAAGGTGCTTACTGGAACGTGGCAGGTGCTAAGTCTGGTTGACTGAGTCCACAGGCTGTGACTGTGGGACTAATGTCTCAACCCAACACAATGACAGCTCCAAGGACAGATTCCCAATGGCCCAGGGAATGATCCTGACCCACATTCTGTTGCTCCCTGAAAATGTAAAAACCTTAGAGAGGACGTACACAGAAGCTCTCAGAATATACATGGGAGCCCTATCGACAGTGTGTGAAGAAGGAGGGGATGCACTTCTCAGCTTTGCTCAACAGCTGCCCAAAGTCCCCTGTCCACAGAGCCCCAACCCAGAAAGGAAGTGACTCTGGCCCACATGCCAAAGTCTGAGTGGTTAGAGTTGCACAAGCACAGATTCAAAACTGCAAAATTTAGCAAGAAAATTCTAGCTGGGGTTACAAGTCGGCCACACAGATCCTCCCTAGTGTATGAGGGTCCCATCCCCAGCACCCACAAAAAGTCATAAGAAGATGGCAGCCAATGGGAGAGGAAGATCCCTTCAGATCCTCAAGGACCTCCCCCTACTGGTTGACACCCAGAACCTAAAAACAAATAGCAGGATGTGTTCTAAGGTCTGAACAAGGTAGGTTTGTTCTATCAACAGAGAAAGTCTTGAAGAAGCCAGGAACACAAGCAACACCAAACAGCAGGTTTCTCTTTTGTATTTTTTCTTTCCTTTTTAATTCTTATGCATTGGTGTTTTGTCTCCATGGATATCTGTATGAGGGTGTCCGGTACCCTGAAACTGAAGTTACAGAGAGTTGTGAGCTGCCATGTAGGTTCTGGGAATTGGCGGACTTCTTCTCTGGAAGAACAGCCAATGCTCTTAACTGCTGAGCCATCTCAGGAGGTTCTTTTTAAGACAGAAGTGGGGATCATGCTTGCCCAGCATGCACTAGGCCCTAAGTTTGAGCCCAGAGTTTCATCATCTGGCTGTGGTGATGCACACCTGTAATCCTAGAATCTGAGAGGTTGAAACAGGAGACTCAGGAATTCAAAGGTTGAATTCTCTTGGTCCTCAAACATGCCTCCTGGCCACCACAGATTTTGTGACCATGCTATGCCCTCTGCCTAGAAATGACCAAGCAGATCTGCCCTTCGGCTGCTCACTAGCCCCTCCGTTGGAAAAATCAAGTTTAGCTCTTCCAGGGAGGCCTCCTAGATGAGGCTGATTCCTCCCATTTTCCCCTCCTACGACAAGCTTCTCTGCATGCACGTGCTACTCTGGCTGTGTGTATCTGTGTTCAGATCATTACTGTCTGTCCACCCCACTACACAAAAGCACCATGAGACCTGGGCTTCTGCATGCAATCAAACCCTCTACACTACCCCCCCCCATCTGAGCTCCTCAATCAAGGTTCCAGTGAAACAGAACCAGAGACAGCAAGATAGGCTGTCCAGGAAAGCCACACCAGCAGGCTATGGAGAGGTCCTGTTGGAACCATGGACTGTCAGAGGCAAGCATCGACATGGCCTGCCTGCGGCTTCCTGTTCTAGCCTAGCGATGAATTGTGGGTATATTGGCAGGAAGCAGGGTACAGATAACCTCTGTCTAAGACCCACTGGGTCATTAGAAACTGATAGGGGACAGCCTGGAATCTGCCAGGGAGACTTCCAAGAATGGATGGGAGGAGGAGAAAAGGTTGTGCCTGGCAGGAGTGGTGTCCTATTATGTGCCCTCTGAACTCCTTTATGCTAATTCTTGTCACATTTCATGTCTATCGGGTTAAATAATCACCTTGGCAATTAAAACTGAGGAAAAAAAAATGAAGGAACAGAAACCCACAAGCCAATCCAAAGCAATGCATGCCTGGCACCTATGAGCCTGAACTTGGCCTTTGGCTCATACATAATGGTCACAAGGCCACTGTTTATTGCAGTGAGTATTTACTGAGACATTCCTCACTCAGCTCTATGGAAGCTGCTGGATGGCTGGGGCTTTTTGGCTTTGGTGGTAGCCCAGGCCTTTGCCTAGATAAGTAGTACATACCCACAGGGCTTCTGTTGAATGCAGCTACCTTCAAATCTATCTTTTAAGAAGTGTTTATAGGCATAAGCAAGCAGCTTTCTGTGAGTTTGAAGCTAGCCTAGTCTACAGGGTAAATTCTAGGTCAGCCAGGGCTGTTTCACAGAGAAAGCCTGTCTGGGAAGGGGAATGTTTAGGGGGCTGGAGATGGCTCAGCAGTTAAGAGCACTAGCTGTTCTTGAAGAGAACAGGGTTTGATCCTCAGCACCTACATAGTGGCTCATAGCTATCCCCAACTCCAGTTCCAAGGGTTCTGATGCCCTCTTCCAAACTACACTGCACACAGGTGGTGCACATATATAAATGCAGGAGGAACATTCATACACATAAAAAATCTTAAAAAAGAGATGAGAGAGAAAGAAATGTGCAGAGCCAAACATAGTAGCACACACCTTTTATCCCAGCAGAGGCAGGCAGATCTGTGAGTTCAAGGCCAACCTTATCTACATAGTGAGTTCCATGTCAGCCAGTTAACACAAAAAGAACCCCCCCTCTCTCTCATACACACACACACACACACACACACACACACACACACACACACTCAAGGATATGGTTTACTTATAAAACAGTTGTCTGGCATGTGTGAGGTTCTAAGTTCATTCAAGCAAATGTCAATTTTTCAAGTTAACAACAGCTGGGCAAATTAATAATTAAACAGGTAGATGGAAAATAAGATTAAATATCATGGACTCTGAGTGACACACACACACACACACACACACACACACACACACACACACACACACACACCCTGGGTGTTCACCTCCAGAAAGGGCAGGCAACTTTTTTCTTTCTAATGAAAAACAGCAAGAGTGTGTTGCCTGGAGACTTGACACAGTGGTGAGTGCATAGCCAGAACCTCACAAGGACAGCCAGGAGACAGGGGAGTGGGGACCAGCCTTGATTGGCTTCAGCCAGCAGGACTAAGGAAAACAAAAGTATGTTTGGGGTGTGGGGGGAGTAAAAGGCAGCACACCCGGACCTGGTCAGAGAAAAGCTCTAAGCTCAAAGGCCAGGGCAGTTGGTGGCAACAGGCCCCCCTCAACTTCTGTGGGAGAGTGGAGTAGGAGGCCCTGGATCCAGTGAGACTGGTGATCTTGGACCTTGGGACCTCAAGCCACATAGCCATTCTTTTGTGTTTGAGACAGGGCCTCTCTATGTGGCCCTGGCTGACTAGAACTTATAGAGATCAGTCTGTCTCGGCCTCCCAAGTGCTGGAATTAAAAGTGTGCACCACTGTGCCCGGCATGAATGCATTGCTTTAAATCTGGTGCTACAGTCTTTGTTGACCTCAAATGGAAAAGATTTTTCCTAGATTAGTCAATGACCACGGGATATGGCAGGAGCCACAGCTTCTCAACCTCTGGGGCTCCTCAGCTACCACACATCCCGATGGGACCACTGTCAGTCTCAGGGTTTTGGCTGGCCCGGCCAACTGCCTCCCCAAAGTGAATCTTCAGCAAACCCACTGTGACCACATAGGAGCTGGCAGCTCCTACTTCTGGGAACCCTCCCTCATGTAGCCCAAGCTGAATTCATTATGTGACCAAAGCTGGCTTGAATTCTTGATCCTCCTACCTCTACCTTCCAAGGAATGGATTACAGATATTTACCATCACACCAGATTAAACATTATCATTTCTCGGCATCTGTCACATTTCAGTTTTCTAAGAATACAGAGAAAATTAAGATCACAATCATAGGTGGCTAATCACATGATCAAATGAAATGACTCTTGGTTCCAGTGATCATGAGGACCAAGGCTCCAAGAATCCCAGAGAGGGCTCTGCTTGGCATCCAGGCTCGTGCTGTGCCCTGGGAGAGGGGTCTCCCAGGGCTGTAGCATGGGCCAGGCCTGGACTCACTCAGCTATGCCTTGCCCCAGGCCTCCCTGGCTGTTCCTCGGCAAAGGAGAAGAGGAATAGGGGTCTGACACAGCTCAGAAAAGGACAGGATAGGTTCCAGCACGTTCTAAGGGGCTGTGAGCCAAGCAGACTCCCCTGTCCAGTCTGAGGGAAGGTACACATGAAAGGATTCTGGGTAGGGAAGTACAAACAGGACAGAGTCAGAGTCTGAAGGAAGCCATGGCCAACAGGCAGGGGCTTGGTTTATGGGACAATTTTTGGGAATGCAGAAGCTAGCCTGTCTGGACTCTCTCCTGCTGGAACAGACACCTCCTTTTTAAGCTCCAAAGGGAAAGTCATCGAGTGTGGAAACTCTACACACATTAAATGTTCCACACACATTAAATCCCAGGGAGTTACCTAGCAGCTGAAGAGTGACCCAGACACAGGGTGGCCCCGAAAGCCCAAGTGTACTGCAGCTCTGAGGTTGGAGTGCTCTAATCCCCATGCTTCTCTAAAAGAAGGTTTCTGGTCAGGTCATCCAGGCAAGTGCTGCATCGGGGTCTCTGGCACGGCAGGCAGCCATTCCGGTCCCCATATAGGTCAACTTCAAAGCCCAGGTGGGGACTTTCCAGGTCTCAGACACTCCATCACTTTTCTTTTTTGTAGTGTTGGTGTCGGAGCTCAGAGCCTTGCACCTCTAGGCAAGTGTCCTACCCCTGAGCTACAGCCCCAGTCCCAGCCCCATCTTTGCCCCGGCTCTCTGACCCGAGGCCATCTCTTTCCACTCTTGCAATGATCTCTCTTTGGACCGGCCATCCCTAGCCACAGTCCTTGGAGGCTCCCTTCCCCCATCACTTTATCTCTTGCTCTGTTTATCCTCCTTCCCTGCTACTGCCGCCTACCTGGCTCCCCAGTATTTAAAATTTTTTAATTTGTTTTTTTTTTTTCCTGTGTGTTTGTGGGGAGAGGCACAGCTGCTACAACACATGGGAGGTCAGAGGACAACTTTTGGGAGTCCCTTCTTTCACTACGAGGGTCCCAGAAATCAAACCCAGCCTTGGCAACAAATGCCTTTACCCACTGAGCCATCTTCTTGACCTCCATTTTGGTGGGGTTTCTTTTTGTTTTGTTTTGTTTTGTTTTGAAACAGCATTTCTCTGTGTAACCCTGGCTGTCATGGAACTTACTCTGAAGATCAGGCTGGCCTCAACTGACAAGATACATCTGCCTCTGTCTCCCAAGTGCCGGGATTAAAAGCATGTGCCACCACCACCCAGCTCCAATATTTTTTAAATTACAAAAAATAAAAAGTTTTAGGTCTCTGGCTAGTCAGCATGTCTCCCGATAAACCCAGTGCCATGTAGGGTACACAGCAGGCCTGCAGATAACACCTGATAAGTAAATGACTTGGTGTGTGAATTTCAACCTGGGAAAAAGAAGGGTCCTAGGGCTAGGGTGCAGCTCAGTGGTAGAGAGCTCATCTCACCCGAGCTGGTTTCAGCCTTGTACTGATAGAAGACAGACAAGGTTTTCAGACAGACACACAGCCCCTGCTGAGACCCCCTTGGGCACAGATGGTTACTCACAGCTCAGGACAATCTGGGCAGCTCGGTAGAGTTCCAGGTGACACAGGAGGTCGACCAGCTGCTGGACAGTGGCCTGTCGCATGGCCCACCACCACAGCAGCTCCCGAGTGATGCTTACACCCTGTACCCTCTCCATGGATTTGATCTTCCTCAGCTGTGTCAGGTCTGTGATCACATAGGAGGCTGGAAGACAAGATAGGGCTCTGCTTAGAGCTGGAGGTGCTACCTGAAAGGGACAGGCCCTTCCTGCCCCACTGCTCCTCCCTGGTCAACATGGCTACTGCACCCAACAGGAGGAAGGGTCACAGAACAGGAGCCGGGGAGCCTAGAGTGGCATCAGGTTCTTTGCTTGGGATGGTCTCTTCCCCAGCAAATGCCGCAGTGGAGAGCAGAACTGTGCCCACTCCATCTAAACAGATGCCCCCTGCAGGCAGGGAGTTTCATCTCTCTCCAACACTGTCAGATCCCCAAATGGAGAAACTGCCTGGCTCAGGTGAGGACAACAAGGTAGGGAAGCCCTCAGCCTCAGGAGTACCCCGCTCTTGGGAAACCCCAACAAATGTCCTCTGATGTTGTTCCCTGAGTAACTGGGTCACTAAGTCTCAACCCTGGTGGGAAAATTTCATAAATCTATGATTGATGAATAAACAAATGAGCCCATTGTCACCATCCTTATGGAACTGTCACAGGGACCAACACAGCCCATGGGGTTGTCACTTTGTTAACTGTGATACACTGGGCAGAACTGCAAGGAGCTGTGTTGGCAATGGTGCAAGATTTTGTATTCCCTCTTTTACTTTTTGAAACAAGGTCTTGCTGTGTAGACCAGACTGACCTCCAATGCAGCAATCCTTCTGCCCTTGTCTCCCATAAGCTAGCATTACTGGCATGAACCAACACACCTGACCTCCCTTTGCATTTTTGGTATAAAATAGACAGTTGTTCTCATGGAAAAGATACACTGCGTGGAAAATGCCACCCTCCCTGGCCAAGTCCACTAGGCCACTCTCTCTCATCCTTTGCCAGGTGCTGGCTTTAAGTAAGACCCCGCTCTTATTTGCTAATGTTGTAGTTCAAGCCTTCTCCCAGTTGATCTCCGCTCATCATAAATGGCTACATTTTAGTTTTATTACTATTTGCCAAGCTTGATGGTGAACACCTTTAATCCTAGCATTCTGAAGGCAGATGCAGGAGGATTTCTGTGAGTTTGAGCCCAGCCTGGCCTACATATTGAGTTCCAAGTTAACTAGGATTATATAGTGAGACCCTGTCTCATATTCTTTTTCAAAATCTTAATTTTATTATTGTCATCAGTGTTTTTATTGTCATGGTGCCTGAGCCTTGAGCCTCACCTCACATGACTCCACTCTGAGCTGTTCTCTCCAGCTCATAAGGTTTGTTTGGTTGGATGGATTTTTTTTTTTTTTTTCATTTGTTTTGCAGAACTGGGGTTTAAAACCAAGGCCTCATGCATGTTAAACCACTGAGCTACATTCCCAGCACTTAAAAGGCATTTTTCTTCTTCTCCTTCTCCTTCTCCTTCTCCTTCTCCTTCTCCTTCTCCTTCTCCTTCTTCTTTTTTTAAGATAGGATCTCACTATGCAGATCAGGCTGGCCTTGAACTCACAGATCTGCCTTCCTCTACCTCCCAAGTGCTAGGATTACAGACATGAGCCACCATACTCAGCCCTGTCACTGGATTTATTGACATAAGGGAAACATTTAGCCTTATGTCATAGCCTGGGAAGGCATACTGTGACAGAAAAATCCCTGCTGGCATGTGGGGACCCGAGGCTCCATCCCCAGTACCACAAAACAAAATGGAACAAAAATGAGGAATTAAAAAATCAAGCCTTGGCCAGGCGCTGGTGGTGTATGTCTTTAATCCCAGCACTTGGGCGGCATAGGCAGGATTTCTGTGAATTTGAGGCCAGTTTGATCTACAAAGCAAGTTTCAGGACAAGCCAGGGCTGTTGCACAGAGAAACCCTGACTTGAAAAACAAAAATAAAACAAAAACCCAAAAACAAACAATAACAAAATCAAGCCTTGGTGCCAAGAGTTCAAAAATCCAAGAGCAGGGATTTATTTAAGCACAGAGTCAAGTGTTTGGGGAGCTGTGGTTGATACAATGCTCCCCTCCCACAAATCAAGCTCTGTGTTCAGCCCTAGCACCACCAAAAAAAAAAAAAAAAAAAAAAAAAACCAAAACCAAACAAAGTCATTAAGCACTGAGCTTTAGAAAGGACAAAACTCCATGGAGCTTTTCTGTTTGGATTATGGTCTGGGGATGAGGGGTGGAGGGAGCAGGGGAACAGGTAGGCCAGTGACAAAGCTCTGAACTCCCTAGGGCCATGGAAGACATCTGAGCCAAGATAAATACAACGGACCTTACATTGTCAGTCCCCTCTAGAAAAATGAGGAAGGGCCAAGACATTCTCCTGCAGAGAAAGCCTCCAGAAGTGCCCTGTAGGAATGGAAAGTTCCAGCATTACAGTTTTAGTCACTGGAAACTCCAAACCAGATTCCTAGCCAGTAGGAAGTGATGCAACAGCCCAGAGTCCCCTTCCCACTGTTCACATGGGGCAAAGAGGAAGGAGTGACGTCATGACAAAGTCAGCCCAGTGAGGATGCTGTGGAGGGGGCTTGGCCTGTCAGAGTCTTGACCCTCCCTGGATTTCAATTTCCTGGAGAAACAAGAAGTGGACCACAGAGAGCCATTAAAAGGGAGAGTTTAATCCCATGAAACTTGGGTCTCTCAAGGTACTGATTCATTATTACTGCATCCAGAAGCAGGACAGGGACTCAGAGAGTTGGGGGACTCAGTCACTGCCAAGGACCTAGCTAGGCTATGGGTCTTACTAATCTGATCAAAGCTGTCCTCATCTTCCTGCCTGGGAGGCCAAGGAAACCAGTGGCTGCATCCCAGCAGCCCATCTTCCACACTTGCCCCGGTGGGTGTGTGAATGACAAGGGGCCCTGGGCTAACAGCTTGGTCCCCAGCTTGGTCCCTGGAGAGGTAGGAGCTCTACCTGATGAGATCCAGGGAGAGTCTTTCAAGCACTCAGATGTGCTCTCAAGGGGCTCTGGGAGTCCAGTGTCTTTGCCTGACCACGAGCTCCATGCCATGAGGCATTGCCATGGGCAAAAGCAGAATGAAAAGATTGAACTGTGAGCCAAGTCTTCCCCTTTGGGTGTTTTGCCATAGTGATGAGAGTTGATTGACACAGCGTGTGAGCAGCCCAGGTTCAAATCCTCCCAGGCACTTCCTTGCTGTACATTTAGGGAAGCCCTTGTCGCCTCTCCCAGAGCCTGTTTTCTCATCAGCCTCAGGGGAGGCTACAAGGACTAGATGAACTCTACACACTGGGACACCTGGGATAACACTTGGCACTCGGTCATGGGGACACAAATGTGTTACATCCATTGCTCTATGCTGATTGCCGGATCCTGGGAAAGCCTACCCATCCTTACAGTCCTCCAGAGCAGGGGCAGCCCAGCCTCCTGAAATGCTCCTCTGCTGTGTTCCCTTGGCTGCATACAGATAAAAGGCTCAGAGACTTACAGTCACTTGCCTGAAGTCACACAGCTCCACAGTGCACAAAGGCTGCGATGCACTGGACAGCAAGAAGAGTGGTCCAGCAAAGGGGCTCCTGCAGGGGTCCCTCTGCACACTCTCAAGTAAATGAAACTGTAAGAAGCCATTTACACAGGTTCCGGCAGACACTTACAACTCTCTTTCCCAGGAGCAAAGGAGTGCAGCTGTGACTACAGAGAAACCATCAAGGGACAATCTACCAACTGGGTTAGATCCCTGTGTGTGTTTTGTGGCTGTGGGTTTTCTAAATCACTTTAGATCTTCCCACACCCCACACCCTCCCTCCCAGGGCCACAGCTCAAGATCGCTTTTCTCTACAATGACTCAGCAGCCAACACTTAGTAGTGGGACAATCATCCAAGCTCTTCCTCCTTTGGGACATGGAAACCCAGAGTTCGGAGACCAGCTGTCATCTGCATAGCCAGCTCTGGGCCCAGTGACCCTGACCCTAAAGGCAGGCCCAGTCTTGGGCTCAGAGCAGCCTCAGGGTAAGAAGATGCCCTTCCCATGCATCATTCTCTGGGGTTGGCACTGAGCACCTGCCCGCTTGCCCAGGCAATGTCCTTGACTCCAGGGACACAGTGAAAGATGCGGAACAGTCCTCACTCACAGGGCAGATGTGCTACAGAGAGAGACACTAGTCAAAGCAGGAATAAGTGAGCATGTTCAGGGGAAGCAAGGTGAAACCTGTGATGGGCTTAGACGTTGGGGCAGGGGCAGATGGGTCCCTCCAAGAAGCAGAACTACTGCAAACAGACCAATATCTACCTCAAAAGCATCTGGCTCCTAGACCCTAAGACCCTTAAATATATTGTCTTTAGGAGGCCAAAGGGACTGTGTGAAGGGGACTAGGTAAGGATGTAGAGGGAAGGCAGCCTTCCAAGACTGCCTGAATCAGCCCGTTACTACCACAGTCTTCTAAAAGGAGGGGGAAAAGCTGGGTTTGGTGACTTTGAACCCTGATGGGATGGGTAAGGGAGAATTAAGAAAGGGAGGCAAGAGAAACACAGACGAGAGGTCCCAAGATTCTGCTCAACTGCCTTGATGGTGGAGGGAGGGGCCAAGGGGATGGCTCCCAGCTGTTTGAGGTCAGAAGTCCGTGCTGTTTGAAGCTGCCACTCATTTTGTGATTATTTGTTACAGCCACAAGAGGAACCTAGCACAGACTACAAAGCCAGGCAGGAGGAAGAGTAACTCAGGCAGAGGAAACAGCAGGTGCAAAAAGGAGGCCAGTGAGGCCGAGGCAGGGAGAGTGGGGTGAGGTCTAGGAGCTGGAGGTGAGAGGCAGAGCTGGCAGGCCTGTTGAGTAATGTCCTTGATATCCTCAGTCAGTGAGGCCTGCGGGTAATTCTGTCATCGCCAGAACTTGCAAATGCAGAGCACTTCTCGGAAAAGGGTGTGCACATGGCCAATAAGCAAGGGCCGAAAAGAGGGACAAGGCCAGGCTTTGACAAGATGAATAGCAGCCCTCCTATATGGACAGTGGGATGTGAGCCAGGGCAGTCCCTCTGGAAAGCACCTGACACCTGACAGTGTGTCCCTCAAACGTGCAGTACGGAAGGCACTCCAACTCTCTGCCCCATGCCTGTGTGTGTCTGCCAAGGGAGATGGAAGCAGAGAGAGAGACACAGAAAGGAGAGACACTGAGAGACAGAGAGAGAGAAAGCACAAAAGAGGAGGGTAGGAGAGTAGATAGAGAGACAGGAGGGGTGTAAGATGCATGAGAAGGGGACAGGAGAAAAGAGAAGGAAGGCAGTTCAGAGCTCATTTCTGCAACAGCACGGAGCCAATTGTGAAGGGCTATGAACCCTGATGGTCCCACGCACACAGAATGCTACAAAAGGAAATACCAGAGCTGGGGCAGCGAGGACAGAGGGGTGACACATGGCACTCACGGAGAACAAGGCTCCATTTTTGGAGTAATAACAATAAAATCACAACTCTGATTGTACTAAGTGCCACAAAGGTGCTCTTTAAATATGTGCTTTATATGATTATATGACTATGGGTTTCTTGACTGTATTTTTGTTTGTTTTATCATTTGCTTGCTTGTCTGCTTGTTTTTTGCCTTTTTGAGGCAGACCCTCAGGTAATCCAGTCTGATCTGTAATTCATAGTGGAGACTGACCTTGAACTCCTGATCCTTCTACCTCTACTCCCTAAGTGTTCCAATGACACATCTGTGCCACCATAATACAGCCCCCCTCCCTCCTCTTCTTTCCCCTCCTCCCTTTCTTCCCCCTCCTCTGATATTTCATTCCAGTAGTTGAATCCAGGGTCTTAGACAAGGTAAGCACACACTCTACCATTGAGCCACACTTCAACCTCATGGATTGTATATTTTTTATTTTATTTTTTTATTTTTTGGTTTTTCAAGACAGAATTTCTCTGTATAGCCTTGGCTGTCCTACAACTCACTCTGTAGACCAGGCTGGCCTTGAACTCACAGAGATCTGCCTGCCTCTGTCTCCCAAGTGCTTGGATTTAAAAGTGTGTGCCACCACCATCCATCCCATAAATTATATCTTAATAAAGCTTTTTTTTTTAAGTCATAAGCCATAAGTGTGCCTCTAACACTAATATTCTAAGAATAGAAGGAATCCTGCTCTGGGAAGTTCAGACATCCTCCCGGGCACCCTGAGACTGATGGACACAGCAGGAGAGCCACTTCCCTTCATCCCAAATGTTACACCAGCCTCCTAGTTCCCCTGTAGTGATGCAGAATGAAAACGCACATTCAAGAGAAAATCCAAAGAATGCACTGCCAGGTGTGATGAAATCCCAGCTTCAGAGATGCTGAGGCAGGAGGATCACCAGTTTGGGGTCAGCGTGAGGATCACTGTGGGGAAATACCTATGGATATATTTAACAGAAAAAAAGGCAGGCTGGGGGAGTGCAGGACCCTGGAGAGATGGCCCAGCAGTTAAGAGCACTGGCTACCGTTCCAGAGAACCCAGGTTCAATTCCCAGAATTCACATGGCAGCTCACGACTGTCTGTAACTCCAGTTCCAGGGGATCTGACACCCTCACAGAGATATGCATGCAGGCAAAACACCAATGCACATAAAACAAAAAGGTTTTTAAAATTCTTTTAAAAGGCAGGATGTCTGTCATAACTGGTGTACAGAAATAACAGGATGGTTGAAATACATATCTATACTTAAATGCATTTGAGATAAAGCAGAAGACCCAGTCCTGAGCACTATATGGGACTGCCAGGTTAAGAAGCTAGCAAACATGAGCAGCAACGGGTGTTACTGGGCTCTCAGAGGCTAGGAATGCTCATCTCTGTGCAGAACTGAGGCTCATCTTTCTGTTCTCCACTCCTACCTATTTTCTTTCTTTTTTTTCCTCTCTTTTCTTTGCACGTCAACCTCCTTTCTTCCTGGGTTAAAGGGTCCCTGAACCCCATCACTGCTGACTCTTGGGGGCAGCTGTGCTTTGTGCTGTGGGTCTGCCCTGTGGGTGTTTTAACAGTAGCCCTGATGTTCACCCACTGCATCTACCAAGGTGCACCGACAGGTATGTCTCTAGGCACTGGCAACCGTTACTTATGGGGAAAAAAAAATCCCAAGCTGAGGACCACTACCTTAAAAACTTAGATTTCTTTTCTTTTTTCTTATTTTCTTTTTCATTTGCAGAGCTAGGGACAGATCCTAGGGCCTCCCACATGCTAGTAGAGTGTTCTACCACCTAGGGACACCTTAATCCTAATATGCATATTATATGTTCAAACTGAAGGACAACACATACATATTCACTTCATTATTGTGCAAAGCATACCTATATACTATATACTTTTTTAAATTTAGTGCTATGCTTTATAATGTAAAAAATTAGGGAGTGATAGTTTTGTTCTGTTGTTGTTTGCCTTCTGTCACTTAGCCCAGCTATCTTCAAATTCCCTCTATAGCTGCACCTGACCTTGAACTCTTGACCCCCAGGCCTCCATGTCTCCAGTGTGGCTTTATAGGTGTGTACCATACCACACATGACAAAATGTAAAACTATTTTTTTTTTTTAATTTTAGGACTCACAGACCTTTTGGTTCAACAATATACATCAAAAGAAACATGTTAAGTGTCACTCCTGGGGTGTCACCACCCTGAGTATGGCTGAGCGTGACTTGTGAGAGTGTACACGCCACAGCTCATGTGTGGAGGTCTCAGGACAACTTTGTGGGGCTGCTTCTCCTCTTCCACTTTTATGTAGGTTCCCCGGATTGAACTCAGTCCATAGCCTTGATATTGAGAGCCTTTACCCACTGAGCAATCCTGCCAGCCTCCAGTAATGCAAAAAGCTAAAATGTATTACTGAAGTCAGGCATGGTGACACATTCCCATAATCCCAGCACTCCAGAGGTGTCAGTAGGAAAACCAGAAATTCAAGGTCATTCTTAGCTATGAAATGAGTTCTAGGCCACCCTGGGCTGCATGAGACCATGTCTTAAAAAAATAAAAAGCAAACAATAATAGCAATGGAACACACACACACACACACACACACATTCTTTTAAGAAATTAAGTGATGGCAGGTGAATCTCTGTGAGTTCAAGGCCAGCCTGGTCTTCAAAGACAGTTCCAGGACAGTCTCCAAACCTACAGAGAAACCCTGTCTCAAACAAACAAACAAACAAAGAAAAGGAAAAAAGAAAAAGAAAGAAAGACAAAGAAATTAAGTGACAAGTGACAAGTTACACTGACTTAAACTGTAAGACTAAGAATGACAGCTGTTAACCATGTCCTTTTGACCTACAAGAATAGGGGGGGAGGGGAGTTGCTCAGTTGGGATAGTGCTTTATTAGGTTTCATCTCCAGCACCACATAAACCAAGTCTGTAATCCCAGAATTCCAAAGTGGAAATGGGAGGATCAGTAGTTCAAGGGCATCCTTGTCTAAATAGCAAGCATCTGGCTAGCCTGGGCTACATGAGTCCCTATCAATACAGATGAGGGGAAAAAACATCAAAGCATGATGGTTCAAATCTGTAATCCCACACTCTGAAGGCTGAAAAAAGAGGATGACAAGTTCTAAGACAACCTGTGCTACCTAAGGAAACCATTCATGTCTCAAAAGACCAAAACAATCCCCTTGGATATGGTTCAGTGGTAGCTTGCTTGCCTAGCAGGCACAAGTCCCTAGAATAAGTTCCCTCACTGCAATAAATAAGTAGACAGACATACAGACAGTCAAACACCGGGTGAACACCTTTAATCCCAGCATTTGGAAGGCAGAGGCAGATGGATCTGCATAAGAAGTTCCAGGGCAGTCAGGGCTACACAGTGTGCCTGTCTCAAACAGTAAGAACGAATGGAACATAACCCACGGAATGACAACAACACTAGGGTAGGAAGGAGCCTTCTTGACACTACTTTTATTCTCATAACTGTATAACGGGGCTATAATTGTCACCTGCAGTTTCAGGGAAGTTAAGAGCGCGGCCCCAGATACCACAAGTTGCGAAGTGATGAGACTGGAACAGTCCGGGCAGCAGTGCAGCTGCGCAGGCAACCTGTCCCTGGAGGCTACAGCTCCGCGGTCAAGACACAAACAGGAAAACACTCCAAGCGGCTACAGTGGGCGTCACCCAGAAACCTGAGTTCGAATTCCACCCATCCTTCCATTTAGCCAGCCCAGGCTTTGGGCAAACTCATAGACAGCAACGTTCTAAATAGGTACCCCCCCCCCCCACCTTCCCCGCCTCGGGCGCAGAATCTGATCGCGGGTCCCGGCCGAAAGTAGGCGGTGTCGAACTCACCGAACTGCATCCAGTCCCATTCGCTGAGCGTGTCGATGTTGCGGCACAGGTCATCCAGCACCCAGGACGGCAGCTGGTAGATGTAGCAAGCCATGGTGTCTACGCGGCAACCGAGCCCGCGACGACTGAGCCACGGTGAGAAGCGGAGGGCCAGGGCTTCTCTAGTGAGGGGAGGCGCTGCCCGCAGACGCTCTGGGCAGGCAGGCGAGCGAGCGCCCCCAGGTGACCAAGTTCGGCAGCACGCTCCAGCCAGCCCATGGCCGAGAGCGAACAAGCCAGCGCCGCCTAGTGGCTGCATTCGGTAGCAGATGCCACCGGACCCCTCAACCGAGGCGGTCCCTGAGGCTGACCAACTCTACCTCTTTGGCAACCGGAATGCATTCACCTACAAGGTGTTGGTGAGGCTAAGGCGAAGAGAATCCAGAGATTTTTTTTTTTTCTGGGCGTTGGTGGCGCACACCTTTTAATTCTAGCACTCTGGAGGCAGAGGCAAGTGGGTCTCTGTGGGTTCGAGGCCAGCCTGGTTTATACAGCAAGTTAGTTCCAGGACAGGCTCCAAAACAATACAGAGAAACCTTGTCTCTAAAAACAAACAAAAGAAAGTCCAGAGATTTTGCCTTCAGTGTTGGGAGAAGGAATGAATTACATAATGTGATAAACAATTTGGAAATAAATGCACAGGGCATGGTGCCACACACCTGTCACCATTCTCAGGTGTCTGAGGCTGGCTAACTGTCACAAGTTCAAGGCCAGTCTGGAAACACACACTGAGTTTCAGGGCAGGCAATTTGATCTACAAAATGAGACCATATCTTAAAAATAGTTTTTAATTGAAAAGTAAGCTGGGCACTGGTGGCTGGGCCTTTAATCCTAGCACTTCCAAGGCAGAAGCAGGTGAGTTGAGGCCAGCCTAGTTTACAGAGCGAGTTCTAACAACCTACATGGCAGTTCACAATCGTTTGTATCTCCAGTTCCAAGGAATCCAATGCCCTCTTCTGTCATCCTTGGGCACTAGGCACACACATGATGCACACATATTCAAGACACTTGTACACACAAAATAAAATAGAAAAAAATTAAGTTCATTTTAAATTTATTTATTTGCTTCTTGAGATAGTTTCTCTGTGTAGTCCTTGTCCTGGCACTTACCCTATAGACCAGGCTGTCCTGGAATTCAGAGGCCTGCCTGGCACTGCCTTCTGGTGATGGGATGAAAGGCATGTGGCACCATGCTAATCTTTAGTTTATTGTTTTGAATCTTATTTCTCTGCCACACTAGAAATCAAGACCAGGCCTTTGGCATGCTAAGCAAGTATTCTATTGATCAGTATATCTTCCTAAGTTCCCATAACTAGGTCTTGTAGTAAAAGAGAGCCCATCTCACATGTGATAGATCCTACCCATCCCCTTCCAGGAAGATTATGTCACTGCATACTCTCCAGTCTGTCAAGCATGATGCCCATGGGCCCTCTTCACAGCTCACTCAGGCACAAAACTTGTGCACTTTCCCAATCCAAGTAAAACGTTATGGACTAGTATATACATGTGGCTTTTGATCAAAGCATTCACAGTTCACCAGTGTCTAAAAAGAGGGGGTGACAGGACAGATGACTCAGAGGTCAATCCTCAGCACCCACAAGGAAGCTCACAACTGTCTGTAACTCCAGTTCCAGAGGATCCAACACTCTCACACAGACGAACATGCAGGTAGAACATCAATGCATGTAAAATAAAAATAAAAATATAAATAAAAAACCAAAATTGATACAACTGATGTTCTAATGTTAACCCAAAACTAAAAAAAACAATCAAACAAAATTGTGTGTTTAAAGTTGAAGAATTGGGACTGACAAACATGCATCCCAGGCTTGGCTTGATGGAACACACGTGTAGTCCCAGGTACCTGGAAGGCTGAGATAGGAGGATTGAAAGCTTGAAGCTATCAGGGAAACTCTGCAAGATCCTGCCTCAAAATGAAGTAAGGTAAGGCTAAGACTGTAGCCCATTTGACACATCAGCACTTGCCTAGCACGACCAACACCTTGGGACTCAAACCCCAGGAGCTACACACACACACAGATTTTTTAAAAAATACATTAAAAGCCAAGACCCTGCTAAAGAATGCCCCTCCCTTACATGTGAGCTACTAAGGGACATTCCCTCCCAGATAAAACTCTCCTGCACTTACCATAAAGTGTTCCTTATGGCTTCACTGGGCCTGAGTAATCTGAACTGTTTGTTTGTTGTTTTGACAGTGTTTGTCTGTGCAGCTTTGGCTGTTGTGGAACTTGCTCTGTAGTGGTCTTGAACTCACACTGATCTGCCTGCCTCTGCCTCTGCCTCTGCCTCTTGAGTGTGGGATCGATCTGATCTTAGAAACATCTATGGGGTCAGCTTCCAGGCCTATCTTAACTTTTCCTACTTGGAAGTTTCCTGCCTTCCACTTAATACCTATATGCTGCTGAGGATTGGCTTCTAATTTAGGAATTAGTTTTTTTTTTTTTTTTTATAATTCAGTGCTATTGCTCAGTCTTTTTTGATGATCACCTTAAACCTCATCTAATTTTTCTCTGCTCTGCTGTCTTAGTCTTAGGGTTTCTATTGCTAATAAACACCATGGCCAAAAGCGACCTGGTGAGGAAAGGATTTATTATTTCAGCTAACAGAACCACATCACAATCCTGAGAGAAGGTGGGACAGGATCCTAGCGGCAGGAACTGAAACAGAAATTGTGAAGAGATGCTTACCAATGTGCTCAGCCTGATTTATTACAGTACCCAGTGCCAGTACACAGAGCCTGGGCTGGCTCTGTCTGCAATGAGCCTAGCCCTCTCACATCAATCATCAATTTAAAACCTGCCCTGCAGGTGCTGAAGAGATGGCTCAGAGGTTAAGGGCACCATTGCTCTCCCAGAGGAACAGGGTTCAATTCCCAGCACCCATATGGCAGCTCACAACTGTATAACTCCAGTTTCAGGGGATGTGACACTTTCACACCAATGCACACAAAATAAAGTTTTAAAAAATGCCCTGCATCCGGGCGGTGGTGGCTCACTCCTTTATCCCAGCACTGGGGAGACAGAGGCATGCAGATCTCTACAAGAGCTAGTTCCAGGACAGCCTCCAAAACCACAGAAAAACCCTGTCTCAAAAGACAAAACAAACAAAAAAAAAAAAAGAAAGAAAGAAAGAAAGAAAGAAAGAAAGAAAGCCTTGCTGAACAATCCTATGGAGGCATTTGCTGATTAAGATTCCTTCTTCCCATGTGATTCTACCTTTGTGTAAGTTGACATATAAACCAACCAGCAGCCTGGCAAGTGGATCTCTTTGTGTTCAAGGCTAGTCTGGTCTATAAGGCAAGTTATAGGTCAGCTAGGACTATTACAGAGAAACTGTCTCAAAAAACAAAAACAAAAAAATAAAACCAGTCAGCATATATGCCAATGAACTATCAAGTATGGTGTGGGCTGAAGCAGGCATGGAGTTTCAGTGACTGAGAGAGAGAGAGGGGGAGGGAAGGAAGGAGGGAGAGAGGAAGGGGGGGAAAGAGAGGGAGGGAGAGAGGGAGGGAGGGAGAGGGGTGCTGGGATCAAACCCAGGGCCTCTGACATGATAGGTAAGTCAGATCTCTGTGAGTTGAGGCCAACCTGGTCTACAGAGTGAGTTCCAGGACAGCCAGGAATGCAAAGAAACACTGTCTCAAAATCAAAACAAAACAAAAAACCAGACTCAGCTTAGCCTGGACTCTGTGACAGAGGGTATCCTCCACCTCCTGCTCCAAATGCTCAGTGGATCCCAGACTTCTGGGATCACGAGAGTAGGCCACCCACCTACCTGAATATCTCACCATCCTCAGGGTTTAAATGCTTTTGCAGAGATACTTCATTTTTATAAGGGAAATGATGATAGAAGGATCAATGTTAAATTAAAAAAACAAAAACAGAAGGACCTAAGGCTGGACATGAGACTGTAAAGGCAACCGAGACCTTGCTTCTTGCCCTACCCCTCACCATTAAGCAAACATCTCAGCCCCCACAGGCAGAACCCTGCTCAAAGAAATACAACACATCTGCTTCTTTTACTTAGCACCGTTTATTGTACTAAAGGTCAGCTTTTTCAGAAAACTCAAGGTAGAAAACATCCAAGTCTGAAGAACACATTTGCAGGATGCCAAAGGAAGGGCACATGTGACTTGTGCCTCGGAGAACAGTGTTCAAACTTCCACTTTAACAAAACAAACATAAGATCTTTTGGAGACAAAGGCAGGTTAAAAAAATAATAAAACAGTGTTTCATGTCTTCCGCATCCTCTACACTGGTTCACGGAATGCTGTGGGCTGAGGAGAGGCTCAGAAAGGGTGGTGGGAAACATTTGCTGATCTTAGAGCATCAGACTGCACTGGAGTAGACCAGGATGCTGACAAACACTCCAACAGTCATCTTCAAAGGAAGAGCACAGCACACAGGAGTTTACACAGTGCTTACAGTAACACAGGGAACAGTTACACAGGAAGTGAAATGAAGGCCAGGCATGCTAATTAATGCACATGCCTTTAATCCCAGCACCTTAGGTGATGGGTGATCTGTGCATTGGAGGCTAGCCTGGCCTACAAATCAAGTGCCAGGACAACCAGGACCACACAGAGAAACCCTGCTACTGTACATACCCTGTGATCTCAACCGTGACAAACTGCTTCAACCAATCAAAGTATGCCCTACAAAGAGAATCCTTTATAGTGGTTCATGAAGCTGAGTGCACAATGGTTTTTCTTCTTCCTTCCAGTTGACTGTTTTCTGGTGTGTGCATTCATACCTAACCTTCTCTAATTTTTATCTACTAGAGGAATTAAAAACAAAAATTATGTCTTACAAAAATGTCAGACAGAAGTAATGAATATGAATATTTGAATATGTAACAAAGGATGTTACCATCCATATAAAACTATTGTGTGCTTTGTGTCACTTTGTGACCCATTGTTGGGAGGGTGTAGCTGAGTGGAACTTCAAAAACAGTCTCCCTCCTCTCTGCCCACCCGACTCTCAAATCAAAGTGTTAACAGGCCCTGCTAACAGAATATACAGAGCCCAACTGGAATGCCAGGAGTTGACAGAAAGCAACAGAAATTCCCATTCCTGGCAGCAGCTTACTCACAGACAGAAGATTAAACACAGGACTATTCTTTTCTACAGTCTGTGTCGATGTTAAGTCACAAAACACTCCTGACAGTGACTATGAAAAGCCCACCTGGTTCAAAGAGTGCCAGAATGGAGGAGTTCAAGGCCATACAGGGCTTCAGTATAAGGCCCTGACTGTCTCAAAATGACAGAAGGGCAGAGCAGGCGATGGTGCAGACATGCGCTCCCAAGCTCAAGACTAGTACCACCTACTGAGTAACTGAGGCTAGCCTAGGCTACAAGAAACACTGTCTCAAAATAAAACAACAACAACAACAACACCACAAAGGTAGAAAGTGCTGAGACATGGAAAATTAGAAAAAGTTCTTTCAGCTGGGCAGCAGTGGTGCACGCTTTTAATCCCAGCACTAGGGAGGCAGAGGCAGGTGGATCTCTGTGAGTTCGAGACCAGCCTGGTCTACAAGAGCTAGTTCCAGGACAGGCTCCAAAGGCACACAGAGAAACCCTGCCTGAAGGGTGGGGAGTAGGTTCTTTCTAAACACAGGACACTAAGCTGCTCCTTTACTTGTACCCTTACGGCCTTTCTCAGACAAAAAGACAGACCCTCCAAAGTCTTCCATCATGCAGCTGATGGTCTGTTCAACCAACATTCCAGGCTGAAGACTCCTGCACATTAGGCACTTGGCCTCAAAACATCCGTCCCTGTCCTGGGGCCTTCTCAGCCTTCCCGAAGCAGGAGGTGGGTGCCCACTGTTCAAGTACTGCTGCATTTTCCAAATTAAAGGATGCAGTGCAACCCCAGCTGGAGAGCTTACACAGACACCCTTACACAGAAAGGAAGCAAGCTGAAAACCCTTCTGATGAGTGCTTCTACAAAGGGCAGACTCGGTGGCATTTTGGGATGTTTATCCTTAAGCACCACAAAGCCCAGCAATGTCAGTTAACATTCTTTTACACAATGGAGTACACTTTACTCCGAGAATGAATGAAACATTGTAAAATGGAAAGAAAGTGATCTGTCCTATGTGCAGATTAAGACTCAGAACCATCAAAGCTGGAATTCAGGATCACTAATCTCAATGGACTCCCTCAGGCTCCTCTGCCAGGGGCTGATTTTCAAAGTGTTCTTGGGTCAGCCGCTGTATGTCCTTCCGCACATTTGGGTGGTCTTCCAAATCTTCATAGAGCGACCTGACGATGTCCAGTCTCCTGTAGTTCTCAGGTTTGACCAGGCTTCGTACAACCTGCAGGCACCGCTCTTTCAGAGTATAAACTGCAAGGATAGAAAACCAACCAACAATTACGTTTACCTTGTGAATCACACTGTAGGGTAAACTGAAACGTGGAACCCGTGTGATGGTCACTTCAGGTCTCACAGCACTCACAACTGGATCATGAAAGTGGCCTGAGCTTTTTTTCAACTAACCAAATGTGAAGTGACCCTGGTAACTCAGGGCCTAAGCCTTAAGCAGGTCCAGCAATATCTGTTTGTCCATTCCTAGGAGCTCTAGGTTACCCTGCTGAAGAGGGACAAGGTCTTAAAATGTCATTTAAGAGGCCCAGCTTTAGGCAACTATCAACAGGAGACTGCTGCATCAGGTCCTAACAGTAAGCAAAATAACCAGCCAGACTGGAGATTTTACAAATATAATGAATGGTCTTGTTAGTTTGGGAGTGCACGTCACATGGCAACAGATAACCAAGACAGTATGTACCTGGATGTAGGGGAACCACTGTTATTTGAACTCACAGGAGGGTGAGACAGAGTGGCTCATACATGTAACACAGCACTTGGGAGGCTGGGACAAGATCTCTCTAAATTCAAGGCTAGCCTGTTCTACAAAATACATTAAGTAAGTCCCAGGTGAGCCAGGGTAATTAAAGTGAGACCTTGTCTCAAAAAGTAAACAAAATTAAGATAACATAATAAATTAGGCATGATGGTACAAGCCTATAATCCTAGCACTCCTGAGAAACAGACAGAAAAAAAATGGTGGAAGTTTGGTCTGCATATAGAGTTTCAGTTCCGCCAGGGATACAACACCAAAGCCTTTCCCGACAGAGCAAGTATACACCTGTTATCCAAGCACTCAGGAGGCAGACAGGTGGATCTCTGTAAGTACCAAGATGGCTGTGGCTACAGTGAAACATTGCCTCTGGGGGAAAAACAGGGAGGGGAGGCCAGGGAGACAGTTTAGTTGGTAAAGTGCTCATTGTGCAAGCAAAAACCTCATAAAATCCAGGAATGGTGGTACATGCTTACAATTCCAGTGCTGGGGCAGCAGAAAAGTGGATACCTGGGGCTCCCTGGTCAGCACCTCTAGCCTAACCAGTGAGTCTCAGGACACTCAAAGTCCCTGTCTCAAAAATTAAGGTAGACAATTGGAGGAATAACATCTGAGGTTGACCCCTGCCTTCTACACCCATAATGTAGGATAAACCTGCACAAGCACACTCACAATAGACTAATAGGAGATCTAGCTCAGCTGGAAGAGTGCACAAATCTCCAAGTTTAATCCCCACTGTCACATAAAATGAGGCATGGTAGTATATGCCTGTGATTCCGCAGGAAGATTAGGGGTTCGAAGTCATTCTCATCCTGAGCTTGAGGTCAGCAGCCTGGTAAATATGAGATATTCTCATTCTCTCTCTCAAAAAAAAAAAAAAAAAAAAAAAAAAAGCCAAAATGACAGTAAAAACAATAAAAGTAAAATAAAGTCACCAGGGAACTCATTGCCATATATGGCAAAATTTAACTCCTCAAGTCCCTTTTCTGATTATACTCTTTTTTTGTTTGATACTTGCCCTGAGTAAGGATTTTACCATCTAGCTCTAGCTATCCTGGATCTCTCTTATGTAGGCCAGGTTGGCTGGAACTGAGATCTATCTGCCTCTCAAGTGCTGGAAGTAAGGGCATGACACTATACCCAGCCCTAGCATTCTTTTTACTTTCCACTTACAGGCACGGTCTCATAAGTTGTTCAGACTGACCTTAAATTTGCTCTGTAGGCTAGTCTTGAACTTGTGTAAATTTGCTCTGTAGGCTAGTCTTGAACTTGTGATCCCCTTGCCCCAGCCTCCTGAGTAGCTGGGATCACAGGGCTCTATCTTACTCTCCCTTTGTTCTGGGATTCCAGGGCACAAATCTGTAAGACCAAGGAATCAAAGGGTATCACAATCTTACAAGGAGACACCTTGATTTAGCCAACTTCTTAGGAGCCCAAAGTGCTTCTGAGACACATCTTTATTCAACACAGGACAGAGAAATAAAATACTTCCATTTCATTCATGGTAGAGGATAATATAAAAACGTTATAGATATCAGCCAGGCATGGTGGTATGTTTGATCCCAGGGCAAAGGCAGGCGTGAGTTAGAGGCCAGCCTGGTCTATAAAGCAAGTTCCAGGACATCCAAGACTGTTAAACAGAGAAACCCTGTCATTCTGGGCATTGGTGGCGCACGCCGTTAGTTCCAGCATTTGGGAGGCAGAGGCAGGTGAATCTCTATGAGTTCAAGGCCAGCCTGGTCTATCGAGCTAGGTCTAGGACAGGCTCCAAAGCAGAGAAACCCTGTCTCGAAAAACCAACCCCCACACCCAAAAAGGCTAGATACCCGCCTACCTCCAGCACACTTCAGTGACCTATCTTCTCTTTACAATGCTCACCCATACCTTTTTCAAAGACTGAGCCCATGTGGTGACTGAGACCTGTAATCCCAGCACTTGAGAAGCTGAGGCAGGAAGATTTCTTTAAATTCAAAGTCAGTATGAGCTACTTAGTTCCAGGACAGCCTGGGTCAGAAAGCTAGATCCTATTTCAAAAGAAGAAAAAATGTTAAGATTGAATATCAACCTGGCAGTGTGATGTTGGCAAAAATAGGCTGTCCATCCACATTGAGGGATGGCACAAACAGTTCTGTTTGGTTAACCAGAAGTCCATCATGGGTCCCCGCATCCCTGAAGAGCCAAAGATGACCTGTCAACACAAGCAGAGAATGTTAAGTCACACTGGTCTGAGTAAGTCACCTGTTTATTACCCCATGTCATATGAAACACTTGTCTCTTGCTCTGCTTACTGTTCTAACAAAGCCCTTCTAAAAGAGGAGCATGACAACAGCACTTCTCCTGAATGATCCTTTACTCATGAGAAAGCAGGATGAAGAGAGATGACATGCTGCAGGGAAAAGACAGAAAGCAGAAAGTACACGCCTGTGCTCTGCAACCATGGTGGGAAAGTACATCTAGGTCAAGGAAGCGCTGGCAATCTCACCACATATTTCAAGATGTGAGAGGCCACTGGGTCCCCAGCCCAGGAGATGTAAAAGTGGAGCACTGACTTTAGGAGG
The DNA here is from genome assembly GCA_030556225.1 of Cricetiscus sungorus. NCBI lineage: Eukaryota > Metazoa > Chordata > Mammalia > Rodentia > Cricetidae > Cricetiscus > Cricetiscus sungorus. The sequence continues at coordinate 25,415,929 of JANBXA010000735.1, read as the reverse complement.
CTATAGAAGGGGTCGGGTGGTGATGGTACACACCTTTAATCCCAGTGCTAGGAAGGCAGAGGCAGGCAGCAGATCTCTGTGAGTTTGATGCCAGCCTGGTCTACAGAGGAAGTTCCAAGACAGCCAGCGCTACAAAAGGAATCCCTGTCTCCAACCAAAAGGCCATAGAAAGACTTGTGGGTAAGAACAGGCAAACTAACTTGAAAAGTAGACAAGGGCTTAACTCTGGGAGGAAAGGGGTTGAGTGAGAAGGGGAAGGAAGGATCTTCATGGTGATGGAAAGGTTCTCATTTCTAAGTTCACCTAGATATTGCTGCAATTGCCAAAACCTCTCAAAGCCCAGAAATCTCTGCACCTTGAAGTGTAGATTATACCTTCACTTTTAGAAAAAGAGTAGGTTCAGCATCAAAGGAAAGGAGACAAACCTCAGAAATAAGTTTGTCTGGGAGAATACAGCAATCTCATGACACAAACTTCCTTGAAGACTTAATGGGTGGTTTTTTTTTTTTTTTTTTTTTTTGCTAGGCACTGAATCCCAGGCCTCCCACCTGACAGGAAGTGCTTTACTACTAACTAGAAACCCAACTCAAACCCAAGAAAAACTTTCTTGAGACAGGGTCTCACTGTGTAGCTCAGGCTGGTCCCAAACTCATGGTAATCCTACTGCCTCAGCCTCATTAACACTTGCATCATAGATATGCACCATCACACCTGCCTTAATTCTTTTTATATAAAATTAGACACAGGACTGGAAATACTGCACAATGGAAGAGTACTTGCCTAGCCTGAGTGAGGGCCTAGGTTCAATTCCTAGCAGTAACCAATCCCCGCCCCCTCCCCAAAAAGTTAAAATCAGCCACAGATAAATCTTGTCTAACACAAAATTAAACAAGTAAAATAGTAGACTACAGAAATTGATTCCTGTTGTGTTCTTCCTCATCCAACATTATAAGTTTGGTATAAAAGATAGACTGCTACATGCAGAGGCCCTATTTCAAACAAAAAATAAACGAAACAAGTAGGGGCTGGGGAGATGATGGTTCAATGGCTAAGAGCACTTGTCATTCTTGTAGAGGACCAAGATTTGGTTTCCAGCATCCACACAGTGTCTAACAACCCTTTATAACTATAGTTTCTGGGGATCAGAGCCCCTCACCTGGCTTCTATAAGCACATCATATACATGACAGACACACCCCCCTTAAGGGAAACAAGGTAGACCAGAGCGTGACAGAATGCTTGCCTAGCATGTGAAAAGCCCTGGGTTCCATCACTAGCACTGAAAAAGCAAAAGTGCTACCTTCCAAACATCTAAGAAATTTCTTCTCTCCTCTATAGATCATAAAGATAATTTGAGAAGCATTAGTTTATTTCATCTTATCGTATGTTCTTAAACCAGGGTATCATGTAGCCCAGATTGGCTTGAACTCCTGATCATCCTGCCTCTATCCTGTTCTCCCATGTTGCTTCAAGTTTGTAGCACCATGCTCAACCACATGAGCCTATTAAATGTACCACGATCAGGAGAGAATGCCCTCAAGAGCCTCCCTGGATATATGGGGTATGAAAAGTAAATGGTTCTGTTCACATGTGAAAACCCAGGTCTCAAGAGGCTGAGACAAGAGGGCTGCTCCAGGTTTTTTGTTTGTGGTGTCTCAATGCTCTACCCCAAGACCACAACAACTCTTACAGTATTGGGGCTGGCTTACAGTTTCACAGGTTCAGTCCATTATCAGCACAGTAAGAAGCATGCTGGCGTCCAGACAGACATGATGCTGGAGAAGAAGCTCAGAGTTCTACATCCAGATCCACAGGCAGCAGGCAGAGGGAGTCTGGGCCTGTCTTGGGCTTCTAAAACCTCAAGCCCACAGCAGTGACAGACTTCCTCCAACAAGGCCACACCTCACTAATTCTTTCAAATAGAGCCACTCTCAAAGCATTCAAATACATGAGCCTATGATGGCCATTCCTATTCAAACCACCAGTTTGCTTGGTCAAAATTACGTTTCCTTTTTTCAAGTGATTGCAGGCATTTAGAACATCAGATCCCTGGAGCTGGAGTTAAAGGAACTTGTGAGCTGCCTCACACAGGTGCTGGGAACCAAACTCTGCCAACAGCAGTAGGAGCTGCGCTTAGTGACAAAGGTCTTTATTTTAATCCCAGTACTCAGAAGACAGAGGAAATCAGGTCTCTGAGTGAGACGCAAACCATCTACAATTCCACATCATACTAAGGCTGTCTTTGCTTCAGATGTAATCTTGCTGGGTAGGCATGAAATTCACTGCAATCTCCTGTCTTGGCCTCCCGAGCTTCACTTGCTCTTCATAACCATCTAGGCAGGGCCTTGATGGAACTTTTCACCACTGATTGTGGTACGGTTAATAATCATATGGTAAACCCGAAATCCAGGCATTCAGTGGTGGAGGCAGCAGGGTCAGGAATTCAACCCAATATCCCATATTCATCAGTCTTGGGCCAAGACTCCAGTCCGCATAGGCGACTCCCCCCCTCCCCACAACTGTCACCTCCCTCGGCTGGCTCTTTTTCTACTCACTTTCTTCTGGGAGGCGTGCTCCTTACCTGGACGCACCCGCACTCTGCCCACTCTTTCACAACCCTCTCAGCCCGGTTCCTATCGCAGCAATTATGACACGGGCTGGCTCTTGTCTGTTCATGCATTTGTGCCCCTCCAGGTTGTCACCACGAAGTCAAGGCTTCGGATGCAGAACCGGACCGGGAACTGGGGATACCGCGGCCGAAAGCACAGGTAGGGACCAGGTAATACCATTGGGTAGAAACAAAGTGCTCAGGGTTGGAAAGAACGCACCAGGCCTGTTACAGCACTTGCGGCCTTGCGCACGGTTCGTACCTCGGTAGCTGTGGATGCGGCGGCCGGTACCCGGTGGCAGCGTCGGGTATGGCTGAGGCTCGCCGTCGAAGTTCAGCCACAAGGGAAGCACGACCCGCGGGCTGCGGTTGCAGAAGATGACCTGAGAGGGTTCGCGCGAGTTCACCGAGCGCAGCACCGGCCGCGGCCGCTCCGCCTCCATCTCTCCAGGACCGGGCTGCCCTGCCGCCTCCTCTTGACTAGCAGCCTTCCGGGGCATTATTGGAACTGACCGCCTCCGCTCACGTAAGCTGGACGTGGGCGGCGCGTGCGTGTGGACTTACGCGCTCCGGGGCAGGCCTAGACGTGCTCGTCGGGCTTGAAACGCGGAAATGGCGGCCTAGAACTCTCAAGCTGGGGGGCGGGGCCGCAGGCGGAGGGGCGGGTAGTGGGCGGGGCTGGCTTTGTGGCTATAAATTCTGCTTCTAAGAGTTGGGTTTCTTGGGGTTTGTTCCTTCCGTTTGCTACTTTTTCTTAAAAGGTAGGGTATTACTCTGTAGCCCTGGAGCTCGCTGGTCTCGAATTCAAAAATCTTACCTGCTTCTGAGTCCCGAGCCCATGGACTAAAGCCGTTTGTTTTTTTGTTTTTTTTTTTTTTTGTGTAGACAGGATTTCCCTATAATGTCTGGAATTTGATGAAGAGACTACACTAATTTCGAAGAATGGGCCTCCAGCCTCTGCCTTTAAAGTGTTGGGGACTACAGGTATGAGCTACCACACCTGACCTGGCCATAGTTTTTTGAGTTTCCTTAAATTTCATTTCTTAAGATCTTCATGGGTTTGCCGGGCGATAGTGGCCCAAACCATTAATCCCAGCACTCAGGAGACAGTGGCAGGCAGATCTCTAAGATCTCTGTAGGCTAGCCTGATCTACAGAACTAGTTCCAGAAACCTGTCTCAAAAAAACAAACAAAAATATCTCCATGGGTTTGTCATAGTCCCCCCCACCCCCGCCATTATTTAAAGTTTTTCTTACTGAAGTTTGTTTTCTACTACAAATTTTAAAATGTCTGGCAGAATACCAAAACAAAACAAAACAAAACAAAACAAAAAAACCCAACCAAACAAAAAGCAACTTTTTCCCATCAGTTTAGAATTCTAAGAATATGGTACTGCCAGTTTTTCTTTTTGAAAGTGGATTTTTTTTTTTGGCTGTTGTTATTTTCTTTTTTGGAGCCTGTCCTGGAACTAACTCTGTAGGAACAGGCTGGCCTCAAACTCAGAGATTCACCTGCTTCTGCCTCCAAGTGTTGGGATCAAAGGTGTGCACCACCAATGCCTGGCTCCTTTCAAAAGTTCTTATGCACATGAATATAATTTTTAAATATTTTGTCATTTTCTTTTTGAGACTAATTGCACAGCACCCAATTGGCTTAGAGCTCAATATATAACCCAGGCTGGCCTCAAATTAGTGGCAGTCTTCCTGCCTCTGCTTCACAAGCGATGGTATTATAGTTATGTGAAACCATGCCTGGTTCTAAGAATTAGTATATAACTATTATCAATGGACATTCGCTACCATTTTGCATAGACATTTATGGCGGAAGTCAATGTCAAGAAAAATAGCAGGGATTGTATTCCATTCACTGTCTATATTAGAGGCTGGCTGATCCAAAGACAACTGAAATTCAACCTTTCTTCCAAATCACCTGAATGCCTGTTGACAGATGGCAAGTGTCACAGTTGGAATCTTACCTGGCTCTTATTTCAGATTCTTTGATGAGCTTCTTTTTTTTTTTTTTTTTTTTAATTTAGTGCAAGTGTTTTGCACACTTGAGCATGTGCATGTGTGTGTTCATCAAGGTACAGGCTAACAAGGGGGTGGAGAGTGGGGGTGGAACTTCTGCTAGGATTAAAGGCTTTCTGTATGAAAGGCTCTGACTACACTGCCTACACCAACATCAGCATTTTGTTCAAGTATTAACATCATAAAAGTGTGGACTAAGTGTTCATGGTCCAGCACACACCTACTGAACAAATACCATGTTATTATTATAAACACCATCTCTACTTTCAGAATGCTGAAAGTACATAGGACAACATGGAGTGGTGTGATGCTGGTCACAAAGAATGTGAAAGGTGACTGGATGAGCCATAAAGATAAATAAACAGGATCTCTTCAATCTATTTAGGCTGCTGTAATAAAATAATTTTGACTGGGTAATCACCATGAGCAATATTAATCTATTGCTCACACTTTGACAAGGCTTGGGCAGTTGAAAATGCATTATCATGGGCTGGAGAAATGTCTAGTGGTTAAGAGTGGATACTGTTCTGAGGACCCTAGTTCAGTTCTCAGTCCCCAGATTAGATGGCACACAATTAATTGCCTGTCACTCCAGGTCTGGAGAATTATGTCATCCTCTGGCCTCCACAGACATGTGCACAGCCCCTTCCACCAGACACAAACAAACATACATGATTTAAAAATAAAAGTAGGGCTGGAGAGTTGGCTCCTCAGTTAAGAGCATTGGCTGCTCTTGCAGAAGACTCTGGTTTGATTCCCAGCACCCACATGGCATCACATAACCATATGGAACCATCTCAGGAGATCTGATACTTTTGTGGCACCAGGCACACAGGTGGCACACATATGTATCTGTAGGCAAAGCATATATATGAGATAGTAAAATAGGGCTGGAGTGATGGCTCAGTGGATAAGAACACTGGCTGCTCTTCCAGAGGTCCTGAGTTCAATTCTCAGCAACCACATGGTTGCTCATAACTATCCGTAATGAGATCTGGCCCTCTTCTGGCCTGCAGGTTACATGCAAACAGAACACTGTGTATATATAATAAACAAATCTTTTAAAAAAGATATTAAAATTAATAAAGACTAGAGAGATGGCTCAGCGGTTAACACTTACTGCTCTTTCAGAGGGAGAGGTCAGCTCCCAGCACTTACATCAAGTAACTCATAAGTGCCTCTAACTTCAGCTTCAGGGGATCTGACACTCTTCTGGACTCTGCAGGTACCCCCCCCCCACACACACACACAAACGTCAAAATAAAAGGGTGGAGAGCAAATAAAGAAGATACCTGATGACATCAACATCTGGCACCTGTATATATGTACCTCCAAACACATGCACAACCCCAGATATACCACCCCAATAAAACAATGAAGCGATCCCCTGAAGACACAAACTGCTGTTTTTAAATTTTTCTACAGTCACAGATAGAAACTCTTGCCTCATCACATACACCTGAGCACCGGCGTTCAACCTGGAATGACCCGGTGGGAGGAGAGAACGGACTATGACTCTTGAAGATTGTCTTCTGACCTCCATACACACACCATGGGATGCACCCACCCTCCCTCCCCTCCCACCCCCACAAAACTTTGTAGATGGCAACAGGCCCCCATGCTCACAGATAAACATTGGAGAAACAGGAATGTTAACCATGCATGGGTGTCTTCTCAGAGGAGGAGATAAATGCCTGTTTTTCACTCAGAAAGCTGGGAGTGAATGTTGTTAATGACCTGATGGCCTTTGCTATCTGTAGAGCAGTCATTCTCCACCTAGGGGTCAAAATGACCCCTTCACAGGAGTTGCTTAAGCCCACAGGAAAATAGAGATATTTACATTGCTTTTTTTTTTTTTTCTTTTGGCTTTTTTCAAGACAGGATTTCTCTGTATTGCTTTGGAGCCTGTCCTGGAACTTAGCTCTGTGGCCTTGAACTCACTCTGCTGGGCCTGCCTCTGCCTCACGAGTGCTGGGACTAAAAGCCTGTACCACCAATGCCCGGCTACATTATGATTCCTAAGAGTAGAAACACTACAGTTGTGGAGTAACAACGAAAACAGTTTTATGGTTAGGGGTCACCACTACAAGAGGGACTGCATTAAAGGACTGCAGCGGTGGAAGAGGGAGACCTCACCTGAATGCCCCAGAACATTTACTCCAGACTCTCCTTCCCTAGGCCTTTATCTCTAGATTCCTCAGTCAATAGAACCCATCCTTAGGGGAGACATCACATGTTCTTTATGGCCAGAGAGCACACCAGACCCCAGGTCCTTCAGCTACAGAACCCATCTTCATGGTAGAGGTCACATGTACTTTGGACTGAGTTTCCAAGTAAGTATGCCTCCTTGTGCACTGGGGATATTATATTATACCAGGAAGCTTTTCCCCCAAATTATACTGTTTAATATGCTTACAATTAGAAGGGTGGTGGTGGTGCATACCTTAATCCCAGCACAAATGTAGAGGCAGGAGGATTTCTGTGAGTTCAAGGCTGGTCTGGTCTACAAAGCAATTTGTAAGACAGCCAGGGCTACCCAGAAATACTATTTCCAAAAATAAACAAGCAAACAAACAAAAATGCCTTTTTAAAAAAGATAAAGCACACTGGGCAGTGGTGGTGAACGCCTTTAGTTCCAGCACTGGGGAGGCAGAAACAGGTGGATCTCTGTGAGGCCAGCCAGGTTTACAGAGCAAGTTCCAGGACAGGCTCCAAAGGTACAGAGAAATGCTGTAAAAAAACAAAAAACAAAAAAAAACAAAACAAAACAAAAAAAAAAACAAAAAATAAATCCAAACAAAAAAGATAACACACTGAGTATTCATGTATGACCTCAAGGGGGCTTTTTCTTGCCCAAATAGCCCATCACTTTGCCCTCTTACTATCTTGGCATGCACAAGTACCTACACACAGTAGGAGCCACTGGCTATTACACCAACTGCAGAGCACCAGGTAACTAACACAGCTTTACAAGTGTTTCTTCATCCAGGGGGAAATGCTGTTAAAGGCACTCTACAATGAGCTCATACTAAATATTGGAAAGTGAGCTTACCCCATGAGGACATCGAGTGTCTCCATTATAAGACTCTATTTTTAAAGAAAAACACTGTATCAAGATCCCTTATGCAAAATGCCTGGAACCAGATGGGACCCAGATTTAAACATTTCATAAACCTTATCCAAAGCCTGAAGTTATTTACAGTATTTGTGTGTGTGCATGTGTTTAGGCCAGACTAGACCTTGGTTGTCGTCCTCTCATTTTCTACCTTGCTTTCTATAGTCTCTCACTGGACTTGGAGCTGTGATTCTGCTGGACTGACAAGCTCCAGGGACCCTTCTGTCTGTGCCTCCTCCACACTGGGATTATAGGACTGCACCAGCCTGAGTTTTATGTGAGCGCTCGGGATCCAGCTCAGGTCTCCATACTTTACTTGTTTGTAAAGCACAGCATGTACTTTACAAACAGAGCATCTTCCCAGCTCCTTCATACAGATTTTTAGGCTGCTTGTTTTGATTGAAATTTACTATGTCCCTTCCCTTTGAGCAATGGACTCCAAAGAACTCAAGTTTCTCCAGGATGTCTCATGCCAGGAAAGGGAAAAGGATGGGGTCTTGGTATCATCCAGTAGGGTGACTTGCCTCCTAGGAATAGCACAGCATTGTGACTTATCAGATCACCTTGCAGGAGACTAAAGCCAACAGGATAGCCAGTAGGAACCTTAACTACAACTCTTTACATATACCTTTTTGTCCTTTCCTATGAGACAGTCTTTCTGTGTAGCACTGCCTGTCTTGGAACCCACCAACCTGTCTCCTGAGTGCTGGAATTAAGGTGTGTACCACCACACCCAGCCTCGTGTCTGAATTCCAAAGATGGAACTGGGCAAGGGTACCTTCAGCTCCTCTTCCCAATGTGGCCACATTGAGAACATCTTTTTCTACTTTTCACTATCACTTAACTAGCGTATTAATGAAGGGTGACACCTAGCTTGTCAGGGCCATTAGGGCCCAGGCCCTCACCATAACAACTCCGGTAACAACCACACAAGCTAGGTGTGAAAAGTTTCACATGTACTATTATCATACAGAAGCTTTGGATCTGGGAGAACGCTGGATCAAAGACACTCAGCCGGTACTACTTAAAATGTCTAACTAAGCAGGTTTTCTGAAAACACATGGCTACAACATAGCTTGCACACTTCTAGTCTGTTTTATCAGTATCCATGGCAACATGCTTTTCTCAAAGCATCCAGATGAGTTAGTTCAGGGAAGGGGGGTCAGGTACTTTTCAGGTTGCATATACTCTGAAATGATCCAATTAATCCAGAATTAACTGTGGTATGAGGGCAGCAAGCCAGGAAACCTGAAAAAGAGAGTACTGAATGTGCTTATTTGGAAGAAGTGGGGAGTTCTGATCCGAGCTTGACTTTCAAGGTTAAATATGGCCTGAACAGGGAGAACTCTGTGTGTGTGGGGGAGTCCTAACGGGCCAAAAGCCCCACCTAAACAGTAGATTGGCCTAAGCTTATAGGAAGCTTTGGAAACAAGTATAGGAAGTTTTGGATTCTTCAGTTTAAACTGCAGTATTTGCTTGAGAAAACTTTTTTTTTTTTTTTTTACATTTTTTTGTGCATGTGCACACTCATGCACAGGAGTGTGCACAGGAATGCCACAGTATGCATGTGGAGATGAGAGGGTAGATAACCCACCTGCAAGGGAAGGTTCTCTCCTTCCACCATGTGGGTCCTAGAGAGAACTCAGGGCTCAGGTGTGGAGGCAAGCAACCTACCTGTTGAGCCATCTCACAAACCTCAATATTTGCTTTCACAGGAAGTATGCTTAGCTTGTAGCTTATAAAACTAGTAGTCTACCCTCGGTGCAGTTAACTGGGAAGATGCTAGTATTTCAATAGATCATAAATAACAAATGGTCTGATTCAATACTGTATCTTTTATTGGAGTCTAACACACCTGTATAGTAAATGTCCTTGTAGTATCTGCTGCATCACCAAACGATTCCAGGATGAATAATTCAAGTGTCCAGACACAAGCACTCTTGACAGGAGAGCTGCCTAGCTTTGAATCAAACTGCTCTGTCCGCAGGTTTCCGCTAGAGAGCATTCCTATACATCACACCCTGAAAAGTAAGCCATCACTAGCTCCTGTTGCCACCACAATCACAGCAGTCAGGTAAAGTTGAGTTTATTTGGGAAGCATGAGAGCCACGGATACCCCAAGTGACAGAAAGAAAACAGAAAATGTCCCTTCAAGCCAACTGGGGGCCTGGCTGTGACCTCCCAGAACAAAAAATTGGTGAGTTAGCAACATTTTCTGGCAACCACCCTGCAGAGCACGGAGTCTCAGCCAGGACTGCCCCCACCTCCTGTCACAGAGGGAGAGAAGACGACTGTTGACACAATCAGTGCAGAGGCCACGGGAGCTGTAGGGAAAGTCTGAGAGGAAGAGAGTGAGGTGGGGAGGACTTAACAGAGTCCTGGCCTTTGCCTCTGAACACCTCAAACACACTGACAAGTAGTTCCACACAATGTTACTGAAAAGGGGAATGCCTAATGCTGTTTCCAAGAAGTGCCCTGGACTTCTTCCCCATGCCACATCACATCCCAGGTGCACACGGCACAGCCCAAAGGCCACTTTTGAAAAAAGAAAAACAAGAAAAAGCCCTGTTGCTCTGGAAGGAGAAGGGGAGGCGCACAAGGCTGCTGGGCCTTTCCCACATGGCCAGTGTTCTGCACAGCGACTTCCCAGCAGCAGGGGGGCACAGCTCTAGGTGAGAGTCTCACCCTTTGTCACCTGTGAAGGGAAAACTGACATTTAGATAAAATGCAAAAGGACTAAAACCATTTTTTTTAAAATCCCATTATGGATCCTATGCAGTGAGAAATGGTAGCAAAGCAGCTCCAGAGTCCCAGACACCTAAATCCAGGCAGAACATTAACTTGTGTAAGCCTGTTCTAAGTAGAAATGAGTATTCCCTTTGGGGTAGCCTGTGACCATACTCACCCTTGCTTCAATGTACTCTATTCTCCGTTCAAGGGCTGTCAATTTCTCATTTAGTGTTGCGAGTCTTGATCGACAAGACATATCTGGTAAAAGGAGACTGATGTTCAGGATTAATGTCACTCCAAACACCCACACCCACACAAACCATCTGAACTGAAGAGGATATCTTTCCTTCCAAATATACATGGGGACTGAGGGGATGGCAAGAAATATTTTAGGATCAAATACCCAGATTCTGTGCAACAACTGAGTTCCACAATCAGCAGAGAAGAGCCACCACCAAGGGAGACCCATGTCTCACCTCATAGCCAAGGCTGGTCTTGAACTTACAGTGATCCTCCTGTCTCAACCTAAATTTATACAACTTAAAAATAATTGCTAAATTTAGCTGGGCCGTGCTAGCACACACCTTTAATCCCTGTGTGTGTGTGTGTGTGTGTGTGTGTGTGTGTGTGTGTGTGTGTGTGTGTATAGGGGGGGGATGGCTCTGCTTCATCTTGGCTCAAGGTCAGAGAGTTCAAAACTGTCTTTAGAGAGTCATAGGATCTAAAGGTCTCAGGTGTGGCTAGAGTAGGATGTTTGATCTTGGCCTTGGGTGTTTTATCTAAATAACAAATGGTATGAGATGTGGTTAGTCCTGATCCTCAAGGCCAGATAACAACAAATTAAATCTAAGGTGTAGTTACTGAATCCTTGGAAAATTCAGAAAGAAAGTCTGTTTGTTCTATGTGATACCATGTTCCCCTTTTTGGTTAAGGTATTTAAGAATGGTGAAGAATAAACAGGGTGTTCAGCATTCACTGAATTGCTCTCCTGACTCTATCTCTTAGCATCTTTACCTGCCCTTTCTCAACCCACACTCCCCCTCTCAGGTATGGACTGGGGGCAAGTCGGCTGGTTCCGACTGTAGCCCCACAAAGACAGGCTCCCGCATCCCAGCACGCTGGAGGCAGAGGCAGGTGGATCTTGAGTTTGAGGCTATCCTGGTCTACTGAATGGGTTCTAGGACAGCCAAGGCTAAACAGAGAAACCGTCTTGAGAAAAAAAAAAAACAAAAACCAGTTGCTACATTTATGGAAAATTGTTAAAGCAATAACACAAAACTAATATGCAAAGGATATATAGATGACCATTTGTCAAGGCGCAAACTTAAGACTTTCAAGAAAAAGGACCAAACAGAAGCTCTTCAACCTAAGGAAGGGTGTATCTCAATAACCCACTGCAAGTTAAATTAGGGCTGTGCACTGAATCACCACACTGAAGAGCAGCAGCTGTTTCTTGAGCCCACAGGGCTGAGTGGGAGCTGGGTGCCTGTTCCCTGGCATCGCAGGCACCACACACTGCTAGCCTGGAAAGAGACCAAAATTAAAAACCTTCGCGTTGTTTTAGGCTGGGGTTACAGATAAGTTGATGCTCCTCCTAGATTACTCCAAGTTCAACGCCTAGCACTGCAGTAGTGAGGAAGAAAGGCCAGAGGATACAGCAGAAAACAAGGGAAGGGAGGGAGGGAAAGAAGGTCCAAAGAGTAAAGAAGGAGGTGAGGGACAGAGCAAGGGTGTCAAAAGCCAGTGCTATTCCTGGTGTCTGTCTCTGTCTCTCTGCCTCATGCTCATGGATCAAGTCATAAGATTTCAGCTACTGTTCCAGTGCCATGCCTGCCTGTTTACCTGCCTGCCTTCCTGCCTGCTGCCATGGTAGCCATCACGATGGTCATAGACTCAACCTCTGGAACTGTGAGCCCCCAAATTTTGACGGTGTTTTGTCACAGTTGAAAAGATACAAGTTAGTCTCAGGGAATGGGTTATCATGTGACAGGCCTGACCACGATGCTTTTTGGAGGAATGTAGAAGACTTTGGGATAGAAAAGCAGCTGAATACTGTGGGCAGGTCTTAATGGGACCTTAAGAGCTCAATGCACTGAAGCATCCCTAATAAGAGCCTGCATGACCACTAGACTATAGAGGCCCAGCTTAAGAGGTTTCAGAGGGACAAAGTGCCTGCAGTAGAGATCACTTTTGTGATGTTTTAGTGAAGAATGTGGCTGCTTTTTATTCTTGTCCTAAAAATCTGCTTGAGGTTAAATTGAAAACTTTTGGACTAATTTCTTTGGCAAAGGAGATTACAAGACAGCCTACCTAGTAGCAACTTGGTGGTGTGGTTATTGATAATTACTCTTCTGAAGGTCTACAATGAAAAAGAAAAAGCAGGGCAAAAAGAAATACAAAATACACAGTTTGTGGGAAAAAAAGATCACTAGGAAATTTACTGTTGGAGCCAAGGCTTGTGCTGAAAGAGGTAAGAAGCCTGATAAGAAATGGAATAAAGGGAATGGATACTCTCAGGGCAAAACTCCACCAAGTTAGTCCTGCAACTTATGGAAGAAAAGGGGGTAAGGAATTTTCTGCTCCTAAGAGGCAACAACAACTCAAAATGTATAATGAGGTAGGGGGCCAGGCTCCACCCCCAACAAGCAGAACTTGGTAGTATTGGTCATGTGGTTCTGGCTATAGAATCATGAAGGATACAAGAGAAAATGGGTTATGGAATCTTCCTCCACGATTGAGGAGAGCTGTTGAGGCCAGGTGTGTGGTAGGAAGTCCTTGCTCAGAGCTGTCATCGTGTGCAGTTGTGAAAGTGAACCCTGGACTACAGTCGCGATCCTAGGATGTAACAGAGCCACAGGGTATCTCTGCTAGAGAGAGCTGCAGATAGGGAGTAGAAATAGTTTGAGATAGAAGTGTGTTGCAGTCAACCAAAGCTGTAAGGAAAGAATCATATAAGACCTTTAATGTCAGACAGAGATACAGGACTTAGAGTTGCCCTGCTGAGTTTTCATCTTGCTTGGTCCAGAATTTCCTCACTATGCCACTATTCCTCCCTGCTGGAATGGTAATGCATATTCTGTGGCAATATATTCTGGAAGTATGTAATTTGCTTTTGTTTTTGTTTTTTTTTTTAAATGGGGGTTACAATTAGGAGATTGCCTCGAGTCTCAGAAGAGACTTTGGAATTTTACTGAGACTATAAAAGACTATGAAGACGTTTTTCTTTTCTTTTTTCTTTGAGACAAGGTCTCCCTATGCAGTCATGGCTGTCCTGCAACTCTATACATAGACCAGGCTGGCCCCAAATTCACAAAGATCTGCCTGCCTCTGCCTCTTGAGTGTTGGGAGTAAAGGCTTGTGCCACTACATTTCATTGACTATGGAGATTTTTAAAAATTAACTTATTTTTATTTCATTTGCATTGGTATTTTGCCTGCATGTATGTCTATGTGAGAGTGTCAGATCTTGGAGTTAGATATAATTGTTAGGCACCATATGGGTGCTGGGAATTGAACCTAGATACTTTGGAGCCATCTCTCCAGCCTGACTATGGAGATTTTTAAAGTTAGACTAAATGCATTTTTGCATTATGATATGGCCACAAGCCTATGGGGGCCAGGTAGTGGAATGTGGGGCTTGAATGGGAATGGTCTCCCACAGGCTCATATATTTGAATTCTTGAGCCCCAGTTGGAAGGATTAGGTGTATCCTTACTGAAGGAGAGGTATCATTGGGGATGACCTTTGTTAACTCTCTTTGCCTTGTACTTGTGGATCCAGTACCATGCCTGCCACACCATGCTCCTCACCATAATGGACTCTAATCCCTTGGAACCATGAGCCCCAAGTAAACTCGAAATTAAATGCTTTCTTTTATAAGTTGCTTTGTCACAGTAACTGAAAAGTAACTAAGACAGTGTCTCTTCCTCTGCGCTCTTGGAAGATATGCAGCTCCTACCCCTGGAAGACACAGCTTCAACAATACCCAAATACTAAAAAGAGGCCTTTTGAACTAGAGAAAATTCAATCAGCATCAAACACATAACGGAACCAAGATTTCATCTGTGAAAAAAAGCCTTGACTGTTTCCTCTGGGTTTTCCCCTTTCTTTTTCACTACCTCACCCAGAATACAACCAAGACTCCCCTAAAATACCTTTTTCTTTTCTGACTTCTCTATCTGAAGCCATTAGATTCCCTTTCTTCTCAACTGTCCTTAACACAGCAGAAAGGAGGCAACATGATGGCTACTTCCTACCTCCTCCAACTCATGTTTCTATCTCAATAACTTTTCTTTTTTAGGTCTAAAATAGCTGTGTTCGCTCTGAACAGTCTCCCACATGATGATTCAACAGCAAGCAAACAACTTTCCTTTTCATCTTTCTCCAGCTGGTTCTGTAAATGCACTTCAGCATTCACTTGAACAAATCTTTCTACATTCTTCTGATCCAGCCTCGCCTGCCATCATCATCTTGCCTATCTAACCAAGACTTGGCTAAAAAGTTGCCTCTGAGTGGTCTTACCAGAAAAACACAATCCTTTTTCTGAATGCATTCAAATTCTTAAGGATGAACTTCTTTTCTCTCCCTCCCTCCTCCCTCCCCCCCTCCCTCTCTTCCTCCTCTTTGGTTTTTCGAGACAGGGTTTCTCTGTATTGCTTTGGAGCCTGTCCTGGAACTAGCTCTGTTGTAGACCAGGCTGGCCTCAAACTCACAGAGATCCGCCTGCCTCTGCCTCCCATGTGCTGGGACTAAAAGGAACTTCTCATTCTTAAATAAGGGAACAGGCTGAGGAGATGTCTGTGGTTACAGCACCTGCATGAGGGCAGGAGTTCAGACACCCAGCAAGCACGTAAATGCCAGGTGGGCAGTGACCTGCCTATAATCAGAGCCTCAGAAGGCTAACAGGATCCTCAGAGCAAGCTAGCTAGCAAGACCAGGCATACCAGTGAGCTCTGGATTTGACTGAGAGACCCTGCCTTGATGAGTAAGGTGAAGAGCAATGATGATTTCCTTGTGCATCTGGCCCCCACACACACGTGCCCACATGCCAAAAACAGAAGGAAAAAGAAAGCATACGCATATCCACAACCACATATCCACATGGAAAATGGTGTGTGTATGTAAAAGGATGTTTATTTCTGTATAAATACCATAAACAAGTGGCCCACTTAGAGAAGGAGGGTTTGATAAAGTACAGGTTTCCAGGGGACTACTGGTGTCACTTTGTTCTCCTCAGTATTTGCTCACCACCTAATCTCTCAAATTCTCTGTATGTTTCTCTTTTGGTTTCCATGCATCCTTTCTCACATTCACCCACTCTCATTGCTACTCTTCATAATCCCTTTTCAAACTTGGTTTCACTGACATGTAACTAACACACTATACATTCTCCTGCATAAACTACAGGCATCAGTCATGGCCACCAGCTCACTTGAAGAATTGTGCAACCATTACCATAACCTACTTTCAGTAATCTCATTGTCTCCGAGGGAAACTTCATACTTAGTGTTCATATTCCCCATTTTGCTTCCCCATCTCGAAAACCATGTTGGGCCAACCAACTGGTGTGTTCTGGTCATTTTCCTCTCTTCCTTTGGTAGTGAGTAAGTCTTGGGCCTTCATCGAAAGCACTACCACTTAGCTTTGCCTGCCTGCACACATTTGTTCTTTTTTTCTGCTGAGACAAGGTGTTTCTATGTCGTAGCTTTGACTAGCTGGAAGCTCACTACCTGGACCTTACAGCACTCCTCTTGCTTCTGCCTCCCAGGTGCTGGAAGTAGAAGAGTGTGCCACCATGTTTGCCTCCCCTTTTATAAAAATTTCCCCCTTTTCTCTCAGGCAGCCAGAGATGGCCTACACTTCACTACGTAGCTGAAGATGACCTTGAACTTCTGATACTCTGGCCTCCACTTACTGAGTACTAGGAATACAGGCGTGTAACACAATGCCTGCTGGTCCCTTCTTTTTAAATCTTACTGCCTCCTCTAGTTCCCAGGTCTAGATTACATATGACCACCCTAACAACCTCACTTTTCCTAGAAATACTGCCCCTTTACAAAAATTTATTTTACGTGTGTGTGTGTGTGTGTGTGTGTGTGCGCGCGCGCGCGCGCGCATACACATTTGCCCTGGCACATATACAGAGATCAAGGATAACTTCTGGGAGATGATCTCTCCTTCACCTATGTAGATCCTGGAGACTGAACTCAGGTCATCAGACTTAACAGCAAGTACCCTAACCCACTGAGCCATCTCACCACCTCAGCTCTATCTCTTCTGTCACAACTATCCAAAAGGCCCAGATTTCCACCCAATATGGTGTTTGGAGAAGTTCAAAAGCAAATAAATGGTATCTCTGACAATTACATTTCCCGTAAGAGACACACAGAAATGACGGGAGGAAAGATGTAGGGAGAGTTGTGCTGGTCTACCTGCCAATCTGATAAATCAATCAGAATCCCAAATGATATTCTAGAACTGGCCCACCTGGATCAACACTGATGAGGAAGACAGAATGCCCACTCCAGACACAAGCTCTGGAATACTCCTCATGTTAAACATGAATTTGGCTCATAGGCTGGGGTGCAGCCCAACGGGGGGAGGGTGTTGAAGAGTGTATGTGGAGGAGGTCTGTTCTATTTCCAGAAAGCCTTTCCTTATGTATTTCAGGCTGGACTGGAACTCACTATGTAGCCCAGGCTGGAAATCCTATCTCAGCCTTCTGAATTCTGGGATTATAGTGAGTGCCAATACACCTGGCTCTTGACTTGTTTTTGAAGTCAAGTTTTAGTTCTTGGATGAGTCTTTTGGGAGTGAAGAGTTTGAGATCTGCAAAGAAGAAATGTCCCTTTTCTTGTTTTATAAGCAAGAGAAGCTCTGATGAGATGTCTGCATCAAATGTGTATAAACCACACTTTATAGAGAATAAATTTGGTTTAGGGCTTCTGCTGCACCCTATATTGGGTATTCCATTTTTTTAGGAGTGACAAGAAATGGCCTATATGGCTGTTACCCTTCCTGAAGATATTAAGGACCCAATGCCTGGAGTCACTACTAGGTGGTTTTAAAACCACTGAAGTTAATACTTTAAAGGCTTTACTAATTAGAAGGCAGACCCTCATTACTATGAACATTTAAAGGCTAAAGCAATTTAACTGTTAGCTGAGCCTTCTGGCAAGTTCCTGATTGACAATCTCATGACTCCAGAGCTCATAGAGACATCACTTGGCTGAGAAGCTCTGAGTCCTAAGGATAAACCAGTCTGATGGCTCAGCACAGATGACTTTGGAAAAACTGCAGGAGATACATTGTCCCATTCTACATTTACCATCCTCCTCTGGTGTTTATCTATGAAGTTTGTATCATGTTTACCTAATTGTATCGTGTTTACCTATTAAGTTTGTTATTATCTAATTTGTTATTTATATTATATTTATATATTACCTATTTGTTATTACCTAATTCAGTGGTACAATGATTCTATAGTTTACTTGGAGGTATTTGGAAATTACAGCAAACCCAAGTCCCTACCCTGACACAGGGTAAGTAACTGTGCTCAGGGGGGAGAACAAACTATTCTTTCAAGATGGCTTATGACTGCTTGAACAACTTTTACTCATGGGATTCCAGCTTGTAAGAGGGAAGTCACAATCTGCCGTTCCATTTCAGTGTCAGACAACTACCAAAACCTGAGGCCACACAGATGGTGACACATAGTCACATCTAACACTGCTCTGTACTTTGGATTGTGTGAAGTTTCTAAAAAACATTATCACAGACTATAGGTCTGTATTTTTAGACTCTAAAGCTACTGTGAGCAGAGAAATATAAAGGGCAAAAAATCCAGTGAATGTTACTTTTTCTCAAAAAAGAAAAATTACATAAGGCGGGGGGCTAAAAAAGAACAGGGTGTGATGGTGCAGGCAGGACTCTAATGCCAGAATTCAGAAGGCATAGAGCTAGCCCAGTCTACATAGCAAAGCTCTAGGCCACCCAAGACCAACCAGCCTTACAGCAAAAGTCTTGTAGAAAAACCCGGTCAAAAATGGGTGCTGGAGAGATGGCTCCACAGTTAAGAGCACTGGCTGGTATTCCAGAGAACCAGGGGTTCAATTTCCAGCACCCACATAGCAGTTCACAACTGTCTGTAACTCCATTTCCAGGGGATATGACACCTTCACACCAATGCTCATAAAATTAAGTTAAATAAATTATTAAAACAAAACAAAACAAACAAAAAAACCCAGTAACAGAAGCTTTCAGATTGCCTGTTCCACAACAATCTAATACACCATCTAATACACATGGACACCTTGTCACAAATCCCACCCCTGTAACAAAAATAATAAATGACAATAAACCAAGGAAAATCAGAAAGAGCAGGTTATGGTGCACACTGTGATCTCTCAAGAGTCAGGCAGGCCAGGGAAGAGGACCACAAGCTTGGGTCCACACTGGCCATGTGGATACACCATGGTACTCTATTTCACAAAAACAAAAGAGGAGAGAGGATGATGAACGGAGGAGATAAGAATGGAGATAAGAGTGTAGAGTGTACAGAGTGTACACTCAATAAGAGTGTAGAAGCAGAAAGATGATGAGGAGAGACTAAGAATTTTAACCAGCGATTGTAGTGTACACCCACAATTCTAGCCCTCAGGAGGACAAGGCAGGAGGAATATTCAAAGTTTTAGAAAATTCTGGATACTTAGTGAGACCCTGCTTGAAAATTTTTGTCAGGAATAAGACATACTTTCTTGGGGTGTACATGTCAAAGGAATTGTATGTGGACTAAATGCAGCCTCAATGCAGCCAGGCATGGAGGCACAGGCTTATGGTCTTAGATGAAGAAGGACTTGGGCCTGGCCAGGGATTACAGGCCAACTTGTGGCATGGTGAAATCCCAACTCAAAACCAAAATAATGTTTACTAATATAGGCTGGTAACATAGATTCAGAAGTGTTTTATGAGCTCCTGGGATCGCCAGCACCAACAGACCAAACACCTTTAACACCAACACTTGGGAGGGAGATCTCTGTGAGTTTGAGACCAGCCTGGTCTACACACTGTGAGTTCTGGACCAGCCAAGGTTATTCAACAGAAACAAAACATTAACAGAAACCTTCAGATTTTCATTGTTCTGATTGTTCTTGGCGGTTATGCAAACATAACTGGGAAGGGGAAAACCTCCTAAATATAATTCAGTTAGAATGAAGTTGCTAATACCAAGACCCAATTTGGAATAGTGAGAAGTTACATCATTCAAGCTTTGAAAAGCAGCCCCAATTTAACTTGTGGTTCTGATGCTTTACTGATTGAACTGACATCAACACTTTGGTTAGACACTGTTTAGACACCTCTGATATTAACTCCTGCCAGATAAATGAAAACCTTTCCAGGTGAATGATTTCCCTAACTACTTTCCAGTGCCTCTCCAGACTAGGCCTGACTTAGACTTCTGATCCTATCACAGTCCACCCTGTCCCCCAGCACAAAAAACAGGGTGTTTTGTTTTTTTCTGAGGCAGGATCTTATTATTTTGCTAGACTGGCCTTAATCTTGTGGCAATTCTACTGCCTCAGCCAGGTAGGATTGCAAGCATAAGCCACCACAACAGGTGGCTATTTTCATTTCTTTCATTTGCTATTTCTTTGAGGGAATGCTACTTTAGGGAAAAAAAAAAAACAAAACAAAAAAAAAAAAAAACCTCACTATTTCAGGTCTCTGGCAAAGTAGGATAAACAAACTTTGTGAGCCAACATTGAAACAGTTTACACAGAACGCAAAACAACTCAAAGAGTACAATTTAATGGTAGAATGCTTCTAATAGTCACAGGGTCCTTAGCACTGCCAAAACAAGAACATCCGGAGAAAAACAATGGGTAGCAGGGCAACTGACTAGTACTTCAAAACCGTTTTAAACCACTAAAAAGTCATCTAATGCCATCTAACTGCAAACCCACCTACTTTCTCCACTGAATCACACTCCCTTCATTTACATTGCTTAAATAAATGTTTTTTTTGGGGGGATACAGGAACTCTCTTTTATTGACTACAGTCCTCTTACTATAACCTCCTTAGCAAATTATGTTTGTGAAATTATATCACTGTCATACACATTTATGCTATTCTCCATTTCCTGTTTAGAAATCCATGTAAGATTATAATCCTATGTACTAAGTACATTTTAATTAAAAAAAAAAAAAAAAGATGATGATTCTGGCCAGGTGTGGTGGTCCACACCTCTAATCCCAGCACTTAGGAGGCAGACCCAAGAAGGAAGTCCCGAGGTAGAGGCCATCCTGATCTACAGAGTTCCAGACCAGCATAAATCGATGGACACTACTGGTGAGGTGTGTAAGGCAGGAGAAATCAAGAGTTCCAGCGATTTAGCAAGACTCAAAACAAAATGGGGTAGGGACATGAGATGGGGAAACAGATTAAGCTCTTTTCATTTATTTTCATTGTATGCGTAGGTGGCCATGACACCACTATCAGGACAGATACACTTATGGGAGTGGGTTCTCCCCTTTCATCTGTGGGTCCTGAGGCTTGTACTCAGGTTGCCAGACTTGGTGGCCTTTACTTGCTAAGCCATCTTACTGGCCTGAGAGAACTCCTTTGAATGCAGAAAGTGGTACATTTGTGTGTGTGTGATTTTGATTTGGCTAGCCTCAAACTCAATGGCACCCTTCCTGCCTCTGTCTCCTAAGTGATAAGACTAGGGATGTGTGCCACCAAAGACAGCAGGAAACACTTCTTGTACTCCTCTCTGCCATCAGACCTGTGTAAGTAAGCAGTTACACCTGCTGATTTTTGCTTTGGTCCTCCTGTCTCGGCTTCCTGGGTGCTGTTATTAGAGGCCTGCCGCCCACATGCTAGGCCAACACTCTACCAACTGGACATCCTCAGCCCCTTAACTATGCTTTTCTACTTTTCCTTTTGTTCTCTTTTCTTAAAGCAAACAAAAGCAACAACAGAAAACACCACTTTCATTTTTAAGGAGTGGGGGATGGGCCCTGGGCATGCTATCCAGGTGCCCTGCCTCTGAGCTGGAGTGGGGGATGGGCCCTGGGCATGCTATCCAGGTGCCCTGCCTCTGAGCTGCACTCCACAAGCTGTTGCTGTCACTTCCTCCATACTAATTAGGACTCACCAGTTCTTTAGCTAGAAAATCATCGATTCATTTTATTTTATTTTTCAAAATACAACTCTCTCCCACTTAGTCTAAATTGCTGAAAATTGCTAATTAGTGGAACCAAAACGTCCAGGCTGAAAACGACCACTAGGTGCCATCTGTGCATTGTGTAAGAGTTTCTGAAGGAAGACTTCCTGAGAACATGATGAGTCTGTGACAGGTTTTCTGTCCAGAAGGCTAGGAACAAAATGCAGAAAGAAATGAAGACTGTCACCAGCCGGCCACACCTAGGAATGATTTGGGGAAAGTAGACTCTGCTGAAACTATCTGCCCCGTTAGATCTGAGGAGCCAGACAGAAGCACCCAGGGCACCTACCACGAAGCGGATGCCGGCATTCCCAGGGCCCGAGCGGACCCCCAGCCTCCCTATGACCTCATTTACCTCCCTCAGCACTAGCACCAAAGGAAGTCGGGGAGGAATGAACAGCGCAAAGGGGGGAGGGGGGGAGGTTGAGCAAGAGCCGTAGAAGGCCCGGCACTAAGGGTTTTCGGACTTGATCCTGAAGGAGCTCGAGTCTCTTAAAACAGGGCTGTGACACGGCTGCGCACTGCGTGCCAAGAGCAGACAGGCGTAGAAGAGCAGCACAGACCAGGACGGTGATGGATGGGCCTAGGAGGCTGGGCAGTGGGCGTGATGACACGCGCAATCGGGGCCTGGCAATGGGCAGGGAGGACCCACGGAGACCGCCTAGTGAGGCTCAGGGTGAGGGGACCGGGGCCAGCGGGGCGCGGAAGAGGAAGGGAGCAGCCGGGACTGGCGCGCCTCTCCTCGGCGCCGCCGGCCGCCTCCGACGCCTCCCTCCTCCCAGCCTCCCCTGCTCGCCCGCTGACCGAAAGAGTTGAGAAAGTCCGAGATTTTCTTGATGCTGCTAGTGATGATCTCAATGTACTCCCGATTCGCCCAGTCCTGGTGAATCTCCCGCTGCACCGGATCCTCTTGTCCAGCCATGGCGGCCGCCTGAGGAAGAATGACTGCGCAGGCGCCGCGACCTCCACGGGCTGACAGCGCGCCTGCGCCGCCACCCAGGACCGGAGCGCGCCGAGCTGGAGAAAGGCCCGGTAGAGTGGCGCGCGTGCGCAAAGTAACGCCCTTCGCCCTGGGCTCTCGCTCGGTCCCCACTGTGAGGAAAACGAGAATCCTCCGCTCTCGAGGCGCCAAAACTATCCCAGGCCGCACGCCCACGCTCATCACCAGCGGTGCTTGTCATTAGAGGGCGCCCACGCGCCCCTGCCGCCTCGGCCCTGGGTTGCTCGAGCTCTCTTGGCACCTTGTGAGCAGACATGGGCACAGCCCACGAGTCCGGTTTTGTTTCTTCTAGAGGAGTTTTTTCTGTGTAGCTCTGGCTGTCCTGGAGCTTACTTTGTAGACCAGGCGGGTCTCGAACCCTGCTGCCTCCGCCTCCCGAGTGCTTGGGATTAAAGGCGTGCCCACTAAGCCTGGCGAATCTCGTTTTTAAAAAATGCTTTTGGGTCACAACTCTAATCATTCTTGTTTCCCTAAAGTTAGTTTATTCATATTCCATGTACATGTGGATGTATGTGTGTGGGCACCCACGTGGCACATGACCCGGGTGGAAATCAGAGGACAACTTGGAGAAGTGGGTTCCTCGCCTTCCACCTTGTGGGGTCAAACTCAGGTTTTATCAGGCTTAGTGGCAAGTGCCTTTATTCGCTAAGACATCCCATAGACTCTGAATCTCTATAATTAAAATGCCTTTCAGCAACCGGTATGATAGGCTAACTCACGTTTACCAAATGAAGAAAATATATTTTTAATGCTAATACCCAGTGGTGGACCTGCTGTAGCAAAATAGTAAAGCTAAAGCCATAGTTAGTCACAGTGTAAGCTAATGCAATTGTATTAAGATCTGCAAAACAAGCCAGGTGGTGGTGGTGCAGGTCTTTAATCCCCACGCTGGGAAGGCAGAGACAGAAGGATCTCTTGAGTTCGAGGCCAGCCAGGTCTACAGGGTAAGTTCCAGACCAGCCAGAGAGCTACACAGAGAAACCCTGTGACAGCCTCCCCCCACCCCAAAAGAACACAAAACAATCACAAACCTTTTCTCACCTAATTGTTGAGGGCTAGAGAGATGGCTCAGTGATTCAGAGCACTGACTGCTCCTCCAGAGGACCGGACACCCACCTGGAAGCTCACAACTGTCTGCATTTCCAATTCCAGGGGACCTGACACCCATGGTAAAACACCAATGCACATAAAATAAAAATGAATAAATAAACAAACAAATAAAAAATCGTTGAACAAACTGGTCATTGTGGTGCATGCTTGTAATCTCAGCACTGAAAAAGACTCAGGCAGAAGGCCTGTCCTGAGTGTAAGGCTAGCTGAAAGATACAGCAAGAGGCAATGGGAAAAGCACTTTAACCATAAGCATGGACTTTGAGGTAATGTTTGTGATAATGATTGAGGTGAAATCAAATAATTGTTTTGCTAACCCATGGCACTGTTTTAGTAAGCAGTCTTTAAATGCTAATCAGATACATGTCAATGAAAGAGCACACTACACTGGAAAGAAAAATACAAATAAACTTTTATTTATTTTGGGTTTTTGAGTTACAGCTTCCCTGTGTGGTCCTGGATGTCCTGGAACTCACTCTGTTGATCAGGCTGGCCTCGAACTCAGAGATCTACCTGCTTCTGCCTCCCAATTGCTGGGATTAAAGGCATGAGATATGCCATGACTACATATATATTTATATGCCAGGACATACCTACGCATGTCTTGAAAGAAGCACCTTGAGGTGGGAATGCCAGTCCTAGAATGTCAGTGGGTTCTCCAAAGCCAGATGTTACAAAAGTCTGAACAGAGCCCAGCCCAGTTCTTTGTTTCTTGCTCCCTATGGGGCAATTTCTTTCTCTTCACACATGCCAGAGCCGGTATTTTGTTTTGTGGTGTGTGTGTTTCCTTCTTCCTTAGGAGGCTAGCTCAGGTATTTCACTACAATTGATTAATATAAGGAGACTGATTTTACTGGATACCAGTTGGAGATGATAGCAAATGGTACTTTCTCAGAACATGTCCCTTAGATCTGGGCAGACTACACAGAGTACATATTGTCATAACAATATGAATCCCTTGTTATCCATCAATTCTAAACATCTGATCTTGGCTTTGGGGAACTTTCATATTTAAAAAAACAATACTTCATTCACCTTTTAAGTAGCATCTCTCTCTCTCAAGTTTTTCGAGACAGGGTTTCTCTGTTGTTTTGGAGCTTGTCCTACAACTCTCTTTGTAGACCAGGCTGGCCTTGAACTCACAGAGATCTGCCTGCCTTGGCCTCCCAAGTGCTGGGATTAAAGGTGTGTGCTACCACCACCCAGCTGTCTCTCTCTTATTTTTATTTTATGTGCATTGGTGTTTTGCCTGCATGTTTGTCTGTGTGAAGTTATCAGGTCCCCTGGAATTGGAGTTACAGACAGTTATGAGCTGCTATGTGGGTACTGGGTATTGAACCTAGGTCCTTTGGAGGAGCAATCAGTGCTCATAACCTCTGGACCATCTCTCCAGCCCCTAGCAAGTGTCTCTTAATCAGAAGGAAGATAAAAACAGACTGAGAAAAAGTTGTAGTTCAAAAGTACTTCCCTCTTTTCTAAGTGTCATCATTCTCTGCTCTCTGGTTTCTGATTCCCATCCAATTTTTTTTTTGTTTGTTTGTTTACCCCTTCTGTAATGGGAAGTGCATGTATATACACAGTGGGCACTGGACAAATGCCTTAAGATTCTGTAGGTCTTTCAATCCCAGAATCTCTGCCTGACCCCAATCCTGGAGTCCCTCAGTGTCAGCAAACATTACCTTAAAATCTATCTTTATGGTCAAAGTGCTCTTTCCATTGTTTTGCTGTGCATTCTAGCTGGCCTTACACTCAGGTCAGGCTTCCTGTCTTAGCCTCATGAGTGCTGATATTACAAGCCTGTACCAAAATATCCAGCTTGTCCAACATTTTTTTTTTTTTTTTTTTGGTGAAACAATGAGTTCTAAAGTAGGAGAACCACAGGGCTAATTCTGTGTTTAAGAGCAGGTGAGTTGTAAATTCATCTGTTCAATTCTTCCACCTGGCACTTGCACACTATAAGAGACTGAAGTAAGGGAGGGGGGTGACTCCTGCTTCCCACTGCCGTTCATGCTAATGGAAGTGCTGCACACAGCATTGACTTTTGGAATAGTGAAATGTGTTTCTTTGCCATAAGACAGACATATCCTGATGTTTGACAGAAGACAAAGGAGTATGGGGCTGGAGAGACAGATGAGTCGTTGAGAGTATGTTCTTGCAGAGGACCCAGTTTCTGATGGCCCTCTTCTGGCACTAAGGAATCCTGCACAGACATGTTGCACACAAACCCACACAAACATAAACTTTGAATATTTTGAAGTTCAAGTAGACAAGTTTTCAGTCAGTTAAGTATCTGACTGAAACACCTGCAGTCAGATGAGCATTTATAATTCTGTTTGCACTGGAGCCCTTCCAGTACAATAATAAAACCTTTCTAGACACTGGAGCACAGCGTGAGCCCAGGAATAACAAATAAAGTTTAACACTAATGTCTGGTCTTTGAACGTCCATACTTGACTAGAGTCTTTGACATGGGGAATTTGTCCTCTGTGCCTTTGTCAGATGCAGCTATGATGGGGTAGAGAGGAACTGAAGGGGTGGGACTGGAGCAATCCTGTATGTCATGGGTCCTAGAGGATGTCTCCAGCCACTTGCCCCGCCCCCGTGGTCCTGAGTCACAAAGGCGGTTGCCAGGCGCCCGGTGGAGAAAAGATGCTGCCACTGCTCTGGAGCGTGCAATCCGCGTGGAGTTCAGTAGGTGAGCTCCTGGCCTGGATGGTGATGGTGGGTCCGGACCTGGGCTCCCACCACTGCTCTAGCTTCGGGCAGGGACGTGTGGCTTCCGCTCCGGGGGAGGGACTTTCAGGGAGACAAGCCTGTTCTACAAACACTCCAGCCACTAGGGACCTTTTCGCGGTTAACGAGGACTTCAGATGCACTTTGGCCCTGCCTTCCCCTTTCCCAGGTGGGAACATCGAGGATCCGGGTTCCTTAGGAGGCAGGCGCCTATAAAAAGGAAGTCTTCTGGACAGGGGAAGTCTTCTGGACAGGGGCACTAGGTGTTTCCTATGTGGGCTAGTACAGCAGCTTGTTCAGACTCTCCAGGTTCATCCCCACTCCCAGGGAAGGAATGGATTAAAGTTACTCCCTGTGAAGCTGGGAACCGGGGCACTTTTATTTAAACCTTGTGTGAAGGAATAGAAAGACCTAGAGTCCAAAGCCCTTCCAAAGCCCTTCCATCACAGTTGGTTTAGGCTGGGGATTTGATGAAGCTCTTTTTCCTTTGCCTGTATTTTTTTTTAGATGAATCTAGCGATGGAACCATTTTATTTAATATATACCAGAAGCCCCCTCTTGGATTTTTTTTTTCCCCCCTCAGACATGGCTGCTAAGAACTCAGAGAAATCTTCTGGCTTCAGCCTCTCAAGTGCTGAGATGACAAGCATTTAAATGCTCTTAAATCCAAGATATCCAACACTGGCCTCCTGTCATAGGCAGTTTGAAATTAGATAGCTGTCCTTTGGTGTCAGTTTCTCATCCTAAGGCAGCTCAGATATTTGAAACATAGCAATTTGCAAAGGCACTGCATAGACATGAGAAATGTCTATTGTTGGAGGAAATTAGTACATGAACTTTGTCCTAATCACGTCGGAGGACACTTATATTTTGAAATGTTACCAGCAGTTTTGTTTTTAATGAACACTGGAGGTGTCAGCCTTTTGGTGATGGCAACTACTGGACAAGATGTGTTACTGTTGTCGTTTGTGGCAGAAAGAGGAGCGGTACAAAGACTTAGATATGGCTGAAAACAAAAAGGACCCTACCTGCAGGACCCCAGTGATGCAATGGGCCAGTGCATAGGATTTATACAGAAAAGGGACCTGTAAACACCCTACAGTAACAGGAAGGTGCTAGTCTCCTTTTACTGTTTCTCCTGAATTTAGGAGGTACCGTTTGGAAGTAGAATGACAGAAAGTCAAAATTCTACTTGAAGTAAATTTTGAAGCTAATATCCTCCCAGCACTTAAAGAAAATTCAAAGTATCATACATGACAATATATATAGCTATATATGGGGGAAATGAAAACTCTCCATCCTAGAACGTTACCTCTTCCCAGGTGCTGTGTAAATCACCCAGTATTCTGTAATGTTCTCTTGATCAGAAGGCTTTCAGGGCCCAGAGGAGGCCTTGTTTTAGGGTTGGGTTTTCTGCTGTTAAGTCTTTTAAAAAAAGACTTATGTAGCCCTGGCTGTCCTGGAATCACTATGTAAACCAGGCTGTTCTTGAGTTCAGAGATTACCTACCTCTGCCTTCCCAAATGATAGGACTTTTTTTAAAAGATTTATTATGTATATAGCATGTGTGCCTGCACACCAGTAGAGGGCACCAGATTTCATTATCCATAGCTGTGAGCGAACACGTGGGTGCTGGGAATTGAACTCAGGACCTCTGGAAGAGCAGTCATTGCTCTTAACCAGTGAGCCATCTCTCCAGCCAGGGTTTTTATTTTTTGAAATTTATTATGTTTATTTGTATGTTCAGGTACTGGTAGAAGATAGAAAATCCATCTGTTGGGCCCCCTGGAGCTGTAGTTTCAGGCAGCTTTAAGATGCCTGACATGGGAGCTGGGAACCAAATTCAGGTCCCCTAAAATAGTGGTAAGTACTCTGAATTGTTGAGCCATCTGTCACTATGTATACAGCTCTGGCTGGCTTGGAACTATGTCAAAGTGTGGCCTCCAACTTATAGTGATCCTCCTACCCCCTCCTTCCAAAATTATAGTAGGTACAAGCCACCAAGCCAGGGACTGTTTTTCTTGGATGTCTCTAGAAGAAAGAATGAAAATTGGAGGGTGCTTAAAAGCCACACTGTAAGAGTCTGCAGACTGCAAAGTGCAACAGAATTTTTAGAGGGTTTGCATATATGTAAACTTCAGGGCCTCACCCCACATATCTAATTACGTCAGTCTGAGAGGGGACCCCAAGAACTTGCATTTCTACCAAATACATAATGAAGTTAAAACTACTAGTTCAAGGGTTATACTTTGAGAGCTCTGAAGAAGTACCAATTACAAATGCTTGTAAGGCATAGGTTGAGTCTCTTGTCATCAAACAATGTCTCATCTTGAAGTCCAGCCACTTGTGCCCTCCAGAGGCATTGACTAAGATACTTTCTTACAGGGGAAGTTTTAGTATGTGCAGCAGTTGCCACATTTAGTGTCTGTTGCCCTTTATCGAACTATTGACCCCTGTCACATACTGCTATCATCTGTTCAGTGGGAACCACTAAGTTTAAGTCAGAGATGAGACAGATGTGAATTTGCACAGCCATGCCTCTCCCCTTCCCCAAAGCACAGCAGGGAAATTCCATGTCTGATTCCTTTCCTTTAGGATTGTCAATGGCAGGATACCAGCTCTGGTCACCATGGACCCCGCTGGATGAGAGCTTCCAATGGCTTCGGCACACGACACCTACCCCTTGCTCCAAACACCCTTTTAGGGCCTCTCCTTGCTTCCCACATACCCCTTCTGACCTTGAAGTGCAGTTGTGCTTTCAAGAAGTCACTCTCGTCCTAGACAGCCCACTTGTAGCACCTGGAGAGAGCCCCAAGTTACCCTGTCACACATCAGAACTCCGAGCAGTGAATAACAAGAAGGGACTGGTGAGGAAGCCCCAGCCAGTGCGCCTCAACGGAGTAGATTCTGTTTTCGGTAGGGTCATCACAGCCCAGCCACCCAAGTGGACTGGGACCTTCAGAGTCTCAGACAAGTCAGCCTTCTGCAAAATTATCAGCAGGGAACACCAGTGGCCCACTGGACTCAAGGAGCCTCAGATTCAGATGACAGTGACTATGTGCAAACAGATGCTACGCTCCATCCTTCTACTGTATGCGACATACAAGAAGTGCACCTTTGCCTTGCAGCACTCCAAGTAAAGGGTCCCCCATCGGACCCCTGTGCTCCACACCATGCTCTCTGGTATGTACCCAAAGCTTACACAGACCTGTCTACATAAACCTAACACCATGCCAGATATTTTGTCTTTCAGTCATGCTATGACAAGTACCCCTCCTTTCTTTCTCTTCAGAAACAGAAGCAACCAATGATACTGAGCAAGGAAGAACATTTCCACTGTAAAGCTAAATGGCCATTTAAAAGTCAGCCTAACCCTGACATACAACATGTGATAGTGATTAAACTATCATTCAGCAAGCCAGCCTAGTGTGAACACACTCAAATGCCAATGCCGGTGATGAGCTGGCAAAGAAAAGGGATGCGAAGAAAAGACATGTGGATGGATGTCTGGGTACCAGAGGATGAAGGGGTCAGAAATCTGCATGTGGGTTAAGGACTAATATAAAAACAGCTTTTCCTCCTCAAACAGATGTCAACAACAAAACATAACTTTAATGCCAGTATGAGTAACAACATAACAAATAGTGTGGCAAGGAAGAGCTTGACAGCAACTTTGAGCCTGGGCTTTCTAGCAAAAGATAGGAGAATCCCCTCTTTTAGTTCCAGATGTTCTATTTCTAATAAATTATAATTATTTTGTATGATTCTTACAACTAGATTCTAGGCATAATTCTGAATAATGTGGAAATAAATAATATATATAAATACAATGTCAGCAAATGTTTGACGATGTCTTTTCTCCCTTTTATACTAATAACCAAAAAATTTAAAAGCAAGCTGATGAGGTGGCTAAGCAGGTAAAATTTGTAATTATGATCTCTGAAATCCATGTGGTGGAAAGAGAGAATCTTTGATCCCCACATGTGCACCACAGCACACGCGTACCCACACACATATACAAAAAAAGTAAATGTTTAAACAAGTCAAAAGTCCTGTTCAAGACTCTCCTGGTCAACAAAGCGATTACCATAATAGCTAGGTCTATACAGAGAGACCCTGTCACAAAACAAAACCCCAACAAAAATCCAATTAAAAGGTAGTTAAAATGTTCTTTTTGACTTTTTTGGTCCTCGACAGGACCAGGAAGGAAACAATACTTTAAGGGCACTGGTATGATTGTACAAAAGTCTCACCTAATCTTTGAATAATGAGACACATCTAAAGTGAGGAATTAGATATCTGAGGCAAAACTCAGAATTTATTTACAAAATTAACATCTAATTTTTAAAATAAATCAGTTTCAAAACTAGCCCCCAAAGGCTAGCCAGAGCATTTACAGATTTACTCTGCAGAAGAACCACGTTTATCCAAACCACTGATGGATTCTACACTGGAATCCTGAGTCAGAAACCTGGATGCTGGCCAATCTGTGATATCCACTGGTTAATTAAATAAAAACACCTTCTTGAAGGAAAAACAGGAAGCTATGGTTGAAAAGGAAGAGATCAGACTTGAAACCCCAAAGAGAAAAGGGTAAGAGGCTGCCAGCAATGAGGAAGGGGCAGTTGTATCCCAGGGTCTAATCAGAGCTGTCTTCACTTTCATCATTATCTTGGTCATTTTGTCCATCACTTGCTTCATCTTCCTCATCCTAAGGGATAAAGAAGAAAAAAAGTACCTGAAGCCAGTTCTTGCAACACAGCTCTTAGCAACATAGCTCTCACAGATGTACATATACCATTTTCATTTTCTTTTTTGGGGGTAGGGGGGAATTGAGACAGGCTTTCTCTGTGTAACAGCCCTGGTTGTCTTGGAACTCACTATTTAAACCAGGCTGGCCTCGAACTCATAGAGATCTGCTTACTTCTGTCTTCTGAGTACTGAGATTAAAGGTGTGCCACCACACAGCCATTTCCGTTTGTAAAAGCAACAAAAACTTTAAAACCTTTTTTTTTTTCTGGGGGGGGGGTTGAGACAGGGTTTCTCTGTATTGTTTTGAGACTGTCCTGGCACTCACTCTGTAGAACAGGCTGGCCTTGAACTCACAGAGATCCGCCTGCCTCTGACTCCCGAGTGCTGGGATTAAAGGCATGTGCCACTAACACCTGGCTTTTAAAAACCTTTGTAAGCTAAAGCAGAAGTCCCCTCATGTTTTCTTTTTGTTTTGAGACAAGATTTCATACAGCTCAAGCTCATCTCAACTCATTATGTTGCCAAGAAGGACCTTGAGCTTGTGAGTTTCCTTCACCTCCCAAGTGCTGGGATTACGGGCACATTCAACTCTTTTTTTCTTTTTTCTTTGTTTTCTGAGATGGGGTCTCATAATATAGCTCTTGGCTATTCTCAAACTCAGGAGATCCACCTCCTTCTGCCTCCCAAGTGCTGGGACTAAGGGCATGTGCTTGGCTTCCCTATAATTCTTTCATGAACTGTAAACTAAGACCATAGAGAAAGGTTTTTTTTTTTTTTTTTTTTTTTTTTAAACAAGGTCTCACTGTGTGTGTAGCCCTATCTGGCTCAAAACTTGCTATGTAGCTATGTAGACCAGGCTGGCCTTGAACTCACAGACATCCATCTGTCTCTGCCTCCCTAGTGCTATGAAAAGGCACGAGCCACCGCTGCCCAGCCTGAGAGGTAATTTTGATATTTACAACTGAACCAAATAAGCCAGAGCTGTTTCTAGCTGTTCTTCAGGCATAAAACACAGAAACAAAGTCATATTATCAATTCAATATAGAGCAAGGCTTAGTATGGTACAACTCTGCAGTCCCAAGATTCAGGAGACTAAAGCAGGAGGGTTGTGAGTCCAAAGACTGCCTGTGCTACATAGAAAGACACTGAATACACAAATAAAAGGAATAAACAAGCAAATATGTTTATGTATTGGGTGTACAAAGCAGTGGTTATTAAAGTACTGGCATATTCAGCAGGAGTCCAGCATGACACTGACTTGCTCCTCTAGTAGAACACGGTTTTGTATTAGAAGCGTAGCATCCTGACTACCTCAGAAGAGGTCTATTATGAGGACTAACACAGAACCTAGAGACTTCAAAATGGACAGTCTTTCTGTGCATAGCTTCTAGCTAAACTGCCTGTCACCCAGAACTCAACTGAATAAAACTTGAGGCACACATTTTTATTTAGCCTCTATTAAATCCACAAAAGCATCTGTCCATAGAAATTGAGTGCCTGTAATATTTTATTCCTCTGTAGTGTCAGCTTGACTCAAGGCTTCTGCTTTCATGTTTCAATTTTGTATGTTAAAACAAGGTGAGGGGCTGGAGAGATGGATCAGTGCTCTTCCAGAGGACCCAGGTTCAACTCCCAGCACCTACATGGTGGCTCACAACTCTAGCCAGTCTCTCCCCACCCCAGGAGGGGTGTCAACAGCCCCTTCTGGCACAAAACAATACACATTAAAAAAAAGCTGAACTGGCCAGGCATGATGGTGCATATTAGCACTTGGGAAGCACAGGTAGGCATATCTCTGTTAATACAAAGCTAGCCTGATTTGCATAGTTCCAGCCCCAGGACTGTTAAACCAAGTTGAAATGGTTTTATTCATTTTAACACAGAACATGCTGGCCTTTTTTCCCTTCTAGAACTCTTTCACATACAAGATCATGGAAAACAGGACACTATATAATGAAAGAAAATAAAACTCCCCTTTGTTTTGGTACAGGAGA
The DNA here is from genome assembly GCA_030556225.1 of Cricetiscus sungorus. NCBI lineage: Eukaryota > Metazoa > Chordata > Mammalia > Rodentia > Cricetidae > Cricetiscus > Cricetiscus sungorus. The sequence goes on along the minus strand of JANBXA010000735.1, from coordinate 25,382,638 downwards.
CTGAATGCACAAATGTATATATGATTGACACATGTGCTATCACTGAGCTATAATTCCCCTTAAGTTGCAAATTTTCAACATTCCTAAGTGAGCCTCAGATGATGTAATTGTATTTTATGGTTCCCACAGAATTCATATAAGTTTTTTTTGTAGGGAATGAAATTGGTCATAGCAGTATTTGACAATAGACATATACAGGCAAATCCTGTACTTTGTGCTAACAAAGAATACGTAATAAAATGTTCTACCAATACCAGACCAGCCTGTGCAGATACCTCTTTTACTCTGTCTCTGGAGACGTGGGATGCCATGACACCCTCACTGTCCTCTGAAGTGCTCTCTGGGGAAGAAGGACACTGGGAAACAATTTCTTCACCCTGAATATAGAAAGCAGCAGAAGAAACAGGGGACATAATGAGCACATTTATGGTTTTGAGGAAGGCCAAGTTTCTAGGTATTAGAGAAGAAATATTCTAGCCACTCAAAACATATCAATGGAGCTGGAGAGATGGCTCAGAGGTTAAGAGCACTGGCTGCTCTTCCAGAAGTCTTGAGTTCAACTCCCAGCACCCACAACCACCTCTGAGATCTGGTGCCCTCTTCTGGACAGCAGGCAAACATGTAGGCAGACTACTATGTGTATAATAATTTTCTTTTAAGTTAAATATTATGAAAACAAAAACATATCAACCTCTCATCTATCATTTAGGGAAATGCTATTCAATTCCAGTTTCTGAGATGCCTGTAAAACTAACACAAAATTTTATACTAGGTCCATTTTTTTTTTTTTTATTCCCCTCGAGACAGGGGTTCTCTGTGCAGCTTTGTAGACCAGGCTGGCCTCCATCTCACAGAGATCCGCCAGCCTCTGCTTCCCAAGTGCTGGGATTAAAGGCATGCATCATCACTGCCCAGCCACAAGGCCCATACATGAGATTCTGTAGTGGTGACTCAGTTACTGCCAAATATGGATCTAAAATTGTCTCAGAACTTAGAAGAGAATCAAAGTTTGTGGCTTGTGTGGGCCACATAACAAGACCAATATCTGCCAAAAGATATGTCTCAGTATCTCAAGGTTTATAAGTAGTACACATGAACCATAAACACCTAAGCAGAGTCTAAGGAACTGTCTGTCTCTCCAGTCTTATAATCTTAAACAACCACAGAAATGTTAACGGTAGTCTCTGCTCCCCACTAATGGGGATTACAACTAGCTCCTTACTAGCTAGATAAGTACTCTATCCCTGAGCTATATCGCCAGCCCTCTAATTACTTTTAATTTTGTTGAAAGCTTTGTTAATTGCCCAGGATGGTTGTCTTAAACTCACTTTGTAGCTGGGCAAACCTTGAACTTCTGCCTTGGCCACCAGGCCTGGCTAAAACCAAGTCCTGTTCTCATTAGAACAGGACCTGGGTGACCTCTTTTATATTTTCTGATGCTCTCACAAAGAATGGGCATAGAAGCTCATAACTGATGGTCTAAACTTCAGTCTTACCTGTAAGTCTCGGTTTTTCAGAGTACCCAACCAGAAAGCCTCTCTACAATTGTTGAGGACAAGCATGGCTTTGACTCTGCAAACTAACAGCTCCAGTGACTTTTTAAGTAAAGGCACATGTTTGGTGAGTCTTGTGTCCTGGTGAATCTGAAGAGAAAGAAATCATCTGGTTCTGTCATCATGTTTCATTATTTCTTGTACAGAAATGCCTGAATGTGTCATACCTGAAGAGTAAGAGGACATGTCTGGCCAATATGGCCCAGAGACACGGTTCATCAAACAGTAATAGTTTGATGAGTACTCTGAAAAGAATGCCAGCTAAAAACCCAGAACTAGAAGACATAATACCATCGCCTCTAGGTGCCTGATATAAGCTCTGTTGACTAATCATCAGCAAATTATCCCAAGGTGTGTTTAATGATATCAAACACAAAAAAATTATCTCTGGTCAGCATTAAGCCCCTGGAATTTCAGCTCAGCTTTTTCTAAACATAAAACTAGGTAAGAAATGAGTGGCAAGAAATGGTTCAAAGAATCACCCAGTTTGCCACTGTTTCTATATTCCTTCAAATGTGACAATGGTTCAAGAGCTTCAACTGGAGTTTTTTTTTGTTGTTGTTGTTCCCCTCACCCTTACCCTCACCCCTCTGGGTCTCACTATTTAGTTCTGGCTGCTTTGGAAACTCACTCTGTAGATCAGACTGGCCTTGAAATCACAGAGGTCCCCATTTCTGCCTCCCAAGTGCTGGGATTAAAGGTGTGCACCACGACTCCTGGCTTAGAGAAGACTTTCAACAATGGAATATTTTCATAACTTTTCATGTAGCTGAAAAGCTGTAGGGTGGCTAGTTGGGAATACTTCCAACTCCTGCAGCTGCACCTAACAGTCCTCCTGCCTGCAGTCCTCTGTGTGCTGCCTAGTTTTATGTCAACTTGACACAGCAAGGGTCACCTGAGGAGGGAACCACAAATGCCTCCACAAGACTGGGCTGTAAGAAACCTGCAGGGTATTTTATTAGCAATGGATGAGGGAGGTTCAGCCCATTATGGGCTGATGGTCTTGGGTTCTATAAAAAAGCAGGCTGAGCAAGCCACAAAGAGTAAGTCAGTAAACATGGCTTCTATATTGCTCCCGACTCCACGTTCCAGCCCAGTTTGAGTTCCTGACTTGGCTTTAAAGGATATGTGCACACTAAATAAACTCTTTCCTCCCCAGTTGCTTTTGGTCATAGCATTTCATCACAGCAACAGAAACCCTAACTCTAGGACACTTTGTAACAGGAACTCATCTAGGAGTGCTCTATACATTCTTCCACCAAGAAGTGGACTCTGGCTTGTTGGTTTTTTCTGAGAAAGTGTTTTCCATGTGGCCTAGGCTGGCCAGCCTCTAACTAAGTGCTGGGATTATACATGTGCACAACTACACTTGGGGCCCTTGGGAGCATTTCTACAGGAAACAGCCATAGAACTTGATTCAAATACAAAACTTCTCCTTTAGACAACTGCAATGCTCATCCAGAAACAAAAGATTTGCTAACTCTAAACCATTTGAACACAGGGTTGAAAACTAGGTCTGGTTGCCCATGTTTATAATCTCAGCAGGAAGACTGAGTTTCAGACCACGGCTAGTTATGTTTCATATTGAGACCTGCTCCTCTCTTACCTTAGAATGTCCACAAAGGTGATGTAGTAGCCTTGTGTTCAGTTGAAGGGTTTCCAGCAAGCTCAGAACATCTTCCTAATAACAACAAAATTTATAAATATTCTGGTATAACATTCTAATATTTCAGAAGCAAGATGTTCTTGCAGCAAGGGCTGCAAGAGGATGAAATCTGTAGGTGCCAGCCTTTGTTAATGATCATCTGAGTCTGGCCCTCAGATAGGAATGCTGAGCCCTGAGTGCCAATTGGCTTTAAAAGTCTATCAAGCCTGTTTTAGAGCCCAAGTGTTTTCTAAAGTGTTTGCAGAGACACTACCACAGGGAGGGTCTGGTTAAAGAAGCACAAGTTAAAGAGAAAAAGCCCCAAGATTGGGGAGAAGTGTAGAGGTGGGTCAGAGTAATTTGAGAGGCTCAGCTTACCTGGGCACTTCTGGCTATAGATAGCATGATATCACTTAAATTGCTGCTCAGAATGTAGGCAACAGACTGCCATACTCCCAGCCCCAACTCAGAAAAACCCAGAGACCCCTGGCAACTGGCTCTGCTCTCAGCTCTTACCCGATGTTTTCTAAAGCTGAAGTCGAGGAGTGGCATACACTGTTTCAGAAATGCTTCCACAAAGTGACGTCCATACTGGAGAGAAAGAAAGAGACAGTGCTGAGTGCTGGCTGAGGATTTTTACTTGAAAAAACACCCAGATGAGGCAGCATAGGCCACTGACTTGTGTACATTAAAAATAAATTGGGGGTGGTCCAGTTAATTTCACTAAAGGGGGAAAGTAAATAGAACTGCGATATAAAGAAGTTCCAAAATCAGGCAGACTCTTGTACCCAGACACAACGGCCAGAGCCCTTGTTCAGCTCTGAGAACACAGCAGCAGCTGAACTCCATCCCACTGAGGATAACTCATTCTCAAAAGGAGAAATTTTGAGAGGATCAAGGGAACACATGGCCCATTTCCATCAAATTACTCCCCCAACCTGCTAATCTACACTGTACAGAATCTGGCATGTAAAAGAGGTATGAAGCAATTCTATTCAGCTGAGGTCCCTCTTAATTAACCCATAGGAAGAAGATACATTGAACAAAACCTAGGAAATCTCTTACCTTTAAACACACATGCAGAACAGGGTAACTGTCAAATACCTAGACAGGAGAAAGACAAGAAACCAAAACTGAGGTCAGCTTCTTTGAGTATTCCAGCTTTCCCCTGCTGAGTACAGCATAGTCATAAGTGATACAGGGAATTCTAAGGTGAAGAAGGCATGTCAAAGTGCAACAGAAAACCAGTAACAGAATAAAGAAACTCATAACTTAAGTTCAAGAAAAACAAGGAAGGAGCAAAGGAGATCAAGAAATTGATTCAAACTGGGGATGTTGAGAAGATAGCATTACTACAAGGCTGGCACTTGTAGTGATCTGAAACCTTAAGTAAGATTCTATGAGATGGAGAGGAGAGGGAATGACATTTAAACCTGCACATAATCCAACAGTAGAGAAAACTGCTTGAAGGACAATAACGGCAATCAGAGCCGGAAGCATACCCAAATCAGACGACCCAAGGCAAGATGGGAGAAAATGGGGCAATGACAGGTAGTAAATATTGGGACACAGGCAAAAAGAAAAGAGGGGAAAAACATGTAGTGGTCAGGAGGAGGGGTTATCTAGAATGAGTAGAGGGTCATGGAAGGGAAGAAAAACCCAAGGAATGGTGAGGAAAACAGCCAAGTAGGTGATTGTGGAAAACAGAGCCCTCCTGTCAGGTCAGGGTTGGCTGGGAAGACAGGTCAGGGCCTCCGTACTTTCATCAGATTGATGAGGATACTGAAGTCTCGAACAGCCATGTTCCAATACAGCAGCTTCTCTTCATGAACCTGGGGACAGCCAAACACAGGCCTCTGAGTCACAGCCAAATACTTCTATTTTCCTTCCACTAATACAGTTTGTCCATTATCCCTTCTGAAGAGATGTGGCAACAGTGTACTCATCAGCAGGCTCACATACACTGTGATGACATCAGAGCACCTCACAGAAAATCAGCTTTTGCTGGCTTCTGGTTCTCCTGTCTACCTCATCTGTGACTGGGAGGCTGCCGAGCCCCTAGCATCTCAAGCAGGCTTGCTGTTCTTTAGCCAGGTGGGAAGTGGCAAACTTGGCAGAAGCAAGGGGAAACAGAGCTCAAGTCTCACCTCCAACTAGAGGGAAAAGAAATCAAACCAGAAGCTTTTTGAAATAAATCCTAGATCTTGGTAATAAAGGAAACAGCTTAGAAGAAACTCTATACCCAAGAGATAACTGCCCATGTAATCAAAGGCCATTTCTTTTTGAGGGGAATGCCTGAACCACCTGCTGTGAATCTGTTGCTGTGCCAGCCTGAAGACTTTTCACTGTCTTCTCGAGTTCAGCCATCATCACACGGAAGAAAATGACAAAGGTGTGCCTACAAGGAGGGGAAAGTTATGAATACCCACATGATGCACTGTTTACAAAAGCTTCTAGGAAGTTTCCTGTAGAAAAAGCCAGGAAGGCAACAGTTATTTACACCTCTGTCTCTGAACGTTTTTTCAATAAGGTCCACTGAAAGAGGGGAATGGAAAAAAATTAAACATGAGCCCCAGGGCTGGGATTATAGGTCAATAAATAAGAGTTCATGTCTACCCTACCATGCACTGGGTTCAGCATACATGAGAAGGACACAGTGATGCACGCCTGCAAACCAAGCAATAAGGAGGAAGTGAAGGCAAGAGAACTGGAAGTTTAAGGTCATCCTTAACTACACAAGGAGTTTGAGGCTTGAGAGAGAAAAAGAGAGTGAGCGAGAGCACACATTGAAAGCCCAAGCCAAAGCAAATGGCCTATGAGACAATAGAGTTAGCTTGGAAAATTGATACCACGATACAGGAAGCAGCAGCAGTGTGATAGATGGCAAGGGAAGCCAAGTGTAAGCCATGGTTCTGTGTTCCCTTCACTGATTGTAAGCAGGAGAAATTCTTTTTTAAAATTTATTTTTAGTTTTTATTATTTTTACATTCCAACCCCAGTTCCCCCTCTCTCCCCTTCTCCCTCCTACCTTTCACCATTCCACTCCCATCTACTCCTTAGAGAGGATAAGGCCTCCCTTAGGGAGTCACCAAAGTCTGAGATACTAAGTTGAGGCAGGCCCAAGCCGCTCCTCCCAAATCAGGCTGGGCAAGGTATCTCACCATAGGTAATGGGCTCCAAAAAACCAGGAGAAATTCTTTCTAACCTCCAATTTCCTCAAGAGTAAAACAGTGGTAATAGGCCAAGCAGAGATGGTGCACACGCTTGTGAGGCAGAGCCAGGCAGATCTCTGTGAGTTTGAGGCCATCCTGGTCTACAGAGCTAGTTCCAGGATAGGCTACACAGAGAAACCCTGTCTTGAAAAACAAACAACAACAAAACACCACCACTACCACCACCACCACCAACAAAATAGTGGTAAAGATACCTCTACCTCACAGGAATTAACAACATATAAGATGAAGATGTTTCATAAACTGGAACAACTATACAAGTAAAAGACAGCTATTGATCCTGCAAGACACCAAACCATCAGATACAATCAACTGTTTTTCAAGATAGTTAAAGTATTAGAAAGCTGATCTTAAGTTAGTCTTATTTTTATCAGTTTTGGTGTGTTGAGAGCTGAGCCCAGGCCTCCCACTTGCTAAGTATATACTATCAGTGTCTATAATCCTAGCATAAGTCATGTTAAAGGATAAAAACACAATAGTAGTTTCTTATCTGTGAAAACTGGAAGTAGTGATACTAAACTCCTCCATAAAATCCCTTTACACATCCGTGAGTGGTTTAAACCTGAAACACCTCCACAGGCTCATGATTCCAGCATGGTCCCTAGCCAGCTTATGGTGCTATTCTGAAGGATGTATAGAGAGCCCTTGGGAAGTAGGTGTGGCTGGTGGAGTGGGCAAGCTTTAAGTATCACCCGATCCTGATTCTGGCCTGTTTGAGTCATGTGAACAAGCGGCATCCTCACACTCTTGCCACTGCTGATGAAGCAGATCCTGACACCATACTTAGCTGCCACGATGCACTGAAACTGTGACCTAAATAAAGTCCTTCCCCTCTCAGATTCCTTCTGTCAGATATTTTATCAGAGTGATGGGAAAGTAATGGGTACTCCTGGATTGAGGGCTCTTGGAAAGAATCCACAGGAAGACTTTTGCTGCCAAAGGAGAGTTTACCCTATAGATGAGAATTAGATGGAGAACAGTGGAGCAAGAACTCCCTTACCTGGTCAACGTAGGGAATGTAGAAGAAGATGCATCTTTCGGAGCATTGATCAGTTCTGGGACACCAACACCAGCGATCTCTTCTATGGCCTTCAGAACATTGTCTGTGTGCTCCAGGTAAATGCTTTAAAGTGTCAGAAGAGCAGGGACACACTTTACAGAATTCCTATCTACCAGGTGTCCTGGCCACCATGTGAGACTCCTCCCTGGGTCCTGCCCCTCCCCACCAGGTACACAGACAATGAAAGCCAATGACCAGGAACCCAAACAAATCTCTCCTCTTTGAACCTCATTTTCTTGGGAATCTTGTGAGTGGTGGAAAGCAGACTAACACAGTAACCTCCTGCAATTATATTCAGTATCTGCAAGTACTCTATGGAAACCCATGAAGGAAGGAAAGAAATAGCCTATTGTTAGAACCAGATCAGATGGTGAGTGCTCAGCTTCTAACAAATCCATGACAAAGTTGTAGAAGTTCAAGTCATGGAGTCAAGCCTGGTGGTACAGGCCTGTACTCTCAGTCACTTGGGTGGCTAGAAACAAGAGGATCCCAAGTTCAAGGCCAGCTTGGGATACAGAATGAGTTCAAGGGCAACTTCCCAGTCTGTCTCTGTCTCTCTTTCTCTCTCACATACACAGAAAGAGAAAAGGAAATTCAAGATGTGCTACAGGAACTCAGGTACAGTACTGTTCAGTATATTAGAACATAAGGAATAGTAAATACACATCACCAACAACAATAATAAACTTTCTTTTAAAGGCTTATTTTTATTTTATGTGCATTGGTGTTTTGCCTGAGTGTATGTGTGTATGAGGGTGCCAGATGCCCTAGGACTGGAGTCACCGACAGTGGTGAATTCTATGGATATGTTGTGAATTAAACCCAGGTCCTCTGCAAGAGCAGTCAGTGCTTTTAACTGCTGAGCCACCTCTCCAGCCCTAATAATAAACTTTTCTAAAGCCAAAAATGTTTTTCATGAGATACTACCACGTATTAAGTTTTCAAATAATTTCTGACATTCATTTTTTTTTTTTTTTTTTTTGGGAGAAATGGTTTCTCTCTCCATATATTTCTGGCTGTACTACTGACATTCACTTTGTTTTTCATGATACAGTTTCTTTGTGTAGCCCTGGCTGTACTGGAACTCACTCTGTAGACCAGGCTGGCCTCAAACTCAGAGATCCACCTGCCTCTGCCACCTGAGTACTAGGATGAAAGGTGTGTACCACAACCTCCCTGAATGACATTCACTTTTAATAATAACAAAGATTCTACCATGTAGGACCCACAGAAAAGTGACTGATGATTCAAGATAGACATTGCTACAGAGTTCCTGCTTCATGGAAGAGTCTGCCAGACAGTCTGCAGGACAGAGAGAAAAGTGACTGACAAATTGCCAATACAGGAGGACAGTTTAAAGTTCCCTGCTTTGCTGAGGAGTCTGCCAGACACACTATGGCCTATCGGCTGAAGATGGAACATTACAGAAGAACTTCGTGTGACTGACCAGGCAGTGACAGTTGTCTTTGTCATTTCTAGAGTTTATATATTATCCTTCTGTGGTCTTTGATGGAGTTAAAGACAGATATGGTTGGTTATAGTTTTCCTTAGTTAGGATTAAAGATAAATTACATATAAGACTTTAGACTCACAAAGATAGGATAATGAAATATTTTCTTTAAATCTTGCTAAATGTTAATGGACTAAATATTGTTAACAACTGTGATTCTTATTTGATAACTATTGTGTGATATATTTTGCTCTGTTAAGGTTAAAACCCTTCTTTTTATTTTAGACAGAAAAGAAGAGATGATGGGAGATGCCACTCTATAAATATGTTTCTTGTATTGGCTAATGAATAAAGCACTGTTGGCCAATAGGAAAGGAAGATAGGAGGGACTAGGAGACAAGGAGGAAAGCAGAAGTACTAGGGAGGAGTCAGCATGTAGAGTCTGGAGAGAACAGAGGTCTGGGCCCTCTCGCCGGTAAGATGAGACCACGTGGAAATACTTAGATTAATAGAAATGGGTTAATCATTAAGTCAGAGCTAGCTGATAAGAAACTAGTAACTGGACAACAGAATTAATATCAAAAACAAAACAAAACAACAAAAAAACAAACAAACAAACAAAAAAAAAACAAAGATTCTAACTAGGTGGTGGTGGCAGAGGTGGCGGTGCCAGTCTTTAATCCCAGCAGTAGAGGGGCAGAGGCAAGCAGAACCCCCGATTTTGTTTTTGAGACAGGGTTTTTCTATGTAATAGCCCTGGTTGTCCTGAAACTCACTTTGTAAACCAGGCTGTTACAAAGAAAAACCCAGTCTCAAAACAAAAACAAAAACCAACAACAAACAAAGGATTCTAAATGCTTGTTTAGAATTAAGAATGAATAAAATTTCAATTAGAAACCAGTTAAGGGCTGGAGAGATGGCTCAGCAATTAAGAACACTGGTTGTTCTTCCATAGGACTCAGGTTCAAGTCTCAGCACTTAGTGGCTTACAAACATCTGAAGCTCCTGTTCCAGAGAATATGATACCCTTTCCTGGCCTCTGAGACCAGTGCACACACGTGGTGCACAGACATGCAGGCGCAACACCCATACAATAAATTAACAAAATGGAAACACAAAGAGCCAGATGGATGGTGCACATCTGTAACCACAGCACTCAGGAGATGTAAACAGAAGGAACAGAAGTTCAAGGTTATCCTCAACTACACAGTGAGTTCACCTCAACAAGCCAAAATAAATAATTATAGACAAATAAAGAAAGAAAGGACTATGCTTAGATACCCTGGAAGTAATGGATATATCTTAGACTATTACAAGGAAGGGTACAACTCTAATGGAATGTCAGTAACAAATTAGCTGACATAGCCAGCAGAAGGAAAGCATTTTATGATCCAAACTCCAAACTATGTTCATTTTAAACCATCATTTACTCTCCAGTTCTCCTAACAGAGGCCGTGACTCGGTCCCTAACCAGACGAGAGATCCCAAAAACAGCAAAATGGAAAAATACAATCTGGTTCCCTGGAAAAAAGTAAACATCTTACCAAAGCAAATCATGCAGGTGGTCGTTAAAATTGGTGTTCTTTTCTTTTTCCCCATTAGGCCATACACGACAGAGCAGTTGTTTGGCCAGGGAGGCTGTTGGAAAAAAAGACAAAAAACAAATGCTCTTAATAACTAAGCCAACCCTCCAACCTGACATCACTCTTTTAAAAACTACATTTAGAAACACAATTGCTAGCTGGGTGTAATTGATCACACCTACAATCCCAGCACTTGTGAGACTGAGGTGGGAAAACTATTGGGGCTAAAGAGAAGACACTGCCAACCATCTCCTCCAAATTCACTGACATAATTATATGAGAAAATAGGGTATAGTATGACATGTCAGCATATGTGTAGTGTTTAACGGTCAGATAAGCACACTCTCAACTTTCAGATGTTGAAGGAAGATTATTGATTAAAAAGGGCTATTTTTTTTTTAAATTTTAAGGTGTGTTTTAAAAAGATTTTAAAAAGGAATTTTGTGTATATGCATTTATCTATGTGTGGGTATGTGTATCTGAGTGCAGGTACTTGCAGAAGCCAGAAGAGGGCACTGGATCTCTGAAGGTGGAATGGCCTGCAGTAGTGAGCTGCCTAAAGTGGATGTTGAGAATTGAACTGAGATCCTTGTTGACAGAAGTAAACATTCTTAACTGTGGAGCCATCTCAGACCCAGATTATTACTTTAAATTTAAGTTTTTGGCCTAACAGGCAATTTTGTTTTTAGGGCAGGTGTCTTGTGTGGGTAACGTTTAAGGGCTTGTTTGGTGTGCACAAAGCTCTAGGTTCTGTTTCCAGTACCACAAAAAAGCAGGCATGGTAGCATATGCCTGTGATACCAGCACTTGATCTGGGAGTATCAGGAGTTTAAGGTCATCTTTAGGATAATCATAGCAAGTCTGAGACAGCCCAAGCTTCAAGAGATCCTTTCTTAAAAAATGAAAAATAAGAGTCTCATTGTGTATCCACACTAGTCTGAAACAATTCTCCTTCAGCCTTCTGAGTACCGAAATTACAGCACCAGCTATGGACTAGTAAGCAATTGTTTAAAAAACTACTTTGTTACTGTTCCAGTAACCCAACTTCCATAAACAAAATCATTTGTAATGACCTTGTTCAAAAGCACAAAAACATGGCCATCTCTTTCAGACCAAACCCTACTCTATTAAAATAGGAAAATTCACATTTTAATCTTGCTTTCTATTGTGCCAAAATTGGGAAAAATAATTAGTGATTTGTATTCCAAGGGCTATGATAAAAGACACTTAAAGAGAAGGTCCCAAGTTCCCTAGGGTGGCATGGTACACCTGTACTACTAGAACTAGGGAGGCCAAAGCAGGAGGATCTGGAGTTCAAAGCCAAATTGACTACATAGTAAGGGCTCCTCAGAGATAGGGAGAGGGTAGAGGGAAAGAGGGGAAAGGTCAGTAATGATATGAAAGTATGAAAATGCCAGTGAACAAAAGCCTTAAAAAAAGGTCAGGAGGTCACTGGTGGCACACACCTTTAATCCCAGCACTCAGGAGGCAGAGGTAGGCAGATCTCTGAGTTTGAGACCACCCTGGTCTACAGAGTGAGTTCCAGGACAGCCAGAGTTACTCAGAGAAACCCTGCCTTGAAAAAACAACAACAACACACACAAATGTCTAAAGATAGACAAAATTAGATAGTAAATTATCAAGGATGGCAGGTGGAGCTCAGTAGCTTAACACTGTTTAATTTCTAGTACAAAAAAGAGAACTTGGGGCTGGAGAGATGGCTCAGTGGTTAAAAGCACTGACTGTCTTCCAGAAGACCTGGGATTGGTTTACAGCACCCACATGGCAGCTCACAACTGTCTGTAATTCCAACTACAGGGGAGCCAATGCCCACTTCTGGTCTCCAATACAGATGACATACATGCAGGTGAAATACTCATACACATAATATAAAAACAAAATGAATAAATATTTTTTAAAAAGGAAGAAAACTGTACAATCAATATAACCAAAGTTACACTAAGCAGTGATTAGTCCTTTCTGAGAAAATGTGTGAAGCAAGAGGGCACACCCATGATTTTGTGGGATTTACATGTAAAAATGCTCAAAGTTCTAGGAAACACCAAATTTACAAGTGTAAGATATTAATCCTATTCATTAATCCCCCCTTCCCAAAAAAAAGGGATTACCAAGTTTTTCTTTCTTCTGGGCAGGCACAGCAGATTTCTCCAGAAGGGTCATCAGAAGTCTGAGAAGATAAAGACCACACTGGAAATTGGGGATGCAGTGGTGGAAATTTTGCAAGTAACTGAAGCTCTGGCTGTAAAGAAGCAAGAAACAAAAGAGCAGACACAGCATCAAAATGCATGCAAAATGTCTTTACATTAACACAAGTCTCCCAAGTCTTCTCCCATGTTTGCAGGGGTAGCAACATGGCTCACCAGCAAAGACCTGCTGATAAGCCTGCTAACCTGAGTTCATTGCCAGGAAACTAAATGGTAGGAGAACGCCAACTCTTGTAAACTGTCCTCAGCCCACATATACACACACATAAAAATGTAAATTCACCTCACTTTCAGGTGCTTTAGTACCTTCTTTTTATTTTTTTCTTAAAGATAGGGTCTCACTATGTAGCTCTGACAGGCCTTGAACTCACTTTGTAGACCAAGCTGACCTCAAACTCACAGAGATCAACCTGTCTCTGCCTCTTGGATGCTGTGATTAAAGATGTGGCATCAAGCTAGCATAGTACTAAATTAAAGCCAAGAATCTTAACAGAAAAGTATCTTTTACAGAGAAAGCTAGACAGAAAAAAGCTGGACAAAATTCTGGTTTAAGAGGGTCACTTACACTGAGAAAGCCCAAGCATCAGGGTAACACATGAAACCCTGAATAAATTATTTGCTATTTTGGAATTTTTCATTAAAGAAATTTATTTAATTTTTTAATTATGTGTATATGTGAATATCTGTGTGTGGGTATATGCATATGAGTACAGGTGCCCCGAGGCCAGAATAATACATTGGATACCCTGGAGCTGAAGTTACAGATGGTAATCTGTCAGATGTGTTCTGGAATTTGAACTCTGGTACTTTGTAAGAGCAGTAAGTACTCTTAACTACCAAGGCATCTCCCAGTCCTCAATTATTAGGATGTTATGGGGGTGAGGAAGAGCTCATGAAGATTAGGTTGGCCTTGAATTCACAATAATGAGATGGGGGATGACAGGACGGGACTGGCAATTAGTATCACCCTGTTGCTCCCTACATACCCAACAATGCTAGAAGACAGACTAGGTCCTTAACTAATCCAGAATTGGTAAGAGAAGGGAACAGTAGCACATGGCTGTAATTCCAAAAGTTAGGAGTCCAAGACAGGAGAATGGAGAATTTGAGGCCAGCCTAGAATACATACATAGCATGACCCTGCTTCGAAAAAATCAAAATGAGGGGCTGGAGAGATGGCTAAGCAGTTAAGACCACTTACTGCTCTTACAGAGGACACACACACAACAAAAAAAATAAGTAAAATAGGGCTTGGTGTGGTATTCCATGGCATTAACTCCAGCACTCAGGAGGCAGAGGCAGGTGAATCTCTGTGAGTTTGAGGACAGTCCAGTGTACATCATGAGTTCCAGGCCAACAGAGTTATATAATGAGACTCAGTCTCAAAAAACAAACAAATAAGAAAACCAACCAACCAACCAAACAACAACAAAACAGAATTTTAAAACATGAAAAAACACATATGTTAAGGAAAGTGACAGAAAAGAACAGATTTTGTTCACAATTAAGAGTGAGTGTTTTCTAAAACAAGTTCTGCCAATATACTAGAATGCACAGTCAGACCCACCTGATCAGCTCCTCCAAGGGCTGCTCCTGCTCTGTCTGCTTTAGGCGGCTTGTGAAGACCTCCAGGGCTGAGTGCAGGAGGTGACGGTTTGAATGGTGAGCAAATCCTTTCCTAAAGCCAAATCAGAAAAGTGGTTCAGCTTGTCTCAGGAAGATTAACTGGGCAACACCTGAGAGTCCTGGCCCTCTCCCTAGGCTAGTTATTCAACAGTTTGAAAATGGAATCTCAAGTTCTGAAGCATGAGATTCAGGCACAGATCTAAGCATCAGACTAGAAGCTGAAGCAAAGGTGGATGTGGTTGCCCATGCCAGCAGTGTTCGCACTTGGAAGGCTAGGGCAGGAGGACTACATGTAGCTAGCTAGCCACTACCTAGTGTGAGTTCCAGGCTGGTCGGAGCTATTTAGTAAGATCTTGTCTCAAAACAAAAACAAAAGAAGCTTAAGCCAAGTAGTAGTGGTATACACCTTTAAGTCCCAGCACTCAGGAGGATGAGGCAGGCAAAGCTCTGAGTTTGAGGCCAACCTTATCGACAGAGAGTTCCAGGACAGCTAGAACTACATGGAGAAACCTTGTCTCAAACAAACAAACAAAACCAAACAAACAAATTAACAAAAAAACTATCATACCGAGAAAAACAACAACAACAAAAAACAAAGAACAAAATAGGAGTTGAGGTTCACCCCAAATTGCACTTTCTTGTGGATCTAAGGGCTACAGGCCTTTCTTTAGTCTGTGCATCTCAGTGTTTTCTAAAATGCAGGGCTGACTTTGTCAAATTACTAAGTCAGTGTCCAGCCTCATAGGATTCAATAAAGAAATGCTGTATCTGTTCTTGGAGTTAATAAGCCAAGTCTTAAGGATTCTATCTCAGAATTATCTTACTGTTGCCCTTTCCTTCCTAACCAAGACTGAATCTCCAGGTCAGGTCCTTATCATTACATTTGCAGAGCATACAACAGTATTGACATTTTTTTGTTTATTCCTTTCCTTTCCCAAAGGATCAGGCAGACTACCGCCAAATAGTTTTCCTCAAAAGAAATTTAATAATTTTTTACTATTATCATGACTATGATGCCAAAATTGCTTTCCTAAAAAATAATTAAAAGCTGTAGAGCTGGATCAAGAGCCCAGCTGTTCTTTCAGAGGATGAGGGCTGCATTTCCAGCACCACAGGGTGGCTCATGGTCATATGGGACTCTAGCTTCTGTGTTCTCTTCCAACTTCTTTGGCTCTTACATGCTCATTGTACACAGACAGACACTAAGGTACTTATACATGTAAAGGTCTGTGAGCGCACACACGCACGCACATGCATACACACACACACACCACTAAAAACTAAAAAAAAAAAAAAAATGTAATTTAAAAGTAAAAATTTTTAAAAATCTGCATAATTGGATCCCTATATCTTCTCTAGCAAGTTTCCGTTTCCTTTCATACATTTTGTGGTCATACATATGCTCCTGTGTGTGTATGTTATGTGTATGCTCATGCATGCATGTGTGTATGCACTTCCTTAATAATGAGTACCCTTTTATGTGTTTACCATAAAAAAAAAAATCTCTTTGATGAACTATCAATGCAAATCTTTCATCAGGCATTGCTTTTTAAGTACTGAAGTTATAAAAAAGACTGACATCTGCCCATGTAAACAATATTAGAGTCTAACAGGAAAAAAAATAAATAAGCAATCTTAACAAAAAGTGTGATGTTTTACCAGAAGAGAATGCCAGAGTTAGAAGGGAGCTGAGGGCAAGGGAAGCAACTGGGTAAGAAGAGCCAAGGATCCTGTAGAAGGATGCATATCTGAAGGGTTTCAGGTGAAAGCCAAGTACAGTGCTGAATGAACTCAGTCTACCTGCAGGCAGAATGTGAGACAATGGTGCAAGAGCAGAAGCCAGACAACAGGAGTTGGAAAAAGCCAGACCAAAGGGTTAAAGTCAGAGTAGACTAATAGCCATCAGAGCTCACAACTGGGACAAGAGCCTAGTAGGTTTGTGTTGGGAAGACTGCTATGATCTTGTGTGGAAAATGGACTGAGCAGGACATCTAAAGATGGACAGAAAAGCCAACTGTGAAATAGTCAGACATGATGGAAGGCTGGAAGCAGAAGATGTCTATCTAGATGACACAATCAATAGAATTTAGGGTTACATATGGGAAGGAGAGGAAAGTAGGAGGCAAAAGAATAACTCCTGAGTTTTGGCACAAAAAATTGATGATGCCATTTCCAAGTGAGGCAAATCTGGAGGAACAGTGATATTATGCTCCGATCTGGATGTGATGAGTCTGAGGTGTCAATGACACATCTAAGGGGGTGTTGAGTAGGCAGTTGGGTACAATTTGCCAATGGCTTGGAAGATAACATTTAGCATAAATTTAAGCTTGGGTAAAATTCTCCAGAAAACCTGTTCAAAGAGGACATGTGGGATAACGCATGACTTAAGGAAAAGAAATGTTTAGGGACATGCCTTTACTTCTAGTTTCACCCATGCTATGCGTCCAACTCTCTATCCCCTGAAAACCAACGCCTGGGACTAATCAGATGCTCAGCAGGTAGGGGCCCTTGATGCCAAGCCTGACATAACCTGACTTTGATCCCTTGGACCCATTTGGTAGAAGGAGAACACGGTATTGCACACATACACACACACACACAATAAAATGTAAAGGACATTGTGTTATAATGTATTTCTGTCCTTATTTTAAAAAGAAGAGGGGTGGGACTGGAGACATGGCTCAATGGTTAAGAGCATGCACTGCTTTGCAGACAGCCTGAGTTTGGTTCCCAGCACCCACATCAGGCTGCTTTCAACTACATGCAATTAGTTCCAGGAGATCCCACACCCACTTCTGGCCTTCGAGGGCATAGTTACATATACACATAATTTTTAAATGTAAAAAATAAAACAGAAAGGCCTGCTCAAGGGTGCGGATGTAACTCAGTTGGTAGAGTGCTTGCCTATCATACATAAAGTCCTAGGTTTCATCCCCAAGCCACATAAAAACCGGGTGTGGCAGTACAGGCCTGTAATACTAGTACTCAGGAGGCAGAGGAAGGATGAGCAGAAGTTGAAGGCCATCAAGTGCCACTGCTTCCATTGTACCCCCAAATATTCCAATATCCAGTTCATACTGTGTTCACTCTTTACCACACAACTTGACTTACAAATAATTTAACAAATTAACAGTCTCTCTCTCTTTTTTATTCCAAGACAGGGTTTTCTCTGTGTAGTTCTGGCTGTCCTAGAACTCATTTTTGTACACCAAGTTGGCCTCAAACAGAGCTCTGCCTGCCTCTGCCTCCTGAGTGCTGGTATTAAAGGTGGGTACCACCATCATCCAGTTAACAGTCTCTCTTTTTACTAGGTAATAAAATTTAAAATTTTTAGATAGAGTATGTGTCTCTGTGTTATTCAGTCTAGTTTCAAACCCCCACATGAGCTATAGTGACCCATCTGCTTCAGCCTTCCTTATAGCTGGATTACAGACATGTATCACAATGCTGACTTCCCTAGTTATTACAAAATGCTTGCTACAGGAAGCAAGAGTAAGAGGTCCAGATTTAGGCCAGGCATCGTGGCATATGCCTTTAATCCCAGCACTCGGGAGGCAGAGGCAGGTGGATCTCTATGAGTTCGAGGCCAGCCTGGCCTACAGAATGAGTTCCAGGACAGGCTCTAAATCAATGAAGGGGGAAAAAAAGGTCCAGATTTATTATGTCACCTCATTAGTAAACCTCCTAATTTAATTTATAGAACCATCAAGTACCATTGGCTCCCTAAGGCTCAGTGGTTTTATAAGATCAAATGGAAAAGAACAAAGTGCCAAATTAAGGAGGGCTGGATCCGTTTCCTTCCCTCTCTCTCAGTAAAGAATCGCCAGTGAAAGCAAGTACACACTCATTTCCCTCTGTGACGCTTCCTGCACCCACTCACCACGAAAAGAGTGCATGAAAGATCTGCAGCAGCTTCTGGTAGCACAAAGACATGGTGTGCTGCTCCTGAGCTTTCACTCTTGGCTTGTCATCCACGCTGACATGTTCAGCACCTAAGCTCTGAAACAGAGATTTCAGTCTAGTTCTTCCTGCGATTGTTTTCTTCTTCAGTATTTCTCAGTTAAAAAGGAACCCTAGGCAAGTATTTACAGACCCACAAAGCTAAGCCATTAATTTTTCTTTTCCTTTCCTTTCCTTTCCTTTCCTTTCCTTTCCTTTCCTTTTCTTTCTTTCCTTCTTTTTTTTTTTTTTTTTTTTTTTTGAGACAAGAATTCTCTGTGTAGCTTTGGAGCTTGTCCTGGAACTCACTCTGTGGACCAGGCTAGCCTTAAACTCATGGAGATCCATCATCCATCTGCCTCCTGAGTGCTGGGTTCAAAGGTTTGTGCTGCCACCACCTGGCTACTTTTCTTCCTCCCCCCCCCCCCCCTCAAAAGCTCCAAAGCCTACTTGCCCTGTTACTCTGGACATTCTCCTACCCTCTCTGAAGACTATGCTCAACTATGCAACTGTTCATAGACTTTTATTGCTGACTCAGCCGGCTTTCCTGATCTCTAGCTCAGAAGGTATAACTTCTCTTCCTCTTACCTCCCTCTGGCAACTTCTCCCTAAACTGCCTACAAATGGTAGCTTGCCTGCCTGTACTTACACGGTTTCTAGTCTTATAATAGGAGTCTTCTGACCTGGAAGTAGTTGTGAATGTTCTCCAGATGGTTACACATTGGGGTTAGCAGTTGAACAACACAATGAACAATGTCCTGAACAGATCTCTGATGAAGATGTGAGAATCCGATATTCCGGTTTCCTTTATTCTACAATAAACCTCAGAGTTATAAGGGGAAAACTGGGTAAATTCTTTAAAAATAATCATTAAGTGTTCAAAGTTGTGACTCCAGACAGAAGTAGACAGAAGATGTAATTTATTTGCTTACTATAATAACAAAGGGATAAAAATGGTAGCAAAAGATTTTGTAGAGATAGAACAGAGTTTGATTAAAAAGTGCGGACATGGGGCTGGAGGGATGGCTCAGAACTACAGGAGGGGAGACCTAAGGAAGAGCAGGGTTCAAAGCGTTTAGGGCATTCAGAAATAAAGTCCATGTCTAGGAAGTCTCTTCAATTTTCTGTTTCAAAAATACACACCACACACACTTGGTGTGAGGGATCCAGTCTAGGTGTTTGTGTGTGTTAGGCTACTCTACAGCCCAGCCTGTATAGGGCAAGGTAATTATAATCTGGTAACAGGAATGCCATCATGTCACCTAGGAAACTAAATACAATGCCAGGATACCTACCACTAGGACCTGCTTGTTTCCAAGTTTTCTAAGACCAGTCCTACGCTTGTGTCTCTACTAACCTTGAGGAAACAGAGTCTTTTGGCAAAAGAAGGAGTTAGTATATTCTCTAACTTCTGGGAAAGATCTTCCAGCAGGAAAAGCAGTTCAGCAGGCCCAAGCTGTACAACTTCTGTAGCCTATAACACACAAGATGAAGACTAACTGCAATCATGTCCAATTCACAGTACTTTTTGTGTATTTCATGTTCATCCTTCCCACTAAGTGGAGAAATGGATTTGACTTTTTATTTTAAAAACGGAAACAGAGGGCTAGACAGTGGACAATGCACCCGCCACACAAGCACAAGGGCAGTTCAGTTCACACAAGGACCTGTGTGAAAGGTGGCAAGTACTTTACCCACTCAGTCAGCTCCCCAGATTCCTCAGTGGCCATATTTTCTTCCACTTTCTCACTACTATTCACTGTGGTGAATCATTCTGTAAGTGCATGGCAAGAGATGGAATGGGTGAAATGTCCCACCCAGATTGTTCATTCAACACATATTTATGGAGAATCTTCTATGAGTAGACTGATGAAGAAAAACCTAAAAATCAAAACAAAATGTGTGCTTGCACATTCGCGTGGACACACACATTACTGACTCCCTTCTGAAGGTGCCTACATTTTTATAGTTATTAGGTTTTATTTAGTCTAAAGAAATTCCATTCTCTAGTGAAAATCAAAAGTTACCTCCTCTGTGAAAATAACCTGTAATCTGAACTTTATTAGGAAGAATGCTCTTATTGAAGTTTAGATACAGTATGGAACAGTCATGGCTACATCCTCTATTACACTTCACTGACTAAAGGCAAGCAGCATACTGTGTATACTACTATACGGTCAGTGTGTCTAGGTTAGTAGTCAACATAAAAAAATTATCTCTAGAAGTATCTATTTGATGCTGAACAATATTATGAAAATGGAGAAACAACCCGGACTTCATTAAGCCCCAACAGTTCTCCACTACTAAACACTCAGTACTCTAACTGGTAACCAACCTGCCAGTAAGGATCACATAACCAGTACTGTGTTTAATAACCTGACACACTGAGGAAACCTGAGACTCGTGAGCAAGCAGGGTGACAAGGACGAGTACTCACCACTGCATTCATACTGTGGCCTCTGAAGTCACATCCAACCTTGCCCTTTCTGCCTTCCCTTTGGCCTCCTCTCTGTCATCCCTCTCACAGAGGGCCTCACACTGCTAGGCAAGTGCTCTGCCACTGCCCAATATTCCAAGCTTCCAATGTCTTTTTGTTGTTTTGTAGAGGCAGAGTGCCTCCATGTGAACCCTGGCTATCCTGGAACTTGCTATGTAGCCCAGGCTGGTATTCTATCTGCCTGCCTCTGCCTCCCGAGTGCCATGATATCTGGCCCAACAACTTGAAAAATTTCAGTGTTCTTGAAATATGAACAGACCCAAGCAACTTCCTAAAAGGTTAAGTACTGGGATCCTACATTGCCACTTACCTCAGTGTGCATTTCAGTATCTAAGATGAACTTGGTCACAAGCCCAGAATGTAGAATAGAGAAGACCTCAATGTCCAGCTCTCGGAAAAAAGCACGGTAATTCTGTAGTGACACAAATGTCTTCCCTTCCTTCCCTGCAGACTCCTGGGGGGTGGGGGTGGAGGGAGGTGGAGCAAACAAAAGAACTAAAGTCTCAGATATTAAACTAATTTAACAAAATACTATAACGTAATTTTGTTTTAAAATTGTGTGGGTGGGAGGGTCATATATATGTGGGTGCAAAGGCATTGGATCCTACTCAAGTTGGAGTTATAGGTGACTGTGAGTTACCGAATGAGGGAGCTAAAAACTGGGAGAGCACTAAGTACTCTTAACCATTGAGTGATCATCTTCCTAGCCATCCAAATTTAATTTTAAAAACATGCTGAAGTCAAATACATATTCATGCTTGGCAAAAAGTTATAATTTCCTTACATCATCACATTGCTTTCACCAAATTCTCTAAGCAGCCCCTAAGCCACAGCACTTGATACAGTGTAACAATACAAGTCAACAACATCTTTGGTTGTTTCTGCTTAAGGATGAACTATTAGGTAAATCAAACCATGTGGGATGGTACAGAAAGCTGTGAGCTTTTTTTCTTAAGTTAAGGTTCTCTGTATAAAATAGTCCTAGCTAACCTGGAATTTGCTTTGTGGATCAGGCTGGCCCTAGACTCTCTGACATCTGCCTGTCTCTGCCTCCCAAGTGCTGGGATTAAAGGCGTGAGCCACTACCACCTGGCTAGAATGCTGTGAGTTTAAAGCCTAGGATGATCTGGTTACAAACCTTAGCTCAAGTGCATATCACCTGTCTTTGAGCAAGCCACTTACCCTGGTATAAACTGCCTAATGAATTAAATATACATGTTAGCATTAACCTTGGGCTTTTAGGAGAGTAGAGGGGTTACACATAATAAATTAAACAAATGGTAGCCATAAAACAAACTGACATCCATACGTCCAGAAAACTTACTTCTCAAATACATGATACTCTCTGAATGCCACAGAAGGCTACTACTCATTAAGCACCACAAATCATATTAAGCATTCTAAGTTAGAGCATTTTAAAACCATTCACTGTTTATTTATTATTCATTTATTATGCTTTTTATGGCTTTAAGTTTTTAAAATAATTTACTTAACTTTATTTTATGTGCATTGGTATAAAAGGTGTCAAATCCCCTGGAACTGGAGTTACAGACAGTTATGAGCTGCCACATGGGTGCTGAGTATTGGAGGTGGGTCCTCTAGAAGAGCAGCCAGTGTTCTTAACTGCTGAGCCATTATCTCCAGCCCTCATTTTAATTATTTTATTACATTCTTTTATTCTCTGTGTTTGTGTCCATGCCACTCACATGTGGAGGTCAAAGTTCAATATGTGGAAATTGGTTCTCTCCATCTACCATGTGAGTACTGGAGATTGAATTTAGGTCATCAGGTGTGACAGCAGTTGCCTTTACCATTTGAGCCACCTTGCTACTATATTTTGTTTTTGTTTTTAGACAAGAGTTTGCATGTAGCTCAGCCTCAAATGTATTATCATCTTCCTGTCACGGCCTCTCAAGTGCAGAGATTACAGACATGTATCAACACATTCAGGTCACCAAGTCTATGATCTGGAGTAAAAAGATAAGGGGTAAAAAAAGGGAGAAAGGCCAAAAGCAGGCCAAAAGAAGTATATATAAAAGAATGACATGCTGGGCACAGAAGTACATGACTGCAATCCCAACATGCAGGACACTAGGGCAGAAGCATCATGAGTTTAAGATTAGCCCAGGCTACCTAGTGTGACTCTGTCTGAAAATCCCAAAGCAGGAAGTCATGTGAGTATTTTAAGATACAATGTGATAACTACTATAAAAACAGAATTCAAAGTATTACAGGGAAGCTGGCTTGCTATCTGGCTTGCTTCCTGTTCTTGTTCAGTTAGCCTTCTTAAACAACCCAGGCCTACTACCAACCTAAGGATGGTGCTACACATAGTGGACAAGACTCTGCCTCATCAATCATCAATCAAGACAATCTCTCACAGACATGGCCTTAGAATGACCCTCAAATAGTTGAAAACAACAACCAAGAATTTAGAGACTAAGCTGGGCATTGGTAGCACATGCCTTTAATCCCAGCACTCAGGGAGGCAGAGGCAGGCAGATCTCTATGAGTTTGAGGGCAGCCTTACAGAGCTAGTTCCAGGACAGGCTCCAAAGCAATACAGAGAAACCCCGTGTCAAAAAAAACAAAACAAAAAACAAAAACAAAAAAAGAATTTAGAGACTAGTATGAACTCTGCTAGTCAAGGGCCATTCTAAGACCCAGGAGACTTCATTTGCCTCTCTCCCCACTTCTTCCCTGAAGAGCATACAAACGAGCCAGGCTTATTCTCACTGAGCAGTCACAAACCTTTGTTACATATTCCAATACCTTATCTACTTGGCTTCTACAAGAGGTCACCGTGTCACATTCTGAAGTGTCTTCTGTTAGAAGTGTTTCAGTAGAGGATGATTTGCTGCTATCGGCTTTTTGTTTCCTTCCCCCTTTATTTCAAAAAGAGAAAAATGACTCAAGTAGTCAGAAAGCATGTTTTCCCAAATAGAACCCCTAAGAACAGAGGAGGAAATTTTCTGATTCAAGCTATACAATATTATATGCCTTCTAAAGAAACATTTTCCTAGTTACTGTATAAGCACCACTCATTAACCAACTGTGCCATTGGCACTTTAATCTTTTGAAATACTAATGCCACAATACATATGATTCAATGTGGCTCAGAGAGGGATAAAATAGGAATATACTTACCCATCTTTCCTTTGTTTCTGTTTTTTGTTGAAACAGCAGAACTGCTCCTAGGTATCATATCTAAAGTATCCACATCAACGTTTGCGAAAGGTGGAACGTAGTCTGGGGTGACTGCAACAGAGCAGGAGTAATGAGCACCAACAGCAGTGATCCAATTACCCAAATACCTAGAAATAAGTTTCTAAACTCACCATCTACAGCAGGGAATGCCTGTAACATAGACTACTCCATTCATCTGGTGTGGTTTGGACACAGTGAAATGGAGCTTGGAGGAATATTATATCACAGTAACATTATGATCAACTAGTACAAAACCATTTTCAATAAGGACAAGAAATAACCAATCAAACAAAAAGAAACTAGAATTAAATCACTTAAAAATCCAAAGACATTAACATATGGTCCAAGACTTTTGTTTTATATACCATTAAGATGAGAGCCTAAGGAAGGCTGATTTTCCCTAGAGAATTAAGCTGGCATTTTTTCATTTTCTTGGTGAGTGAGTGTGTGTGTGTGTGTGTGTGTGTGTGTGTGTGTGTGTGTGTGTGTGTGTGTGTCTCTCTTTAAGATAGGGTCTCACTATGTAGCTTTGAATAATATTGAACTCATAGAGATCTGCCTGCTTCTGCCTCTAGAGTGCTAAGATTAAAACTGTGTGACATGCTGGGCAGTGGTATTGCATGCCTTTAATCCCAGCACTTGGGAGGCAGAGACAGACAGATCTCTGTGAGTTCAAGTCCAGCTTGGTCTACAAAACCAGTTCCAGGACAGCCAGGACTATTACACAGAGAAAAACAAAACAAAACAAAAACCTGTGTGACACTACATTCAGCTTTAATCTAGCACCAAAATTTTTTTTTAGTAATGTGTATGAGTATTTGCCTATGTGTATATCTGCACTCTACAAAGGTCAGAAGATGATGTTGAATCCTGTGGAAATAGAGTTACAGATAGTTGTGAGCTGCCATGTGAGTACTTTGAATCAAACTCCTCTGGAAGAGCAGTCAGTGCTCTTAACTGCTGAGCCATCTCTCCAGCCCCATAGACCAGCATTTTAAATCAACCAGTAACATAATGGTAAGAAGGAAGGAAAGACTTTTATCTTTACTGCTGCTTCATGAAATACATTTAAGAAAGCCAAGGTTAGCTGGTTATGGAGGCAGAAACAGGTAGATTTCTGTGAGGTAGAGGCCTGTCAGGTCTACAATTTGAGTTCTAGGACAGTCAAGGCTACACAGAAATACTATCTCAAAAAACAAACAAACAAAAAACCCCAAATCACATATATGAATAAATACTTAAGAAAATATAGAGGTAAGCTGTTTATCTCCTCATCACTGACACCTGGGGCTTTGGTACAACCCTCCTGACCTGCCAAATACTTCTCTAGGATTTCCTGAAGTTCCACAAGGTCCTTTAGCCGACTAAGCACTTTCCCCTTCATCTCAGGAGATGTTTGTTGGCAGAAGGCATTCACAACCTGCAAAGCACAAATTCTATTCATATGTGGACATCAACCTCATTTGTTTTACTTTGTTGGGGATAAAAGGTTCTTTTGTAACACTAAATATTTTTTAAATATAAAACATATGAGCCTAGTATGGTGGTTTACTTCTATAATCCAAATAGTTAGAACACTGAGGCAGGAGCATCACCATGAATTTGAGGCCAGTCTGGTCTACAGAGGGAAATGCAGACCAGTCAGTGACACTATTTCAATTAAACAAACAAACAAACAAAACAATAAACCAGATGTATATGAAATAGAGTATCATAAAATGTGCTAATTTGCAAGAAAATGAAAGTCTCATAGACCAGACTGATTTTAAACTCAGTGTGTAGCTGAGAATGGCCTTTAACTACTGATTCTCCTGCCACAACCTTCCAGGTACTGGAGCTAGAGACAGGGAGATGTCACCACACACTTATGTGGTGCTAGGGATAGAAGCTAGGGCTTCATGTATTAGTTTACAATAGACAATTCACAACTGCCTATATTCTAGCAGTCTCTGAAAAATAAGTTACAGATACATAAAAACTGTAATGAAATGAAACTGCAGGAAATAACAAGAAGCATGCAATAAGTCTAAGATGTGCCTCTGCTAATAGAAAAAGGAGAGTTTTTCTTCCTGAAGCACTCATTTAGAAACTATTTAAAAGTTGATCTAAATTCAGAAAATTCAGAAAGACAAAGTTACGGAGGAAAATCTGAAGTAATAAAGAAAAAATTACTTTTAAAAATATTTTAAAAAAATGTGTGTATGTGTGTCTATTTGATGTGCACATGCATATGGGTGACCCTGACCACCACGAGTGCCTGGAGCTGGAGTTGCCCTCAGCCGAGCCTCCAACACAGGCACTAAGACCCAAACGCTGGTCCTCCAGAAGAGCAGCAAAGCCATCTCAGCTGCTGAGCATTACTCCAGTCCCCACAAAGTTTTAAAGGATAAAATGACAACAAAACCTTTCTTTCTACAATCCCATTTGGAAATTATGACTCAGCAATAGAAAGCTAACACAGACTGCAATATAGCAGTGCTCTCCCTGGGCCAAAATGCAAGAAATCTGATTTTTTTTTTTAACCCTATTTAACCACTCATTATGCAGTTAGGCAGAATATCAGATAGCATGTACTTTAACAACTCAAGTCTTATTCTATTTACTTCCCATGTCCCTTTGGTGGGGTCAGTAACCTTTCTAATTTTTTACTTCTTTGCCTACAAAGTGGGAACTATTGCATAAATGTGAGTACAATACAACCAAACAACAGAGGCAGTAATGAAACACCACCATTTCCAATGTTCTCAAATATACTCTGAAGGAAGGAACCCATACCTATTTCTCCCTGAGTTCAAAGAGTGAACAGAGACCTGTGGCAAAAGGAATAGGACTTCCCAGCACAGAAGTGAATGGCCACTCTATAGAGAAGTGGGAATTCAGGCAGCCTGAAAGGCCAGCTACACAATGAGGGTTCTAAGTATTCTGACTGAGGACATCAGGAGGTACAGATGGTCAGCAGGGGTGGGATATGTCTGCCAGGGATGCATGAGTTTATGTGAGCCAAGAAAAAAGTTGTCTTTTGAGAGAAACATCCCAGGAATTCTGCTCACCTCTCTGAACCAGTTGAAAGTAAGGAATGTGAGTGAACACATAAGTGAACGCTCTTTAGTAGACATGGACTCCAGTTTCTCTCCAGGTTCCAGGTCAGGGAGGAACAGAGGGCAATCTGAGAAAGAACAAATGTCCCACCACTCTTTAGCTCAAGGAAGAAGAACATGGTCCTGCCTCTGCCGCTACCTATTTGAGAGCTAGCTTTGTTTTGTCTCAAAAACCCTTCATATTGGTGTCAAAAGAGCACATCCACACTCTTTACCCTGTCTTGGCACCTATGGAGGCCTGCTGGAGACAGGACTTCTAAAAGGCAAATCCCTGGAAGGCTACAGGGTAAGGGGGTAAGGCCATTTTTGCTGGCTATAACTGAGGTTTCTGGAGCCACAGAGAGCATACAGCTCTTCTTAAGACTTAAGATGAATTCTACGTGTGCTTATGTATACAAAGCAAAAACCAACACAGTAACTTCTGGAGACAAACCAAACAAAACAGAGTAATGTAGGGAAAGAAAACATGGAAACACTGTCTTGGTTCATGACAAATTTCTAAGCAGTCTTTCTATAAAGGCTATTGGTCACAAAATTTATGTGACAATGCTATACCCCTCCCAGATTTAAACTAATGAAAAGAAAATATATAAAAGTGGGAGGCAAAAACAGAAAAAGTTTACCATACAGCATTAAGCAACAAATACAAAAACAATGACAGGTTCCACATAAGTTCATTTGACTGAAATTCCATTATTACTGCAATTCTTGCTTATGAATTTAGAAAATCCCATCCCACATATACAAGGTACAGGCCTGGATCCATGCCTACTTTTACCAAAAGAGCACAAAGAAAGGATCCAAAAACTGCACCCCATACCTAAGAGACCATCAATCTCATCCAAGTTTCCATTATGTTGTCTTGCCACACAAAGTCTCAGCAACCGGAAATGGGAAGCCAGGCACAAAGGAGACATTGATCTGGGAAGAAAAAATCATACTTAGTATCACAGTCATATTAATCTAAATCTTTTCTAATTAAAACAAAACAAAACAGCAAGCACTCTGCAAAAGCTCAGTAAACAAAGACCTAATGTATAAGATAGCACAGGGTATGCACGGTGGGTATGAGGTTGATGTAGGAAAGAGGGAGGCAGAGGCAGCAAAGGATGTTCGTGGGAAGAAAAAAAGGGGCACGGAACAGCAAACAGCCTAGTGTGGTGTGTGTTGAAAGTCACGGGCAAAACAAATCTCAATCCCATGGTCCAAGAAAAAAGGCATCTGACCACATCCCTCTAATATCTTCAGATAAGACATTCTTTGGAAGAAACACTTTGATGCAAGGACTCTACCCATTAAAAGAACTATGAAATGGGACTGGTGAGAGATGGTTTACTGCTCTTGCAGAGAACACAGACTTAGTTCCCAAAACCCACATGGTGGCTCACAACCCCCTATCACTCCAGTTCTAGGGGAGCCAACATATTCTTCTAACCTCCATGGGCTCCTACATACATGTGGTACAGATACATGCACTTAGGCACATACACACATTAAATAAATTCATCCATTCATTAATATTAAGAGAATTTTAAGACAATAGAATTCCCTATGAACACTCAAAATAGCAACAGAATGGAAAACAAGTAACTTTTGGCTTGATTCTTGTGAAGTCACTTGACTGACATCTTCTGCAAATTCCTGAAAGAACAGTGGTAGGAGGTTGATGACAATGCCATCTTGAGTGCTGGATTCTTCCAGTCCATACAGAGCTTTCACAGGAAATGGAAAGTCACTGTGAAGAGAACACAAAATCTAATGTTCAACTGGAAGGAAAACAAGTCTATAGGGGAAATCACTAGAACAAACAGACTTCAAGCAAAAATAACTATGGGAAGAAGCTATAAACAAAGAATAAGTGGAGACCTTTTCAGCAATTCTACAGCTGGGGTACAGGTGTTAGGGCTGGCAGGGGTGTTAAGCTATAGGGGCAGACTTGACCTGAGGGCAAAGGTAATGTGAAGTTTGTATTAGCTACTGAAGTGATACAATTTCCTCACTAGTAGAGTCAATCCAGAAGATAAACAGCACTTACCCTTCTGGAACAGCACAGAAGTCCACCACAAAGGCATCTTGGAAATCATTAAAGATGGTCTGCCCAACCCATTCCTTCCGGGTATAAATAAGAATGGTGTAGTGAGGAGTATATTGCTATTATAACCCTACATAAACTGCCACTAACCTTTCTAAACCTCAGACTCCTTATTTTTAAAAAGGAAACAATAATAGACCTCCAATACTGTGAAGAAATGAGAAAATGCACAAAAAGTGCTTTACTTAGCGCCTGGCACACAACAGGGCTATCACCAGCAACCTTCTTGTCATTTACAGTTGTGATCATGATTATGTGAAGGAGGTCTCAGGAGAGCCCTGAGATGGGGTGCAGTGGAACAGCCTTCCAGCGAGAAAGCAAGGACTTACAGGATAGTCTATTTTTACATTGCAACAGAGATAAAGACTAAATGTGTTGCAAAGAAACTCTGATGCTTTGTTGCCTTAAGGAAAGGCACTTTGTGGCTGGAGAGATGGTTCAGTGATTAAGAGCACTGAATGCTCTTCTGAAGGACCCCAGTTCAATTCCCAGCACTTACATGGCAGCTCACAACTGTCTGTAACTCTAGTTCCAGGGGACCTGAAACCCATGGCAAAGCACTGATGCACATAAAATAAAATAAAATAAAATAAAATAAAATAAAAAAGACACCTGGAATGGGGTATTGGTAGCTTACACCAGTCATCTCAAAACTGAGGATGGAGAAGCAGGACTACAGCTAATTCAAGGGCAGCTGTTTTTATAAAAGTTCTAGTCAGTCAGGGCTGCACAGTAAAACCTTGTCTCAACTGGCTCCCACCTGGCACCCCCAAAACAAGACAATGTTCTTACCAGGGTTTTTGGAGCCAACTTCCTTTCTTGGATCAGGTTGGCAAATTCATCATAATAAAGAGAAGAGGCCCAAGGAGAATGCTCAGTGCAAGAATGAACCAGCTGTAGCAGAGAAGTCACCTGGAACAGACAGAGAAAGCTGTGACTCTTGGCCTGCCAATCCTTCCTAAATTTGTCTCTGTACTCAATATTAAGTTCTCTCTCCATCTTGTTGCCAAAACTCAAGTGAGGCATTCGTGAGCCTCTTTTCTAGTCTGTCTCTTTCTGAGTGTATCTCACATCCTAAACCAAAACCAAGGCTGGAGTGACAGACTTCACTACAGACGTTGAGAGAGGAGAGATACAAGTAAGATGAAGAACATTGATATGGGTCCAAGAATAAACTTCTGAAGCATTACCATGGTATCTCATCCAAGCAATTAGGATGCAGCGACAGGAGGGTCCCAGCAAGTTCAAGGGCAGTTTGGTCTACACAGTTAACCCCAGGCCTAGGGCTACATAACAAGACCTTATCTTTAAAAATAAATAACTACTTGAAGACATTTTTGAAAGAAAATGTACAAAATACTCTAGCCACAGATGAAGGTCAGTGGTAGTGTTTGCCTAGTATACAAAAGGCTGCATGCTCCATCTTAGCATTGTAGAAGAAAAGAGAACCCATGCTACTTCTGGTAAAACAACAGTGACAAGCAGCAAGCCCTGAGTACTGGCAAACACATATGACTATGTTATAGAAACTTACCTGTGTACACCATTCACTGCTCACATCAGCTCTCCTCTGGGTTGAATTAGATGGTACACTTCTAGAAACAAGGAATTTTAGTTTCATGTTTATAATGTTTTATAATGATTGGAAGTAAGTTTAAGAGTCCTGTCTTCTTTCAGACAAGAACAGAGGTAAAATTTCATGAAGACATGAAGAACTATCTATTTTGTTCATATAAAATGTAGGTTTACATATAGTAAAGCATGGATGTTCCTTTTTTTTTTTTTTTTTGAGACAGGGTCACACTAAGTTGCCAGGCTTATGTCAAACTCCAGTGTGCAAGTGATCACTCTGGCTTAGCACCTAGAATTCTGAGGGTTTTACAAACGAACTTATATGTATATTTTAAAGGTACACTAAATCAGTAGAGATAAGAGAACTTTTGTTTTCAGATGGTAATCTGACCGTGTTGCCCAAGTCAGCTTTGAACTCCGGGCATCAAGTTCACCTCCTTCCATGTGTCCAGCTAAACAAAACATTTCTTCAGTATGTACAATGTTCTGGGCATTGTCCTAGGCACTGAATATTCTCCCTAATTCTACAAAGTAAATACAATTAGCATTCCACAGTTAGCATTACAAAGGCAGAAGCACAGTAACTTGCCCAAGGTCATTTAGCTAATAATGAAGCCAGGCAGACAAACAGTATGGATCAGTGAATAAACTTTTTTTTTTTTTTTTCAAGAGAACATTTATTTGTTGTTGAAATGGTGATTTAAAAAAAAAAAAAAAAGCATTTAATATTTTTATTTCTGTTTACAACAATACACAACCTGAAATACTAAGCCCTGTTATACACTGATAGTTTTCAAGAAAACCAAATACACAATGAAAACAGCAAACACAGAAATGTTTGCTGATCCAGGTCATAACAGAATGGTCAGCAGACCCTCAAACGGTTTTGCAACAATGCATAGCAGAAACCACTTTGTAATTGCTTGTGCTAAACAGAGAAGTGGAATTTTCTGCTAGGTAATTAAGGAAACCATGCATATAGCTGGACACTAACATAAGACTGTGCCTATTAAGGGACAAATGGGCCAATGCAGTCCCAATAAGTGAATAAACTCTTAACCAGTATACAGTAGAATCTTCAGATTGTTTGCCTTCCCTTCTTCTAGCTATATGTTGATTCTAAGAGTGTTTCTTTAGCTCTTAGGAACTCCTGACAAATCATTTCTAAGAAGCATGAACTGGACTGGACTGTCAGATTAAAATGACATATCATGAAGGCCCAGCTCTGATGCTTTCTTTAGATGCTGTAGCTGAGGCATCTAAGAGCAAGCGAGGAACCTAAAAAGTAACTACATTTATACCAAACAGGAAGCTCCAGACAGGATCAATACTTCAATAGAGAGCCTAGGTCAGAAGCAGACTCTAAACAATGAATTTCAGGAGGACCAATTTTAGCCTCTGTGGAAAGATTTCCACCACTATAGCTCCAGGCAACACTATAATTAATAACTATGATGTAAGTTTATAAAAAAATGGAGCCAGACGATGGTGGCACTTGCCTTTAATCACAGCACTCCAGAGGCAGAGGCAGGTGGATCTCTGTGAAATGGAGGCCAGCCTGGTCTACAGAGCAAGTTCCAGGACAGGCTCCAAGGCTACACAGAGAAACGTCTCAAAAAACTAGAGAAAGGTTCAGTAGTTAAGAGTGTGTGTGTGTTGCTCTTGCAGAGGACCTGAGTTAAATTCCCCACCTCAGGCTGCTACCATCTGCCTGTAACTCCAGCTCCAAGAGGATCTGACACTTCTGTCCTCCACAGGTACCCACACTCATTCGCATATACCAGTCTACAAAAATATAATTAAAATAATATAAATAAATCTTAAAAAGGTTAGAAGAGAATATGAAAAAGAAGCAAGTCATATTTACTTCTTGTCGTATAGTTTTAATACCTCTATCAAGATAATGGCTGTGCCAGGTGGTGGCACACACCTTTAATCCCCACACTTGGGAGGCAGGCAGATCTCAAGTTTGAGCCCAGACTGGTCTACAAAGCTACACAGAGAAACCCTGTCTCGAAAAACAAAAACAAAAACAAAAGATAATGGCTATACACTACAACTTGTTTGTAGGACGGCACCCAGACTTAGCTGACGTGGAGGCACACAGACTCTTCTTGAGTACCTGTCTTCTGCCATGACACCAGCCATGGTGACTGCACCAATGATCCCAATGAGTCTGTACTTGAACACAGTGCTGGAGAGCCACTTCCGTATCACCAGGTGCATTTCATCCTGCCATGTGATTGGGACAAAGAAGATGCTGGGGTGACACAGCAGAACATATGTATTGCAGCTAAATTCCATTCTCTAAGTCTCACGTAGAAGACAGAAAGAAAGTCAGCCAGGTAGTGGTAGTGCATGCCTTTAATCTCAGCACATGGGAGACAAAGACAGGTAATTTTGAGGCCAGCCTGGTCTACAGATAAAGGTTCAGGACAGGCTCCAAAGTTACAGAGAAACCCTGTCTCAAAAGAAGAAAAAGAAAAAAAAAAAAAAAGAAAAGAAAAAGAAAAAGGAAAGTTGTAATTCAAACATCTATTATACAAGGCTCCTAGAACACTCCTAGAACAAGGCACACATTCAACAACACTGTTAGTACTAACATGGCAGATGCTCTAGGACATGAAAATTACTGTGATGACTGCACAGCTAAAGTAATGAGATACAATAAACTATTTTTAAATATGTTGATTTTGTGTGTGGAGGGGTACCTCATGTATGTGCAGGTATGGAAGTCAGAGGAGCAATTTTAGGAGTGGGTGCTCTCATTTGCTTTGCAGCAAGTTACCCACTAGACAATTTGATGGACCGCAATAACCCATTTAGAAATAAATTTAACTAAGGAAACAAAATATTTACATATTAAAATCTATAAAACATCACTAGCTGGGTATGGGGGCATAACTCTATAAACAGAACTTGAGTCTGAGGCCAGTCTCAGCAAGATACAGAAAAATATTGCTGAAAGAAATGAAATGAACTAAATAATGAAAAGATGTTCCATATTCTAGGATTAAAGAATTTAATACTGTAAGATGACTGCTGTGGGATAATCCTTTTGTACACTGTAAAGAATTATCTGTGCCAAGGTGCCTTCTGATTGGTTTAATAAAGAGCTAGATAGCCAATAGCTAGGCAGGAGAGGATAGGCAAGACTTCCAGGCAGAATTAGGAATTCTGGGAAGAAAGGTAGGATTTTGCCAGCAAAACATGGAGGAAGTCAGACATACAGTATGGAGAAATAATGTGGTGAACGTAGATTAATATAAACAAGTTAATTTAAGTTAAAAGAACTAGCTGGGAACAACCTAAGCTAAGGCCTAGCATTCATAATCAATAAGAAGTCTCTGTGTCATTATTTGGGTGCTGGCAGTCCAAAGAAAGTTCATCTACAGATGACAACATTGTTCAGGAATTTAATGCAATCCTTGTCAAAATTGTAGCAACTATATATATATATATATATATATATATATATATATATATATATATGCTATATATATATTATTTTATTTTTTTTTGAGAATAGGAAATGTCATACTTTCAAAGTAAGAATGTAAATGGTGCAGGTGCTCTGAAAAAATTGTTAAACAGAATCACCAAATAACTCAGCAATGCTATCCCTAAGTGCATACTGCATAGCTGAAACTGAGGCACAAACACACACAAATGATCATCACAGCATTGTTCAAACAGCTGAAGGTAAGAACACACTCATGTCCATCCTTGGATAAGTGAAAGAACAAAACTAAGAAATACATAAAATGGACTGTTCAGTTACAGTAGGAATGAAGGTCTGACACATCCGTAACACTGAGAACACTGAGTGAAAAAAAGACAAACATAAATAATATAAGCATCTACATATGTCAGTACCCAGAAAGGGAGAAAAGACTGGCGATTACCAGGCCCTAGGGGAGTGGGGAGGAGAGGAATTATTGCACAATGAGTACTTTTCTATTCAGAATAATGAAAGGATTCTGAAAATGGACAGTGGTTATATTTGCACATTGTGAACATTCTCAATGCCACTGATATGTTTAAAAATAATGAAAATGGTTGGGTAGTGGTGGCACATGCCTTTAATCCCAGCACTCAGGAGGCAGAGGCAGGCAGATCTCTGGAATTCATGACCTGCCTGGTCTACAGAGTGAGTTCCAGGACAGCCATCCGAGACTACCCAGAGAAACCCTGTCTCTAAAAACCAAAAACAAAGAAAAAGATAAATTTTGTCACAGTTAAAAACAAAATAATGAAATAATTTTGTATTATTTTTATGAAACAATTTCCAAATACTTTGCTAAATAAGAAACAGGGTACAATGCCAGAAAAGGAAAGCAGAATAGAGAGACCCTGCAGAAAGTTCTAAACTAGTGACACCGGTGGCCTCAGGAGGCAAGAAGGAGTTACTGTTCACAGCACACCTCTCTATACACTATGAATTCTGCACATGTGTGAATTAGTGCCACAAGGTGGCACTATAGCTCCAAGAGGTGTGCATTGTGATCCTAACCCAAAAGGCTTTGCTCATATTTTACTCCCTTTGCTTAGCTTTCTTCAGTAATTAGTGACTACAATGAAAGCAAGTCTAGGTGAAGTTTCAGACATTTGGTGACTCCACAGTACTCCACACAGAATCTGAAGGGCATCACACGTTTGGCTGATTATAGGCTCAGACCCTCCTCTGACCCAACTGACAAAGATTTTTTCGCTGTTTTTATTTTCTGAGATCTAGCAGGCTGGAATTTATTGTGAAGATCAGGTTGACTCAACCTCATAGACATCCACCTGCTTCTGCCCCCCAAGTGCTGGTATTAAAGACATGAACCACTACTTCCAGGTGTTGTCGTTTTATTCTTTGTTTTTTGTATTGTCTTGTTTTTATTAGGCAGAGTCTCACTAGGAACTCACCTGGAAATAGCTATGTAGCACAGGCTGGCTAGGTACTAATCTTTTTTATTTATTTTTAAATTTTGAGACTGGGTTTCTCTATTTTATACTTGGCTGTCCTAGAACTCACTATGAAGATCAGGCGCTGTCTATACTACTCCATAGGCTGGAGTAACTTAGTATGGCAAATTTCAAATAAAGAGCTTTAAAACATTCTTTCTTAAAACATAGCCTCTTACCTGGATATGGTTGCTGGTTCCAGGCTGTTGTTGGCTAAATGCTAGTGTGCTGAGAATACAGAAGATTTTTCGTATTTGCTGAGGGGACATATTCTCCAAATAATCTAAAATTCCCTATGAAGAGGGGAAAATATCCAAAATGAGTTCATTATCTAATATTTCTCTTTCTTTAAACTTCTAAACATCTTACTTGTTTAGTGTGTGTATTTTACTTGCATACATATAATGCACAACATGCACTGTTGGTGCCCAAGGAGGTTAGAGAAAGGCATTGCATTCCCTGTATCTGGAGTTATGGGTTGTTGTGAACCAATATGGAGGCACTGGGAATCTAACCCAGATCCTCTGCTTTTAACTGCTGAGCCATCTCTCCAGCCTACCCACCTCCTTTTTAAACAGAACAATTGCCCAGCTATTCCACTCCTGGTGTTTTTCCAAGATTCCAAGTCGACAGATGAGAAAGATATCTGCACATCAATGTTTACTGCAGCACATACGCAATAGTTAAG
This sequence comes from Cricetiscus sungorus, assembly GCA_030556225.1. Taxonomy (NCBI): domain Eukaryota; kingdom Metazoa; phylum Chordata; class Mammalia; order Rodentia; family Cricetidae; genus Cricetiscus; species Cricetiscus sungorus. The sequence continues at coordinate 25,346,220 of JANBXA010000735.1, read as the reverse complement.
TTTTATAAATGACCTAGCTGTTCATGAACAGTGAGAAATGTGGTGCACACATAGAATTTTTTCAGGTGTAAGTAAGAACAAAGTTATGTTGTTTGCAGAAAAATGGATACACATGGATTAAGCCAGTATCAGACAAATACTGCAAGTTTTCAATGGTGACCAAGTATGTACAGATGACTTGCTTGTACTTCTTACACTCTTAACATCAAAGGCAAAGATCAGCCTTCCTACCAGTTTAGAGAAGTGTTCTGAATAAATTATTACACAAATATGATGCATCTTTACATCTATATGCATAATACACTTATAACTTACCTGTTATCTACCTTTTTACACATATACATCCCTCCTACATTTACAGTGCCCAGTATCTAAAGAATATGAAACAAGTTTTTGATAACTAACAGGGAGCAGGAACTCTGAGATACTGCAGGAAACAGAGAAATGATTCAGTATTTGGCAGTACAGACAATACCTTAACAAAAACAGCATTCAGCCTCATAGCAGAGGGGTTTAGTACAATCAGCTCAAGGAGGACATTCAATGCAGTATCAACTTCAGCCTCATTCCCACTGCAGACGTGTGTTACTAGGGCACCAACCACTTCCTATACAGGGAGATCAACAAGACAGTGTGAAATAAAAATAGGACATGGCCATTCTAACAGGTTCATGCCTGAGGCCTTTCTTGTTTTAAAATAAAATTTTAATTATTTACTTTTATTTCATGTACATCTGTGTTTTGACTACATGTATACCCGTATAAAGGTGTTGGATCTCCTAGAACCAGAGCTACAGACAGTTACGAGTTGCCATGTTGTCGTCTGAGGCCTTTCTAACTTCTACCTTACTACTTTCTATCTAACTGCCATGAGTATTGGCTTCAGAAGGCCTGTCGTCACACTAGCTAAGTACACTACCATCCTGACTCCCTGGCCCACACTGGCCTCACACTTGTAAATCTCCTGTCTCTCAAGTACTAGGATCACTACTCTTGACCTACTTTCAGTAACGTATCAGTAGGCCCCATCAAAACCTGAATTTGTTCCTTGGTGTAGTCATGTGAATTTTTATCTGAGTTAAGTTTTACTTAAGCTGCTCAAAGTTATTTCCCCCTTAGTATCATCTAATCATCCAGAATATACATCAAAACACGTCCAACTTATTTGAAAGTATATCTTTCTACATCCTTGCTTCTTCCTTACCCAAATAAATGTTTCAACATACCTGCTGGCAATAAGTATCAAAAACTTTAAAAGCATATTTGTATAGGAGACTGCCAAACAAAATTATCCTCTGGTCCTGAGAGTGAAACAAAGTCTGAGCCAGTAAAAGAATGGATGGGCAAATATCCTTAAGAACCTGAAAGAGGAAGAAAGAAAAAGACTAGGGAAACAGTGTCATAGAACCAAATGTGCTAAAATCCACTACTGTCACCAAAGAACCTGTTGGGGGTCTCAAGTCATCTCCTGCTCTCAAACACTGCCTTTTATCTTTACTGCTCAGCAATGAACCCAGAAACTGGAACATGCTAGACAAACACTCTACCACTGAATTATATCTCCAACCCCAACTCTCACTTTAGCTTAAAACAACAATACTTTCTTTTGGTGGGTACTGCAGATGGCTTCAAATGTTGTAGTTACAAGATGGACTTGAATTCTGATCTTTCTGCCTTCCACATCACAAATGCTAGTGTGAGCACCCACATACAGCAACTTTAAAGAATCTTAATCTTAATTATACCCCAAATAATCTTTCACCATTATGATTTTTCTCTCAGAATCAGATTCCATAAGTGGGTAACAATTTGACCTTAAAATTCAAAATAATTAAATAAGCTTAATATTCAGTTCTATTTATTCAATTTAGAACTACAAACCAGACTGAATAGATTGCAGTTTCTTTACTCACTTCTATGCCTCTTGTTTCTGTTATGATTTAAGTTCAGTCTATAACATTCAATGCTACCTAAATTAAATTCCATATGTGTGGGTGAGCATGCATGCAAATGCATGCATGTAAATGTGTGTGTGTGGGCGCAAGTGTGTGCGTGCATGTATGTGTGTTCATGTAAGTGCAGGTCTAAATATGTGCTGGTGACCATTCATGCCAGTGCACGTGGAGGGCAGACGTCAACCTCAGAAGTTGTTTTCAGGAATCATCCATCTTGGTTTTTGTTTATTTGTTTGTTTGCTTTTGGATTAGAGCCTCTCACTTGGAACTGGGCCTCAACAAATGCTATATTGGCTGACCAGTGAATCTTAGGGTCCTGCTTATTTCTACCTCCCCAGCACTGGGATTATAAATGTGCCATGCTCCACGTTTTTTGTGGGTTCTGGGGATCAAATTCAGGTCTTCATAATTGTGTGGCAAGCACTTTATCAACTCAGTTACCTGCCATGCTCCCAAACTAAGTTCTCTGAAAAACTGTTATAGAAAGAGAAGTGACCAGGTCCCACCAATAATATAATACAGACAGACATTAAGGGACCAAAAGTAAATAACGTTAGTAATTCCATCTTCCTTATAGATATTGTCATTTCAAAAAAAAAAAAAAAAAATCAAACCAAAGAAACAAACAAAACATACAGGTGAGGTTGTAAACTGTGGAAACAGAAGCAGGTGGGTCTCTATGATTCAAAGACAGGCCTGGTATACACACCAAGTTTCAGGTCAGCCAAGACTACATAATGAGACTCTCAAAAAAAAAAAAAAAAATCAAAACACATTAAAAATTATATGGAGGCTAAAAAGACGGCTCAGCAGTGAAGAGTACTTGGTGTTTTGCCACAAGTTTAATTTCCAGCACCCATTTCACAACCACTCTAGTTCCAGAGGATCCAGTGCCTTCTTTTAGCTATTTGAATCTAGACCACTTCTCGTGAGTGATTTGGGGTGTCGCCTTTCCTGAATGGGAGCGTGAAGGTCCACACTCTGCAGGTCTTTCACATGCTGCACACTTACCAAGTAATGTGTGGAGAATGTACTGTCGAGTAGCTGTTCTTGAATGCAGCCAGACTGAACCTTGCTCCTCAGCACCTTTTCAATACCCTTCTTTGTCTGTGTGCTGGTGCTGTAGATGATGAGCAGCATCGCCACATCCAAAGCCTGTCAGAGAGCAACAGGAAGCTGCTCAACACATCAGAGCTGTAGCTCAATTATTTCCCACTAAAGCACACTCGCTGCCTCACTCTACACCCATGGAGCTCACACACTCTTGCAAAACCCAGAAATACCTTTCAGAGAAATAAAGTGACACAACTATTTATTATTCTTTGGTCTTTCATAAGAAAATATCACAATACTAAGAGAGGTGATATTAAAATTAAATTTCAAAGCCAGGCAGTAGTGGCACATGCCTTTAATCCCAGCACAGGGGAGGCAGAGGAAGGTGGATCTCTTTGAGTTCGAGGCTAGGACAGGCTCCAAAGCTACACAGAGAAATACTGTCTCGGGGGAAAAAAAAAATAGAATTTTGGACATCCTTACATTTGTTAAAAAAAAATAGATGAAATCACTTGCCTACTAAATTATATACCTTCATGATTAGGAAAACTGCTTTATGAAAAGAAAAACTATAAATGTTTATCAATATATGATGGTTAAATAAATTATAACTGTTTTTTGAAGAATATAACAGAGCCACAAAAACCAATTTAAGAACCCACTTTTTTTGTTTATTTTTTGTTTTTTTGTTTTCAGAACTGGGTTTCTTTGTGTAGTCCTGGCTGTCCTAGATCTCACTTTGTAGACAAGGCTGCCCTTGAACTCAGAGACCCTCTTCCTCTGCCTCTAGAGTGCTGGGATTAAAGGCTTGTGCCACCACCAACCAGCTCAGCTAACACATTTTTTTGACAGAAGAAGTCGTGATACATGGTGACATATGGTGAAGTGAAAAACAAGGAACCTGCAAAGCACTAACCACAGAAGGATCCAATGTGGTAAAGACAGACTATAAAAATTACAGCAACATGTATATGCCCATATTCACTGGTAGAGGAGTATGCCTGTGTTTGTATACACATACAGCTTGTATAAAAAGACAAAACATCTACAAATGGGATAGAGACAGCTCAGGGGTTAAAAGCACTTCTGCTGCTCTAGGGAACCAGGGCTCAGTTCACAACACCCATGTGGGTGGCTCACAGCTATCTGTAACTCCATCTCCAGAGACCCACTGCACTCTTCTTGCCTCTAGACACCTGAACACTTGTGCAAGAGTGCACGCACATGCATACACAGATAAAATTTTAAAAACATATTTTAAAAAAGACAGTACCACTACTTTTTGTTTTTGTTTTTCAAGACAGGGTTTCTCTGTGTAATAGTCCTGGTTGTCCTGAAACTCCCTTTGTAGACCAGGTTGGCCTCAAACTCACTGAGATCCACCTGCCTCTGTCTACCGAGTGTTAGGGTTAAAGGCATGCACCACCATATCTGTAAGGAATGTAAGCAAAGGAAATCTAGTATTTTCATTTATGTAATTTTGCTTATTTTGTTTTTCTCAAGACAGGGTTCCTCTTTGTAGACTAGGCTGGCCTCCAACTCACAGAGATCCGACTGCCTCTGCCTTCTGAGTGCTGGGATTAAAGGCATGGGACACCACCTGGCCACATATGTAATTGATATATGCTTTCCAATTTATTAGCATGTATTATCTATGCAATAAGTAAATAAATAAAAGTACACAAAATGTTTATGACAACAGGGGAAAATGTACAGAGTGAAACTATAGCCAACCTACATAATAAGACTATCAAAAGAAATGGGCTGGGCATGGTGGCATATACCTTTAATCCCAACACTTGGGAGGCAAAGAAAGGGGCAGATCTCTTGAGTTTGAGGCCAGCCTGGTCTGCAGAGTGAGTTCCTGGACAGGGAGGGCTACACAGAAAAACCCCGTTTCGAAAAACAACAACAACAACAAAAATCAAACAATTGGGCAATAATGTGATTATCATCCACCCCCATAATTATTTTCAAGGAAATCATGGTAGCTAATGCCTGACATCCCAGCACTTGGGAGCAGATGTAGGAGTTCAAGGCTAACTTCAGCTATCCAGTGAGTTTGAAGGGAGCTAGATGAGACCCTGTCTCAAAAAACTTGATTATTTTCATCATTTATTCTATATCATAGAAACTTTCAAGATTGTCATCTAATAACTGGACATCCAACTAACAAAATTCTCCCAAGATTCCAACCCAAGCAAAACCTTCAGAAGAAGCAATCAGTACACAGACACACAAACATTCAGATTCTTCACAGGGGAGGTCCCTAGGACTAAATGACAAGTCGGGCATGGTAGCTTATGTTTGTGTTCCCAGGACGGAAGCTGAGGCAGAAGAATCACCCTGAGTTTAACACACTGAGTTTTAGGCCATTATGGAGTACAGAATGTGACACAGACACACACATAGAGGCAGAGACAAATAGAGAAACAGAGAGCTAGGGGTGGGGGTGATAGATACAGTACCACAGCCTGCCTTACAGCAGAAAGTCTAACCTATTCAGGGCAGAGAAAAATCAAAGAATGCCCTTGTCTTGGCAACTTGGCTTGGTGGGGAGGAAGGCCAGACATAGGCAGGGACCTGAACTCATGACCCAGATGGGGTACTGCTTCTTTGACTGTAACTTCATGTGGGTAGAACATCCTCCTATTCCCCTATTGAATACTGTAGGCTAAATTCATTTCCAGAATTAGGTAAAAGTAGATCACTCAGAAAGTCACCCCTCTTAGGTTGTCTTCTGCACATAACTAACATCAGAGCAGCTACACATGGATAACTGCAGGAAAGACAGAAAGAAAGAAGGACAGTACAACAGCCAATGCAAACTACTTTCAGTTCAAAGGACAAGACTAGTACCTTATGTTCAGTGGCTGACTCAATGCGTTCAATTGCCTAGAAAAACAAGGGCCACAATATTATAACGTATCAGTGGAGCATGTTATTCTTGTTCATGTCCTATTCATCTTCCCATCATTATCATTTATACTTGAATGACAATTTTAAGATTTTTAATTTATCCCAGTTCACACATCTGTCACTGACTGATGACACTCTTAGATTAATTTGACACACAAAGTTGCAAGGATCTTACCTTAATCCAGGCTTCTGAAATGGCTTTCTCATATCTAATAGCTGACTTGATTACATCGAAGACAAGAATAACACAGTCTTTATCACTGTTTTCTTGATTTCCTGAAGAGCTACAAACAGCAAAGCAGGAAACATTACTTCATCTACTTATCAGAGATCTTATAAATCTGAGTTGTTGACTATTAAGCATAGGTTTTGGAGGAAGCCCCAACTTTATCCGTAAACTACTGAAAAACTTATACTGTGGACTATGTAGAATTGATCAGAATGCCTAAAAAAGCATACACACAATTGAAAAGCATGTCATGTTACGTGATGTGAAGGTAATTTTAATACCAGTATTTGTCATTTATTAAGATCTAATAACTATGCTGCCTTCAGGATAAAAGTGAGAAACTATGATTATGCAAGAAAAAGAATGAAAATTGTAAATTATTCTGTACCTTGCTAGTCCTTTACTTTTCAATTTGTTTTGGGAAGCCTGAACCCGTGACGGCAAAATAAAATGCTGCACATTCAACTTCTCCCGGAGCTCAGAAATCACCTATGGAAAGTCAGTATTAGCCATGTATTCAGCTCACTCTTAGTGGACAGGCAAAGTCCAATTTCTCACTGGAACCTTAACATCCCCCAAAATACCGAGGAAAACACTTGCCTTGTAACAAAAGCCATGTCAGCAGACTGAATGAGAACAGTTCAAGCACATATAGAATGTTACACCCTAAACCTTTGATTCATTTGAAGTGCTTCTTCACAGAAATAGCAAATGTCATTTTGCAGCAGCCTATGCTTAGTAATCAACCAGACTGGGCTGTGTTCTCTCTCAACAGCTATCTGAAGTAATCAGCATCAATTAGTCTAGGACCAGAAAATAGCACCTTGAACTACTTAAATAGTATACCCATGTACCTTAGTGTAAGCTTGATAGGAAATAGTAGCATACCTCAAGTGATGTGGTGTCTGTTACAGAATGAAGAATAAACTTTACTATCACAGGTAAATCTTCTAGTTGGACAGATGATAGCTTGCCCATCACCAACTGGCGGATCTAAATATAAACAGCACAAAAGCCTTCACTACTCTAATCCAATAAAAGATAAAATTAGAAAATTATTTTCACACTTGATTTTCCTACTTGTAGTTTAGAAAGAAAAACATAGTATTTTTCCCCAAATTACAAACTCACAATTAAAAATGTCAAAGACTTTTCTAACACACTCTACCTCTTATTTATGTATATGCTGCAATATCAAGCTTATGTAGTGATGGGGATCAAAGCTTTGTACATCTTAGGCTTTTTACAACTAAGCTATATTCCCAGCCATCACATGACATCTGAGTTTGATCACCAAAACTCACATAGAAATAGCCAGGCATGGCTCTAAGTACTTGCAATCCTAGCACTGGTGCTTTGGAGATAAGCAAATCACTGGAGCTTGCTAGTAAGCTCCACACAGTGAGACCCTGTCTCAAAACAAACAACAAAAACAAAAAAGAGATGAGGGTGTGATTCACTGGTGAAATGTCTGCCTAGCTATAGCACAAATTCTAATTGGTATTAATAATAAAAACCCAGAGTCAGGTATTAGGGAAGGAAGCCAAAGCAGTCAGCCACTAGCTCTTACCTCTCTACCTCAAACCAAATGGGTGATACTGTCTCCATGAATTCTCAGACCTAATGTTCTCTCTATGAAGCCTCAAACTGCATCCTCAGACTGAACCCTAGATTGCCTAGATTGCATCTGCCTCTATGAAACCTCAGAATGCCCTGAGCTCCTGTCTCCTCCCATCTTATATTCCTCTCTAGTGCTGGAATTAAAGGTGTGGGATCCCAAGTGCTGGGATCACCTTTGTGTGAGCTCTGTTCCTCTTTTAGATTCAATCTCATGTAGTCCAGGGTGGCTCTGAACTCACAGTGATGAGACTGCTGCTGTCTCTCGAGTACTGGGATTAAAGATGTACACCATCACTGCCTGGCCTCTTTGGCTAACTAGTACGGCTGCTGGGATTCAATGTGTATGCCACCACTGCCTGGCCTCTATGGCTAACTAGTGTGGCTGGCTTTGCACTTAGATCATAAACAAAACATCACCATACCTAGCATCTGAGGGATCCTGGGTTTCATCACCAGCATAGTAAAAAACAGAAAAAACTCAACTAAATTGCATTGCTTAAGTCAGACCTGGAGCACACATGTATTATTATCCCAGCACTGGGGAGGCGAAGGAAGATTTTGAGTTTGGGGCCAGTCTGGGCTACATGGTCAGACCATCTGAATTAAGAAGAAAAAAACTAAAGGGGCTGATTTCTGGCTTAGTAGGTAGGCCCTGGTTTTGATACCTGTGATGATCCCTATCACAGGTGTGTGTTCGCGCACGCACATAATACTTAAGTTTGTGAGAATGGTTTCAAAGTACTATTTTCTTTCATTGCACATGATTTCTCCCTATTTCTGAAAAGCAAGATTTTTCCTACCTCAGACAGGAAGTTTGAGTCAAGTCGGAGACTGGAAAAAACATCCAAAATTGGAACAGTCAATGAAGTATTCTGCATCAGCAGCTTACTGTTAATAACAAAGAAGGACGAGCTGGGTAAATGGTTTGAATAGAACTGGGCAGAAAACAACATGAGAAAGTCACTCACTAGACTTGGGGAAGATAGGATATACAGTTTTCTCTTGGTATCTGTAGTGGATTGATTCCTACATTACCCATGGCACCAAAACCCTAGGATGCTCAAGTCCATTCTATGAAATGGTGTTTATTAGCACATAATATGTCCATCTTCCTATATACTGTCAATTAGTTCTAGGATACTTACAATATCTGATGCAATGTAAAAGCTATGCAAATAGTCATGCTATGTTGTTTGGGGGATAACGACCAGGAAAAATCTGTGTCAGCGCATGTGAAATTTTTCTTTTTTCGAAGATTTTTAATCTGCATCTGCTTGAACTTGAGAATGAAAACCACTGATAAGAAAACCAATTCTAGCTGGGTGGTGGTGGTGCATGCCTATAATCCCAACACTAGAAGGCAGACGCACATGGGTTTCTACAAGTTCAAGGGCAGACTGGTCTACAAAGCAAGTTCCAGGATAGCCCGGGCTACATAAAGGGACCCTGTCTCAAAAAACAAACAAACAACAAAAAAAAAAAAAAAAAAAAAAAGAAAGAAAGGAAGGAAGGAAGGAAGGAAGGAAGGAAGGAAGGAAGGAAGGAAGGCAGGCAGGCAGGCAGGCAGGCCAGGAGGTGGTGCTGTACCCCTTTAGTCCCAGCACTCAGGAGGCAGAGGTAGGCAGATCTCTGTGAGTTTGAGGCCAGCCTGGTCTACAGAGCGAGTTCCAGGACAGGCTCCAAAGCCACACAGGGAAATCCTATCTCAAAAAACAAAACAAACAAACAAAAAAAAGAAAAAAAAAAAAGGGAGTAGGATGGACGGGTGGACGGACCAGCTGTACTAGTACTTATGCAATGATTGCATTCTGGTACATGTCTTTAATCCCAACAGTCAGGAGTCAGAGGCAGGAGGATTTCTGTGAGCTTGAGGCCAGCCTGGTCTACATACATTGCTCCAAGATAGTTAAGACTACATAGAGAGAAACTGTCTCAAAACAAACAAACAAAAAACAAAAAACCACAACAAAAGATTATATTCAGTTATTATTGTCTTCATTAGAAAACATGATACATGCTTATTACAAAACTTCAACTGATCATATAGAAATGAAAAGCCCTCTTTCATTATCTTTACTACTGAGAACTCGTTGGTATACACTTTTCCTGAAAATCTAGGGGGAAAGAAACCCATAATAATTAATTTCAGTGGGCTGTAGTACATATGATGGATATATGCATGAAACCAAAGCAGTACACAGCAGGGGTAGGAAGGGTCCTGTGAGAAAGGGGTAGGAGGGGTCCTATGGGAAAGGGGTAGGAGGGGTCCTATGGGAAAGGGGTAGGAGGGGTCCTATGGGAAAGGGGTAGGAGGGGTCCTATGGGAAAGGGGTAGGAGGGGTCCTGTGAGAAAGGGGTAGGAGGGGTCCTATGGGAAAGGGGTAGGAGGGGTCCTATGGGAAAGGGGTAGGAGGGGCCCTATGGGAAAGGGGTAGGAGGGGTCCTATGGGAAAGGGGTAGGAGGGGGTCCTATGGGAAAGGGGTAGGAGGGGTCCTATGGGAAAGGGGTAGGAGGGGTCCTATGGGAAAGGGGTAGGAGGGGTCCTATGGGAAGGTACAACAGCATCAACCTATTACACATGAAAATGGGTAACACAGTGCTCCATTCAGAGAAGCACACTGTCTAAAAGCACAAAGGAAGAAATCACTGAATATCATCTACAGCATTGCAGACAATATCAAAGAAGGAACTAGCAGATGGGCATGGTGGTGCACACCTTTAATCCCCACACTGAGGAGGCAGAGGCAGGCAGATCTCTGTGAGGTTGAGGTCAGCTTGGTGAACACAGCAAATTCCAGGCCAGCCAGAGCTACAGTGAGACCCTGTCTCAATTTTTTTTAAGTCTTATCAAATGAATGTTTAAATATTCCTAGGAAAAAAGATATGCATTAAGATAAAGTCCATAAAACTAGTGTGCACTTACTTAGGATACGTGAGGCTTTGACTTCAATATTTGGCACTAGAGGAAAACCAGGACAGAAACTATATCTAGGGATATGGTTCCCCTCTTATTAATTACTACTCTCCAATTACAGTACTACTTTTACATGAGTGACAGCTAGCAATGGACATCAGCAATAGGTCCTTACGCACGAATGTGCACTGTAATGGGTCATCTTGGCACCCAAACATGTCGATATATTTTAAGAGCTCCACAAAGGACTTTGATGTGCAGTCAAGCCTGACAGACCCTTAGATGAAATGAAACAAATAGAATGTATTCAAATTCTCTATAGCCCAATCCTAAACCAGTTATTTTCACAACAGGCTCAACATTTAAATGAACATATAAGGGGCACCAGTGAGGTGGCTCAACAGATAAGGGCATTTGCTATCAAGCCTGAAGACCTGAGTTTGACTCCAGGAATATAAAATATAGAAGGATCAATTCTAGAAAGTTGTTCTCCAGAGGTACGTGTCTGCACCATTCCTAGTCACATACACCAAATAAACAACAAAGAAATAAAGTATGTAGAAGGCAAACATAGTGGCACATAGCTGTTATTCCAGATCTAAGACTTGAGGAAAAAGCACGAGGATCACAAGTTCAAGGTCATACTTGTGAATTTGAGGCCAGCCTGGACTATATGAGAGGTGAGAGGGAGTGAGAGGGAGAAAGTAAACTGGACTACACAAACATATGCAACTACTAGAAAACCAAGTCAAACTCCATACCTTCCCTAGTCATTTAAGGTACATGCACCATAATTAATAATTTTTATAACTTGAGGCAGGATTTCATGTATCCTGGTAGCCAAGGATGACATTGACTTTCTGATCCTCCTGACTCCACCTTCTGCCAGGACACCTGATTTATGCAATGCTAGGAAATTAACACATTTTTTACAAGTCACACAAATGAGTTATACACCCAATCACTTTTTGTGTGTGGTTTTAAGTCTCATATACCCCAGGCTGGCTTAGAACTTGCTACACAACTGAGGATGAACTTAAACACTTGTGTTCCAGACTTTATGTCCCAAATGCATATGTATGTGTGTTCACGCACACCAATGTGTGCCATGGTGCATATATGAAGTCAGAGGAAACTTGTGCAAGTCAGTTCTCTTCTACTATGTGGGATCTGGGATCAAACTTATGTCATCAGAGATTACAGGCAAGTACCCTTGGCCACTGAGTTACCTAACCAGCCCTAACCTTAGCTCTTTTTATACTGAAACGAACAAGTTTCCCTGGTGGAGACTCCATGAGACATTACCACAGTGCTTACTACTCACCTGAGTTCTCTCCCCACATTAGCATGCTGGGAGTCCCCCAGGATCTCAGGAAGGCTAGTGATGAAGTCATGCTGTAAGTTCACCGGAGCAATACTGATCAACTGCATCATCTGGGTTGTGAGGTCCTGCAGGGAAAACATTATTAGAACCGTAGCATATTACTCAAAATAAGCACTACTTGTTCATGAAATTCAGACTGGAAATTTCATGGTACACAACATGACCATATATACAACATGACTCAAGCTCAGAATTTAAATTAAGAGGCAAATGGGAGCTGGGGAGAGAGTATACTCAATGATAATAAAGCACTTAAAAAAATAATAAAACAAAAAAACAAGAATGAGGACCTGAGTTCAATCCCCAGAACCCATGTAAAGAAGCCAGGCATGATAGCATGCACTTGTAATCCCAGGTCTGAGGAAGCAGAGGCAGGTAGACCTCTGGAGTACATTGGCAACCCAGCCTATACTTGGCAAATCCAAGCTACTGAAAAACTGTTTCAAAAAAAAAAAAAAAAGTAGACGTTGCCTAAGGAATAACATCCAATGTTGTTCTCTGGTCGACAGACAGACTGACAGACACACACACACACACACACACACACACACACACACACACACACACACACACACACACACACGAAGCAAAATCCTGTCCTCTAAATTCACATAACATAGTAGATAGGATACATTCAAGTTGAGTACAGACTCCAAATTCCAGCCCAGATGAGACTCTAAAATCCCTGTTGTTCTAAATAAAGATTTAGTTTGGAGTGTTTGTCAAAAACAAGAACGACGATTTTAAGAACCTCTGAAAAGATGGTAGACATAGTAGTGCACACTGACAATCTGACTTGGAGAGGCAGATGCTAGCTAGGCTCGTCTGGTCTATACAGCTAGTTAGACCAGCTTGAGTTAGATAGTGAGACCCTGTAAAAACAAACAAACAAACAAACAAACAAACAAACAAACAACCCAAAAATTCCCAAATAAAGCATCTGAAAAAAAGTAAAACCAACTTTACCAAGGAATTTACATAAATCAAATACTTGCAAAAACTACCTAGTTTTTTTCACTATATAATCAAATTAAAGCATTTGTAGTGAAATAAGATGGCTTGGTATCTCACCACTTTTCAGAAATAAAAAGTACTTTTTGAACCAGGTAGTAGTGGTACACGCTTTTAATCCCAGTACTTAAGAGGTAGAAGTAGGTGGATCGCTCTCACACACACACACACACACACACACACACACACACACACACACACACAAAAGGAGGAAAGTAATCTTGAGATTTTGAAACACTAATAAATACCTCCCCTCCACTTTTTTTTTTTTTTTTTTTTTTTTTTTGAGACAGGGTTTCTCTGTGTACCCCAGGCTGTCCTAGCTATCTGGAACTTGCTCTGTAGACTAGGGTGGCCTCCCGAGTACTGGGATTAAAAGTGTATATTACCATGCCCAGATCTCTTCCCAAATTTAAGAACAATATTTTACAACTTAGTGGGGTATGTTTTGCATATCCACCATACATACACACACACACACACACACACACACACACACACACACGAATGTGCTTGCTAGATCTCTTGGAACTGAAGTTACAGACAGCTGTGAATTACCATGTAGGTGCTGGAAAAATTATACCCGGCTCTTCTATAGGAGCAACACGTGCTCTTAACCTCTGAGCCATCTCTC